>JAYESD010000005.1:216482589-217031984 GCA_036927565.1 Tuctoria greenei | reverse complement strand
TTCCTGCTACAGCTGAAAGCCTGGGAATACCTTATCTCAGCGCGTACCTCAACTCGATAGGGACCAACTTCTCGCAGGGAGCCAATTTTGCAACAGCCGGTTCATCGATCAGACGGCAGAACACGTCTCTGTTCCTGTCTGGTTTCAGTCCCATTTCCTTGGACGTGCAGTCCTGGGAATTCGATCAGTTCATCAACAGGAGCCAGTTCGTCTACAACAACAAAGGTGACAACTGAAACCCAGACCTTCGAAGAGATTTATTTCTTGCATTATACATGTTCTGTTCGTTGAGTTATGTATTGCCCTTGATTCTTCGTTCAGGTGGTGTCTACCGGCAGCTCCTACCAAAGGCAGAGTACTTCTCCCAGGCGCTTTACACCTTTGACATCGGCCAAAATGATATCACCTCGAGCTACTTCGTCAACCAGAGCACTCAAGAAGTCGAAGCCATCATCCCTGATCTGATGGAGAGGCTCACATCAGTGATCCAGGTGCAGTGAAGCTCTCAACCAGAGCACCCAGGAAGTCGAAACCATCATCCCTGATCATGTTTCATTTTTATTTATTTTTTAAAGAAAAACATACATGCATGGTGCTTGCGTTACATGGGGATACTCTGCTCATTAGCTGACTGCAAAACCGCAGAGTGTGTACTGGCACGGAGGAAGGTACTTCTGGATCCACAACACGGGGCCACTGGGCTGCCTGCCGTGCGCGCTGATGCACCGCCCGGACCTTGCCGCTCCCACGGACGGTGCCGGCTGCTCGGTCAACTTCAACAAGGTGGCGCAGCTCTTCAACCTAAGGCTGAAGGAGACCGTGGCGAGTCTCCGGAAGATGCACCCCGACGCCGCGTTCACCTACGTCGACGTCTACGCCGCCAAGTACAGGCTGATCAGCCAGGCCAAGAAGCTCGGTAAACCGCCATATATACCCAGAACAGAACGAGTTCATGACATGGCATCTGACACGCTGTCTAATAATGTGGAGCTCGTGTTCGTGATCTTTACGCAAATTAATGCAGGCTTCGACGACCCTCTGCTGACCTGCTGCGGGCACGGCGGCCGGTACAACTTCGACTTGAACATCGGCTGCGGCGGGAAGGCGCAGGTGAACGGGACGTGGGTGCTGGTGGGCAAGTCGTGCGACGACCCGTCCAAGAGGGTGAGCTGGGACGGCGTGCACTTCACCGAGGCCGCCAACAAGTTCGTGTTCGACCAGATCGTCGCCGGGGCGCTCTCTGACCCGCCCGTGGCGCTAAGGCAGGCATGCCATAGCAGCGGGGCACGATGAACCAGTGCCTCGATCGCTCGTCCGATTGGTTGTGCTGATGCTTCTCGTTGTGTAAAAGTGAACATTGGAGGTGCATGTGCGCATGCTCGAGGCCACAACAGTGTTGTTCACGTCGGAAAGTGCTGCTACTCAAGCACGTTATCGTGCATCTTTGTAAATCCGCATCTTGCAACGTACTCCCTCCGTCCCCGTGAACTTGTCGCTTTGTAGTTCATTTTTGAACTACAAAGCGACAAGTTCACAGGGACGGAGGAAGTACAGTGGTATGTGAAAAACCGGTCCGACTGGTTTGGCAAACCAGTCTGATCGGTTTCGACAAAACTTGGATGAACGTTCACCAGGAAGGGACTCCGTCAGGTCAGATGCGAGGTTTTGTCCTACAGTAGACAGGCTAGTTAGGACTTTTACTCTGCTATGAAGACGACAGAAAAAATAACAACAGAGTTGGGAAAAGTAGGATAAAAAATAAAAAATAAAAAGAATACTGAATTGATCAATTGGGTTAGTTCTTAATTAGTAATGACCGAAAATATTTATACGGTGAGATATCTTGCTCTTTAGGTTTCACGTCAAAAAAAATCACGTGGAAAAATGTCTTGCTCTTTAGGTATCAACATCTTTACAATTTTCATGTTCAAATCTAGAATCCTTATATTTTAATACGCAGGGTGTTATTTTTTCTGTACTGGTCTGTCCTAATTTTAATATTTTTTAAAAAATATTTTCAATCATGAAGAACCACGCTTCAGATAATAGGATTCACAGTGTAGAGCTCGTCCTCGTTTAGTCGGTTCGATTTAGCGCACGGCAAATCAGGAGCGTTGATTTTAGATGGATCTGGCAATCCCTCGACTTCCCCGATCAAGTCCCCATCCCCATTCCCCGGACACGGCAGCCGAACCCAAAGCCACTCAGGCCGCCGGGCGCCACTCCGGCCCATCATGTCCGCCACCGACGCGGCGGCGCCCCGGCCAACCGAGCCGCTCCCTCTCCCGAGCGGGCTCTCCCTCGCGCCGCGCCTCAAGCTCCTCCTCACCTTCTTCCGCGCCGATCTCACCGTCCGCCCCCTCGATGAGTGGCAGCTCAAGTCCGCGCTCCTCGCCTTCATCCGCGACCCGCCCCTCTCCCTCCCCGTCGTCCCTGACTCCGACCTCTCCGTGCGCCGCCTCCCCGACCTCCAGAAGCGCCGGCGCGAGGAACCCGTCGCCACTGGCGTCCTCCATGTCCGCGACCTAGCCTTCCTCCGCCCCCGGAAAGGCGATGACGACGCCAAGGAGATGACACGGGAACACGAGGAGGAGAAGTACTTCGAGTGGCGGAGCTCCCTGGTCGCGAAGCTTGCCGGCGTCGAGCTCAACCTCCAGGGGGTCAAGTTCCGGATGACTGCCGAGATCCCGCTGTCCGATGACTTTGGGGCGATGAAGAAGACATGGGAGGATTTCTTCTCCTCTCAGCTCCTGAATTGCAGTACGAACTGATGCTTTAGTTTATATTCTTGGTTGCAATCTGTGCTTGGTGGAGTTGATTTATGTTCGGCGTTTCAGGGAATCCGGTGAGGAAGATAGCGAAAAGGCCGGACACAATTATTGTCCGTGGCGTGCCGTCCAGGTGGTTTGCAGAAACAAGGGTTTCATCCAAGCCGTCAACGCTGGTCACACACACTATCTTCTCGGCGCTTGGTAAAATAAGGTGCACTTTGGAGTTGTAGGAGTTTAATCACCACCTTGACCCGCCGGTTACCTGGCTAGTCACGCACATGTGCCTCTCTTGCTGTACCTGCCCTACTGCACATCTGCGCCTCCCCTGTTGCTCCTCCCTTACCTGGAGCTCGCCTAGGCACCTAGGTGTCCAGGCGTTGATGTACAACCCTGCTGCTAAATATCATTGACATGACATCTGACCTTTAATAATATTCTGGAATGCCACTGTTTCATTCAGTTTGATTCATCCCAGAGCTTGAGTAAATTTACATGCCTTTTCCTATTCCCAAAACGGCACACTGTTATTGCAACGATTAAGCATTGACAGAAAGCAATACCACACATCACTAAAGCTTCTTCAATATGTATTATTTGTGTTCATATCTTTCATCCTGCTTATTGTTTGATTATTATGCTACTGTACAACGGTAAACCAAGGCTCCAAGATATCAACTGTACTTCAAACATAAAGGCAGAAACCAGATTTTCTGGTATCTTATGTTAGTAAATTTATGTAATGTTTAGAATTCGTAATCAAGCATATTCAAACTTAACTAGGAAAGCTTTGGATAAAGCATATTGCCATATTCACGAGCTTGCCTTTTCTCCAATGAATGTGCTATACTGCTATGTATTGGCCTCATTAAAGTTCTGATCTGCAGGTTGTCCAGTTTCCTTGTTTTGCCGCTATCCGTATTGTACTGGTTTTCTCTTAGCATGTGAAGCAGTATGAAAAGTTGTTTTCTGTTGGTACTATGTTTCACATTGTGTTTTTACTCTTTGTACTTATTTTACTTAATACTTCCGTTTGGCATTCTTCCATCCAATGATGGGAATCTAAATATTTTTTTTCCCCTGTGAGTAGGAATCTGAATATTTCTGATGATGACTTAGACTCAGAAGAAAATGGAACAAACAAAGAGCTTATTTCTGGACTCAATTGCAAAGTTTTGGTGCAGTTTGAGAGTTACGAAGGCTTCTACAACGCTATGAAGGTGTTATGCGGACGTTCATTTGAGAAAGTAAGCTTTTCTTCAGTTGTCTGTTCTTTCTTCATCCTTGATCCTTCACTCTTAAGATAGAAGTGCTGCAACATGAGAAACTGAAAATATTTGCGTCTCCACTATATATACAATACCCAAATCATTTCATTCCATAAAAGGATTCAAGTATTCAACTATGTAGTTTACGTTTTAGTATTCAACTATGCAGTTTACGTTTTAGTATTGTCTACGTTTATCTTTCATTTGCTCTTGTCACGTGTGAAAAAATTACATAAGCATCCCTACGACTATCAGGCTTTATCTATATGGAAGTTTTATGGTTGCCTTGTCACTGCCACGTCTAGTGAGCATACATAGCTATTTCAGTTTGGAAAATGACAAGTCTCGTGCTTGGGGCATCATGTGTGTGTTTTGGTGTGAGTTGTATTATTTTTTCTTTGTACCATTTTCTCCTACCCTAATATAGTGATGCGGTGTAGATGGGAGGGGGGGGGGGCTCCTGCTGATTTGAGAAATAATGGCAAGTTGCAAGAATTGAGAACCTTGTGAATCATAGTAGCGTGTACTGATCGGGGTACAGGTATCACAAACTTGCTTAGGACAAGATGTAGGGTCTGTTTGGTTTGAAGCCAAAACTTGCCACATTTTGCCATGCCTAAGTTCAGTCAAGTTTGACCAACTTAGTCATTGTTTGGTTCATAGCCACAATTGTGGCAAGATTTCTTGGCATCTAACTAGGTCCCACATGTCAAGGACTCAAAAAAGTGTGGCAAGATTACCTTAGGCTTGCCAAGTTGTGGCTGAAAATTTGAGCACCTAACCTTAGTCAAGTTAGGCAAAAATTTGTGGCAAATTGTGGCAACCTTAGTACATAAACCAAACAGACCCGTAGTATATCCTTACGTTAAATGCAAAACGTGTATCATGGTAAAGGGTCATAAGCATATGAAGGGTATGCTCTTTACTTGAATATTGAGCTCTTGTAAGTGTTAAGTTATACATATTCCACAGGAAGCACCTTGTATTCCATCTTGACACACATGAAGAGACAGTTTCACTTTCTTCTGGACTTTTGGATGGCACACATGCTTCAAATACATTTCTCATTTCAGAACCAGCCGATTTCAGTTTGGTTGTGTTTTAGTTTTTTTTTGTGAACAATAACGAAATGTGACTTGTTTTTTTTCTGGACTCTGAAGGAAGGATCACGGTTGAAAGTAGACTATGAAGTGACTTGGGATCGAAAAGGTTTCTTTCGTAATGCTCAGTACGAGACTGCTCCGGGCAATTTAGAAGGAAGGGATGCATCAGTATCTGTTCATGGCCGGAAGAAACATTACAGTTCACAAATTGAATCAGATCATAGGAAGAGATTTAGGGTAAGAAGTCACCATATTAATGTATTCAGAATCAGATACTCAAAACCCCATTGAATTTCACTTTCAAGTATGATCTATTGCACTCCTGTAAAGATTTTAACATGTTGTATGCCTTCTTTATGATCCAGGATTGATCAAGGAAGGTTGCTTTATCTGAGGGGAGAAGAAACAGCTGCACGCTGTCATCGATATGTCTTGTGTCCCTTGTAGTTGTCAATCAGCTTAGCAGAAAAGTCGTTCCTTACTAATTTGTATCTCTCACCATGACTATTATCCTGGTTGATACCCAAGGGCCAAGGCACGACAAACAAAACTGTTTTTCTAATCAAAGAACCCTTACCACTGGGCACTGGCTTGCACCTGAACCCATGCTCATTAATAAGTCACAATTGCATCTGAGTTTGACCAGAATGGGAAGAGGATAAATCTACACATGCCAAACATGACGGCAAACATGATACAGCCGTGCAGGTTGGGTGGAGGCTTCTGGAAGCACGATCTGCAGTCTGGGGCTTCTTTAGTGGATGAGATGGGCCCTGGCCTGAAGGCTGAGATCGAGAGGGCAATTTAAGGTTGGCGTACAATTTAAGGTTACTGGTGTTAAAATTGCTTCTTGCGAAATGACGTTGTCGATGTGGCAGGTGCATATGCATCCATCTCGCATTGAATCTTCTCATGTACAATGTCAACCTAGTGCTTTTTTCAAGCATCTAGAAGGACAAATGCCTTGACTTCTGTTTCACGTGCCATTTCTGGCGCTGTTACACAGTTGCACATGCCCTGGATCTAGAAGTGGAACATGCGTCTAAAAACACAATCAAATCGTATTTTTCTAGAATCAACCAGAATTCAGACAAACATGACAGGAGATAAAAGTAAACTCGATACTTTCATCGCATTTTTGGAGGCATTTATTATGAATAATCAACATTTTATAAACACTTTTTGGGGAAGGCACAGATCAATGGGCTGATGCAAATTTACAGGGGAAAAAATCTGCTCTAAAAGAGGGAGGATAGATAACCTGGAAAATCTGATCTTTCTTGCCACCCAACTAGACAAATAATTACAAACTATATACAACACTAACATGTCCTGCGAAGTGCGGTGAGTCTATGTAGTTTTATCCCTTCTTTCGATGTGCATGGCTTCTTGGCGAGGCTACCTCGTGAGCAGCACCGGTGCTGCTTTTCTTGCCGCGCGAAGGAGGCGGCGGCGCTGGCGCCACGGCAGGGACCTTGTTGCTCACGCGGGTCTTCGCCGCGGGTAGCCTCGTCGCCCCCTGCGATTCGTACCCGCTCAAGAACGGTAAGAGGTACCACCAGATGGATGTGCAGCAGATGGCGAACGCCCTCCCGAACACCACCAGGCTCAGCAGAAGCACCACCAGGGCCAATGGCCAGTAATGGCACGGCCTCACCATCCTCCCCCATGACCACGACCACCGCTCGCCGCCGCCGGCCTTCTTCTTCTTCTTGGCCGGCACAGATGTCGTCTTCACCGCTGGAGCCACATGCTTAGCAGCGTCTTCCTTGGGGCTCGCAGGTTCTGTGGCCGTAGTCGCTGACCGCGTCGTTGACATCGACTTGGTTGGCTTGCTACTCTGCTTCTTCTTGGTGTCAGCAGCCTGCTCCTCTTCCGACGGGAGCTTGACGACGATGGGCACCCATCCTTTGGCCTCGGACTTCACGAACCGGACCATGAGGTGGGCGGCATCGACGCCCGGGCCGACGCGGAGCAGGATCCTCTTCCGCCGGGACTCGAGCTCCGACAGCACGGTGGAGAACTTGTCCAACCCCCGCGACGCGTACGGGTTATCCTTCCCCTTGGTCTTGCCGCCGCCCACCTTCCTCCTCGCCTTCGCCTTGGCCGCCGCCGGCGCCGCCGGCTTCCCGCCTGCGCCGGCGCCCACCTCCCTGTCAACGTCTTTGAAGCTGCTCGCGCCACAGAACATCATTCGTAGCATACCGTTCACGACTTTCCGTCAGGAACAGAAACTTATATAGAGGCTGGTCATGTCGTCCTGTCTTACTGTTCGTTGAGCGAGTCGTTCTTCCGAGTCATGTGTCGCTAGGACGACCCGGCCAGGAGATGACGGCCGCAGAGCAGCGCCGGCGCGTGCTGGGTTCGGTCAAGTATGGAACGGGCCGAACGCTAATCGATCACTACAAACGATCTCGTGGCTTGTTCGCCACGTCCGACTTGGTTTATTTTCTCTTGACGCAGTTCGTATGAAAGCTCTTATGATTCCCCATCGAGCTAGCGACGACGTGCGCGTTCCGCGTTCGGGTCGGATTCTCGTGCGCTTATTAATCTTGCGGTTACCCCCTCGACCTCATGGTGTCGGACCTCGACCTGCTCTGCAGTTTCGGTTAAACTAAAATTCAGAGAAAGTACCAATTAACAAACATATGCTTGCAGTTAAACCCGAGAGCTCAGACACCGCCACAGACACCGGCGCACCAGCTATAATTCAGCTTGATCTTCCAGGGCGAACCGTATAGCCATAGACTGGCTGCAACTGTTCCAATTCATGCATGAGCTGCACGGCAAAATCTCTCAGCGTCACTTTCGTGGCCTCTGTGCCGATTAGTGAGCGATTGCCTAATTTTCTATTCAGGAATAGGACGTCACCGCTGATCCATGCTCGTGATAGATCGAGCTGTGTTGACCTGCAGCTAACCAAGTTTGATTGCGCCGGCCAAGACGTGGACTCTGAACTTCTGGAGCTCTATCTTGCCGGGATCTTAAATACGTGTTCGGTTGAAGGAATCAAAGGCTGCGATTCTTCCATGCAGCGTCCCAGAATTTCTATGTGGAGCAAGTGATGTGCTAAAAAGATAAAGCAAATGGGTAACAGGCCGCCCTTGCCTTGACAGGCTTCGTCCCAGCTTGGATGATTGAAACGAAAACTGATGAAACTGAGTTTCTTAGCTGAAAGCAGAGCCGCAGATAGTTCCGCCCGTGTGGTTAATTTAACGGCTGTCATTTTCTATGCCGATGCATCCACCGCGATTACTGGTGGATTAGGACTAAACTGGTCCATCTGACGACCAATAGGAAGTCACGCACGAAAACGCTGACAGTAACTGAAGAATTTCCGTTTTGTTAGGAAATGGAAAGGGATATATAATCCGATTAAAAAATACTGAAAAATGATGGCGGGAAAAGAACGCGTGCAGCAGCCACGCAACTCCGAGAGAAAATTCACCGGGCAACCTTGACAAAGCTGCCGCACAAGTTCGCATCTTCTATCCGTGAGGATCCCATCTACATCAAGCTGTTATCCTTTCCATCTCAAATTTTTATCACTTTTTAATTCAAAAATGTGACGAGTATTTTGGAATTGAGTAAGTAGGATTATTAAAACTCCCTTTGGCCGTTGATGCGAGGCTCCGTGGGCTTGGCTTTCAAACCTTCTGGATGAGTGCAGAGCTATTGGCTTTTACAAAACCCTTACCACCATGCTGTCATTATCGGGATGTAGCGGCTATGAATGAAGTTGTTTTGGTCATTTTCACAAAATTTAAAAAGTTAACTACTCTCTCCTGGATCAAATTATTTATCGTTTCAAATAAAAAGACTAAAAATGAATTATCTAGGGCTATCCTAATGACAAATATTCTGATATAGGAGGGTGTACTACACACGGCGTTGCAACAGGACTTACAATACCCAAGAACAACTCTACACAATTGCTGGTCAAACCATCTGAAATTCTGCTCTCGTAGTTGATCATTTCATGGAAGAGATCCATATGCATATTCGGCCCAAGTCTGGATTGGCCTGCCTGCAGAAGACCCATCGCACCGTTCCTCGACACGGACTGACAACAGAAGCCCTGTCTCCAGGTTCAGCCCACTTTAGGCCTAGTCTCCAAGTGTGATGGGCCATAAGGCCCAAAGCCGAAGCCGAGCTCCGTCGTTTTCCTCGAACAAACCAGATCGCACGGTTCCTCTCGCAGAATCGCAGGCCGCCTGCTCACGAGCTCCATCTCCTCCGTTCCGTTCCCCCTCCGCCTCTACGTTGTACACTTGTACGATTCCGACGAGATGGCAGCTCCGCTCCGGCAGCGCCTCCCCTCCCTACGCCGCGCGCTCCTAACGCCGGCGCCGGCTCGGACGCTCTCCTACGGGGCCTCGGACGCCCTCGTTGAGATCAAGCCTGGGGAGATCGGGATGGTCTCCGGCATCCCCGAGGAGCACCTCCGCCGCAGGGTAACGTTCCCCCCAGTCCTCAACCGTTCGTGTTTCTAGTAGCACGTTGCTAGCTCTCGTCGATCCATGTGGGCATCTGCGAGGTGTTTATCGATTCAAGTTTTTTCAACAGCTAGGGATTGGGGCGCGGGGACCGGTCGATTTGCTTGTACTGGTAGGGTAGTCAGAGTCGTGTGGCTAGAAATTCGAAACTGTTATTCGTTTTCGCTATTGCTGACGGAGAGGAATGTGCGGTAGATTTTATGACTCTGCATATACATTGTCGACCAAATGCTTGAAGTATATAGCTAAATTTCTCTAAACTAAAAAGTCAATTAGCAATTCCTTAATCATAGTTACCTGTGCTCTTTTGCAAATGGAGTCTGGTCATCATGATCCGGTAATACTTGATGCCTCTGAGTGGGTGGAAAAAAAAGGAATGCTCGACAAATATCACATGAAACATTGTCTGATTTTGTTAATTGTTGGCACTAAGCCACTAAGAACCAAGTGGTATCCAGTCAGATTGTCTTACCTTTCAGTTTGCATCCTATGCTCATGTGAGGATTGAAGGCAGCATGACTTCAGTCTTAAGAGCTGCCTTATGCGTGTGATTAGATTGAAACCTGGCACTTATTAATGGGGTCGCTTATTAACATGGCCGGTCTATGCCAGTCTGAGTTTTCTGAAATATTTGGGGAACTGCAAATCCGATCTGGTTTCAATAGCTTGAAAGGGTGGGGTCATCTTAGAGAACCGTCTTTTGTTATTCTTATGTATGTAGCTTACCTAGCAACTTGGGAATCTTAATTCCGTTCCTTTCTTTTTGTACTTCTTAAGTGGTACACTTGTGAATTAGCAGGTTGTAATTTATTCACCAGCTAGGACTGCATCCCAGCAAGGTTCAGGCAAAGTCGGGAGGTGGAAAATCAACTTTGTGTCAACTCAAAAGTATGTTCCCGGTCGTGCATTATTATTCATTTGTGTAATTAGCTGAGAATCATCAATGTAATCTGTACTTATATGTGTTATATGTTTGTTGTTGACGATGATTATTGCATCAAATTCTTTTGGTTGGTATATCCTCCTCCTTATTGAATTTCTTTGCTCCCTCATTTAATAAGGTGTCGTCATTGAATGCATAACAGGTGGGAGAACCCACTAATGGGATGGACATCTACTGGTGATCCATATGCTAATGTTGGTGAGGCGGGACTTACATTTGATAGCGCAGAATCAGCAAAAGCATTTGCCGAAAAACACGGATGGAACTATGTGGTGGGTCCTCTTTCTTTTTCCTGGGAGCTGACAATTGAGTTGAAAAATTAGATACTCAGTTTTGACTACTATTTATGTATTTCATGACTAATTGTTGAATGGTAGTATTGGAGTACTTAAATTGCACAATCTTCTGATGTTTTGTGTGTTTGTGTTCTTCAATTTTTAACCTTTAAAGTTAAAATCTTTGAAGCACTTGTAAATTCTGACGCTCAAGTTCTAAACTACTAATGGTGGTAGAAAGGCTAGATTTGTTCGTCTATTGAATTATGAATGGATATGGATTCTATATTATTTCCTCTATGGCATCTTCACACGTCGATAGTGGTCAATTGGAGAAAAGAATGTGGTTTATTTCCATATCTGGTCTGAGGTTGCATTTTGCCCCAAATACTTACCACTGAAAGTTCTGCTCGCCAAGGTTCTTTTCGTTTGTGTTTTCATGTGAATTATCTTGCATTGATTTTGCCTTGTCCATGGGCATAGGCCTGTTGGCTAGGCATCATGGGACATGATACAGTAGTCCTGGCATGTTACTGTAGCGGCGGCTAGGATGTATGATAGATTAGTAGTTTTCTTTGTTGTAGGGATTAATTTTTTAAAAGTCAAGTCACCTTGTCTATATTTAGATGAGGATTGTATCATGGATCATTAATCAGTGAAGAATCAAAGAATCAATCAAAAGAGCGCCCCCCCTCCCTCTGCCCCAAAACCTTCCAAGGTTCATAGTATCCTTGCTGCTTTCCATTATTGTCAACAGTAAAATTTTATGTGAGGACTTGCTATCTCTATCTCAAAAACTCATTGTACTTTTGTACTGATTGCAAAATTACCGGTACTTGTAGTTTTAATGTCGTGAAGTTTAATTTTACTTATGACATAAACCGATGCCCATTCAAACTTCTGCAGTCCACATTCTAGAGTAAAACTTACTTTTGAGTATGATCCCTTTTATTTACTCTTTAAGTACTCAGTAACTTGCAATCCTTCAGATCTGTTGGAATGCTTTTTGCCAAGTTTAGTAGAGTTTGAAACTATGTACTCATATGGTACTTTTTGCTGCAGGTTCGTAAACGTCATACACCTCTGTTGAAGGTATCTATTTTTCCCTTCATATCTTCAATTGACTTCATTAAAGTTTATTTTGAGCCATGCATGTAACTTTTACAAGACTGTCTTGTGCCTTTTTTTGTGTGTAATATTGAGTGTTGACAGCGTGTGCATTTTCTCCAACTTATAAGGTGCATTTCAAAAGTTTGCATGAAGTAGTAATATCTCGTTCCCCAGTTCGGTATTGGTCCTTATGAGTTATGACGTGCCTCCTGCCCGTGAAGTATTTTGTGCATGATTCAACAGATACAATATAGTTGTCGAAAGTAATTAACGTAGTGTTAAGAATTGTGAAGTAATAGATGCATGTCACGTGCACTTGCAGAATCAGTATGACCTGTTTTAAACATAAGCACATATCACTATAATACATCCCCAAATCTAAAATGTATCAGGAAATAGGGAGACTGGGAATGAATTATTCAATACTTGAAGTCGGTGAGATTGAGTTGAGGATGGCATCGATGATGGCGTTTCCTGGTAGTCGAGGATAGTAGTGCCGGTTAAAATGGAGGAGATGGAGATTAAGGACTTCCTAGAAGGGCTGCTTTAGCTCAGGAGAGGATATGGACGTCCTGTCTCAAGAATGATGAGCGTCAGCTTGGAGAAGGGAGGAAAGAATGGTAACCACTTTAAACAAGTAGCCTGCTGATGATGGTAGCACTCGAGTAATTTCTTGACGTCCATACTTTGCTAGCTTGTTGCGTATGACCCTTTTAAGAAAGAGAAAAGTTGTTCGAGTCAGAACTGATAAGGCAGAAGCTGCCGAAGAAAGGCCAAATTTGGCATCAATGTTGGAGGTATGTTGAATATGTGTACTGTGAATAGTTGACCAAAGTTCCAGGATCCTCAAGGACTCCTGAGCCGCATCTTTTATTAGTAGGGTATGGATAAGGACAAGCTGGTCACTGCTGGCTGCCATGTAGGTTGAATGTATGCACCTGTTGATGCAATGTGACCGCTGTTTTGGCAGTTTTTAACGGTGCGTGCATAGCTCCATGAGTTGTTCCTTTCTCCAGATATTTAGCGTTAAATGTGGAGGTTATACGTTAGTCACAGTTATGCAAGGCTATAGAATGATATGTAGTGAGTGAAATATATTACAAAAGAACACAAATGAAATATGGATGATATGACCTTTTTTGCAATTTTATTTATGGACGTGGAGTGTGCCTCCTGTCTGGCCTACAAATATTACTGCTGATACAACAGTAAAAGTTTGCATTTGTTCTTAATAAATATTTGCATGTTTATAATATTTCCTTAGTTGGACGTTATTATGACCTAATTCCTTCCTAGCTGGCTTCTGCTTTTTTTTTTATGTAAATGTTGGATCCCCTTTTCGCTTTTATTTTGTAGACTGCTTGTAAGCCGATTTATTATTTCTGTCCTTGCCTGACGCCGGTCGTCTAATCGAATAATTTGATGGAACGTGCATGGCGTTGGTTCGTAGGGACCTTACTGGTACATGTATCGGGTGATGAATCTTGCACATTACATGTAGTCTTTACATGACTGACTTTTGGTACGGCTGCATCAGCTCACTTTCGTAATCCTAGAAGCTGCAGTTCATTCAAGTCTATTACCCACAATTAATCTGCTCTAGTACATATGACGAAATACTAGATCACCTTAGGCACAATTTGTAAGTGCCCATCCGTTTGAAGGAATTGATTACTATTGCTCAACGTTTCATTCCTTAAAATGCTTACGTCCATCGATTTTTCTGGTGGTACGTTGCATCACTGTCTCTGTTTCCTTTCAGTTTTGTTACACACATGTACTAATGGAACAATTTTGTTTATTCAAATTTCAAATTACTGGCTGTCTTCCTAATCAGAAGGGGTCGGCTTATTTGTGATTAACCGTATTGTGTTTGGACATGCAGCCCAAGGCATACGCAGAAAACTTCAAGTGGAGAGGTCCCCCGAAGACGGAGCAAGCATGAGCTTTTGCCTCAGCCGACTCTCCGAAGATGTTTCCCCCCTGCTGCATTTGCTTCCCTCAGTATCCTTTGTGAAAGCATGATCCGTCAAACCTGTAATAAGCATGAGCTGCAATCAAACAAAATACATGTACTGCAAAAGTGTTTGCTTTCTGTCTCGAGGCGTTGGTACATGAAAGAAGATATAATTTCCTTCTCTGTTAAATGATATTTCAACTGAGCCAGTTTTAGAAACATGTCATGCTGATGTCGACATTCTTTGGCACGGTATTACGTCAGAATCGACAGACATCATTATCAAATTAAGTATAACGTTTTAGAAAATTAAATGAGGTGGATATCGACGCGTGCAGATCCATTAAAGTACAAGTTCATGTATGTTCTTCCATTTCCCCGGTCAACATCTTATGTACTTCAGTCTAAAAGAATCGCCTTGCGAAGAAAGTACTTCAAATTGCAGAGCTTGGTCTACATTCTTTGATCTAGTTTTACATGCAGCTTATATGCACTTGGTTTTGCAGACCGCAGCTTGTGACCTATTACAGCTTTGGAGGATGCAGCTTGTGACTGGAGCGGATGTTCACGGGTGCATCGGCGCCGCATGTGCGAAACCTCCAGATGAACAGGTAGTCTCTGGACTCGCACTGCAGCCGGTTGACGTCGCACGGTACAGAGATGGAGCAGCATTTGCCGTCGCACTCCCACTCGAGCCTCGCCGTGCATGTGAACGGGACCCCGTGGGACTCCGGCAGCGACGCCTGCTCGGCCACAGCCAGCACCACCTCGCCGCTGATCCTCCTCGACGCCGCGGCCACGGCGCGGAGCCACGGGCACTCCGGCTGCCCCACCATCTCCTTGTACGCGTCGTTCACCAGCCGGACGCGGTTGCCCGAGTCCGAGACCAACGCCGGGAGCGCGTCGGCTTCCAGCTCCACCTCCACGTCAACCTTCGTCTTCGAGACGGCGGCGGCGGTGCGGACCGCGGGATCAGTGCGGTGGACGATGGAATCGACGCGGATGGTCGAGCCCACCGGGCGCACCGCCCGCGGCGAGATCAACCTGGGCTCCAGCAGCTTCCGCAGCAGGTCGCGCTCCACGGGCACGTCCCTCTCCTGCTGCTCCGCCACCTTCGGCGCCAGCAGGTCCTCGGAACCCAGGCGCCGGAGCGAGGCCATAGGAACGCATGCACCGGCTGGGTGTACAACAACGGACGCGTGCGCGCTCGTCGCCGTGGCCAACACAGCGTCGTCGGCGGTCGAGGCGCACCTGAGAGGCGGGTAAGGCGGCGCCGCCGCCCTCTTCCTCTTGGCCGCCGGCACGAGGCTCGTCGGGCGGCCGCGCTTCCGGTCCCGGCACGGCCTGCTCTGCAGCTGGCACAGCGCGCGGTTCGTGGCCACGACGTCGTCCTCGGCCACGACCGCCTGCGCCGGCGACACCGCCAGCGACGACGACGGCTTGGGCGCGATGGGCCTGAACCGCGCCAGGATCTCGTTGGCCTTGACGACGGCCATGTCCGCCGGCTGCACCACGGCCATGTATTGCGGGCTGATCGGAGCACCCGCGTCGGACACACACAGTGGTCAGTGGACTCCTGATGATCGATCAGTCGAGTAGTGCGGCGGACCGGAGCACGAGCACGGCGTTGCGTTGGGGGCCCGGGACCGTGCGGCATAAGAAGGCAGAGCCGGCCAATCGGACGCGCGCAGGGGGGAGGGGCACGTGGGAGGGCGTGGCGCGACCGCGAGGGGACGCGGCCGACACGTAGGCGGAGCCGAGTCGCGGGGCGCGCGCTTTGGAGGGGCGCCCGCTGGGTGGGTTCCAGTCTGGGAAGACGAAGGCACGAGGCGTGCGTGAGCGTGACGTGGTGAGGCGCTGCAGCACATGCGGTTTCGCCTGGTCACTTCGGCTCAGCCCCTCGCGTTGGGCATGCCGCGTTGCCTCGGACGCCTCGTCCCCAGTGGCGCTTTCATCTGGTTGGGCCACGCTCACTGGCTGCCGCGCCATTGATGGATGGGAGCCTTGCCGCGCCGGCGCAAACCGCGGCATCGCCCTCCAACAACCAACTTACGTACTAGTACGTGCGAGCATTTTGCCCATGCTTGGAAGAACCTACTCGGTGCACAGTATTAAGTTGCGGTAGAAATTTATACGTGCATGCGCGTGGACACATGTACCTAAGAAAAGTATGAGATGTGCATGACGAGATCATCTATCTAGCTACAACGACGAGGAATGTGCTTAGCTCGACGAATTGAAAGTTTGTGACGCGCAGGCTTGACTCTTCAGCACCGGCGTGGCAGGCTGCAAGGCGAGGTGATCGGGACGCTTGCATACGTCGTCGGATGCATGCACCTCTCCCAGAGCTCAACTTCACCGTTTTATTATCGGGTAGGTGGACATCCAAAGCTCAAGCTCAGATCTAAGTCATCAGAGCACTTCCATCGGCGATGTAAAACAGGCCTCCACGCATTTTAAAGGCTGGCTGTAAATTTCGACGTGACAAATTAAGCCTCAACTGGATTAGCTGCATCACGTTCACGGACACGTAAGGCCGCACTTCCTAGTACACGACACATGACACGTTGAACATGCATATGCCGGACGTCCAACTGGAGGCATCCAACCACCATGGATCTACAGCTAGCTTGATGCTAGCCACCCGGAGGCCGGAGCGAGACTGGACCGGAGCCGAGGGCGCTTCACCTCTCTCCACACGCGACGACTGAGCCTTTTATTAGATTGGACGCCTACAGCCGCGCGCGGCGATTGTTTAATCGTTTCCTGCTGCATGCGCGGCATGTGCTGGTCGCCGTGGCAACCGGGCAGGAAGGCGGCACGACGAGTGGCTGCGCCGCGACTGGCGGTTGCAGGCCGCAGGCGCTCCCGGGCCGGCGAGTGGCGCGTCAGGGCGCGGCGCGCGTCGCGAGGCTGCCGCAGGACAGAGAGATGCAGTGCAGGCCAGGCGTACGTAGATGGTGCGTGATCCGGAGAGGGGCTGCTGCTGCTCCTCCGTCCTCCCTCCCTGCGCAGCGGGTGTGCACTGCACGCTGCGCTGCAGTTAATGCGAGCGCGCCGCGGCAGTTCAGATTCATACGCGCTGGTGACAAACCCTTTATTAGGGAAGATGTGTTTGTGTAAATCCGGACATGGATCTGTTTCTGTTGCGAAGAGGAGAGTCTGGTTGCGACTTTTTCGAACTCAGAACTTGTGCTCATCCGCTGCACCGCAGTTCAATAACAACGACTAAATTCTCCTCTGTTTCGACCAATTTGAAATTTGTATTTGGAAAATTTTATACCAAACTTACTGTTCTTATAGTTTAAAGCAAAATCATTTGTACTTCCTTTCTCTTGAGAGCCGAGTTCTAGACCAATTTTGCTGTGGGTTTCTACTTCTCAGCAACAGAAAACAGAGACTTAGTTTGGGCCCTAAAAGAAACCAACATGAATTGGGTCCAGCAACCAAAGCCCAATTTTACTTCCGCCAGATGCTGGGCCTGATCTGGTCAAGGCAGAAGGCCCATTAGCTACTACGCTCTATCGATTTATTTTTTATTGACAAATTGATAGTTTAATTCCTAATTTACAAAAATAGGATAGTGTTTCAAATTTACAAAAAATAGGGTAGTGTTTGAAACAATTTCAAAATTGGGATACTCCCCCCTCTAGACTCTAATTAATTGGGGTAAGTTTCCGGCAAGAAGTTGGGAGACCCGTGGCATCGCTAGACTGCCATAGGTGACGGATTGGGTATTACTACACCTCGCTAGAGAGTGTAATAAGTCAAGTTGCCAACTGACACACGATGAATGCTTGCCCAATAATAGATACACTCTTATCACTAGAGATAGGCGTTTCGAATCCTTGGCTTCTCTGAAAAGTAGTGATTGCTAATGCAAGAAATGCATGCTGTCAGGGCTTTTTATCTGCATTTGAGTGATTGGAGCGTGACAGGATGAGGTGGTGACTGTGACTCTCGTTCTCAGTTTATTATCTTTACTAGTACAACGAATCAAGTTCAAAGCTAACCCAGTTGTCCCAACGATAAAGGATGGAGATAACAATTCGGGGATCGAGTAATTCCAGAATTCCTTCGGCGCTTCCTATTGTGCTGCATGCATGGCATGGAGGCGTTGGCAAAGCTGACCGTACGTCACATGCGCAGGTTCCGTTCACAGCGATGCTTGGATTCGACTACATGTGCTGTTCATGCATCCTCCACGTCGTCGACGAACAAGATCGGCAAACGCCAACAACACAAGCGTCACGTCAAAAAAGAAGGTTCCAATAATGCCTGCTGCTGCAGTCAAATGTCACGGGCGAGCGACGGCTAACGCGCAGCAAACATTTCAAAAGCACGCTAACCTGACGCTACCAAAGGCGAGTAAACGCTAAGATAGCACCAAAAAGAAACAGCAGACAGAGACACCGAGATCTGCACTCCATAATCCCGGTTTGAATTCCACTGGAAGAATCAGTACTACCAAGTCTCCTGATCAAACCAACACCGACGACCAACGAGTTCACAACCAAGGAGGAAAATAAATTGGTGATAAATGCAGAGCACGAAATTTAATTAAGCTACTATTTCAGTCGCAGTTCTTCCATTCCATGAATCAGTTTTCCCTTGCTGTCTTGCAAACGACCTCCTCGTCCCTCTCAGAAGCAGGCCTCCAACATGCAGCAGCAGCAGAGGGCAGCCAGGCTGTTCCACAAAAAAAAAAAAAAAGTCGCCCATTAGGAGAATAAAACAAATGCGAAAAATGCAATCTATAATGCCCTATAACACTAAATATCGTTATCATGGCTAGCTTTAAGAATCTGCAAGATAATACCCAGCCATCCAGATTTTTCCATTTCCATTTATTTTTAGAAAGGTCCGATTCCCGTTTATAAAACGTTAGTAAATGTGGTTGTTAGAGCTTCTGCTACCAAGTAACCACCTAGACTTAGACCGTCCGCACTGGCGGATAGCCTTAACTCTTTGGCATTAGCGCGTCAATGGAAAACTAGCCATGATAGCAGGATATTTCACACGGACATTACTAGTGCATTATCCTGGGTGACTTCGCCTGGAAGGAATCTGATAGCCTCATCATGCATTCACACGGACAGCTATCACACGCTTGGATATTTTCTTGTAGCGAAACCAACAAACGCACGTGAACCGCGCCCACGAGAGAAATGTGATGGCAGAAAACCAAAATCCGGACCGCCCCTCGCGGATCGGACGGCCATCGCGGCGCGGAACGCGTGCCCTCGTTCGCGTGCTGTGGCCGAGTAGCCGACACGTCGCCACGGCCAGTCGGCCACGAGGCTGGCGGGTGCCTTTTCCGGGTGTAGCTCACGCGTCCAAGTCATGGCCCGACGGGCGGCCAACATGCCCACGAGCACCGCAAGCAACCGGCCGGGAAAGCTCACCGGCGGCGGCAGGCGGTTGATCCTAATGGAGCTGCTGATGAAACTTTCACAAGTCCTAAACATTCGATCTAATCTAAGTACTGTACTAGTAGGAAAAATTCCGTAAACTAGCAATGTATCAGGAGCCCGCTGCACAAACAAAAGCAGAGGAGAAGGTGCGATGAAGAGGAACGTACCATCCCTGCAGGAAGGAAGGCCCGCCGCTCTGCTTCTGGGGAGGCGGCTGCGCGTACTGCGGCGGGTAGCCCTGTTGAGGAGGGTACCCCTGCGGCGGGTAGCCCTGCTGGGGAGGATACCCCTGCGGCGGGTAGCCCTGGCCTGGAGAAACGAAGATCCAAACGCCACAGATTTCAGCGTCACCAATCACGAAAAAGGAAACAAATAAACAGAAAAAAAAACAGGTGAGACAGAAGGGAAGAGGCCGCCGCATGCACCTTGCTGCGGCGGGACGCCGACGGGGGGCTGCTGGTTGTAGTAGTTCATACTGTTCTTCTTGGCTTCTCCTCCTACCTTGGGATCGGAGGCGGAGCAGGAGGGAGGCAGTCGCTGTGCTGCTGGGTTTGTGCTTGGGACTGTGTGCGGGCGAGACCGGGTTTTATAGACCACCCTGGAGGAAGTGCTTGTGCTTCCCTTCCCTCGGGCGCCCGCCATGGCTGACTGCCTGGCCCCACCGATGTTTTCCGTTGGGCCGCGTTGCGAGTAGAAAGCGTGTTTCCAGAGGTTGGGGATGGTGGTCACCGGTCTCGATTCGTTTCATTTTGACTGTTCATCAAACTAAAAAAAATCTAGTGGATACTCTTAATTAATTAATCACGTGGACCGTACGTATGAACGGAGCACGTCTGACCACAGGTCGTCCGACTCATCCAAAAATACCCTCAACTTGGCAGCTCGACACGGACCATACAAACTTCGGCACTAAGGAAATCGGTATAAAAGGGAGACAGAAATTTGAAACGATGGTAAACAAGGAAAGCATAAATTTTGAATCGTGAATAAAAGATAAATACTCCCACTGTATCTAAATATTTGCCGTCTTATTATTTATATTTTACTAAGACGACAACTTTGGGAGTATAAGTTTTGATAGCAAATAAAATTTGGTCAAAGTTTGACCTTTTTCCAATCTGATTCTAGACTTTGTATACGCGGAGGTTAACCAAGGAGTGAAGAGAAATCGTTGTTCATTATTGTGGTAACCAAAGCACCTCAAATGGAGAGTGGGAACGTGCCGACTTGTTTGGGTGTCACACAGAATTCAGTTGTCCTGGTCGATGGCTTGATTCTGGCCGTTATTACGCATAGAAAATTACGAAACCAGATTGGACCGTTAAAGCTTATCAGCGAGTGAAGAGATCGTGGTTATTTATTCGTAATAAGCAAGGACCAGATCATCGAAGACGCAGCTGGCCAGAAAGGTCTGCTGAAATTATCCATGAAATTGGGGGCAGCTCAACCTGGGCCGGCGGACCCAAAGCGCTGGTAGGCGCCTGCCTCGGCTGATTTCAGCTGGGTGATGGCCATGCGTCGCCAATTCTCCGTTCCTTCGCCGCGTCGTCTGCCGTGGATGAGCGTTACACCAACCGCCAGACGCGGCAATCACGGAACGAGGACGAACATGTTCGCCATCAGTTGATCCTCGTGCCGCGTCAAGTTTGCTTCTCTGCGAAAATGTTCTTGCCTTCTAGAAGCAGCCCTCTACAAACAGGCTGGAAGATCGCGGCAGCCAGCTGTCCCCTGTGCCGAGACCCTTGGCCATGCCAAGATTTTTTATTCTGCTAATGTCCTCGTATAATCGGCAACTCCTTCAAATCCAGCTTACTTAAATATGGTCAACATTGTCTTCCTCCTCACCGTGGTCGGGGTTGCCGCCGCGCGAACTGAATCCGTTCCGCTGCGCCGCTCCGTACCTGGTGGAGCACGAGACGCGCCGGCGGGGAATGCCTGCTGGATCTCGAGAACGTGTTCCACTCCAGGCAGTCCTACTTTCTATATACTAGCTCATTTCCTTTCCAAGACGCTACTCCTTGCCATGCATGTTGCTTGCCTTGCGAACTGTGAACATGCGGAATATGTTCTTACATACGTTATAGGATTTACGAGTTATTTTGGGTCATTCACGCCAGCCCTGATGTCAATATCTATACATTAAGTTATGGCAGCAACCAAACTCCAGAGTCATTCTTGCACCAGATCCAACAGAATAATACAAAGGTATTTATTATTGCCCATGCACTTCCTTACCGAACGAAAAATCATCCCTCACAATGACCAAGTGCATGTACATTCTCAGAGATATTCAGAGTCCAGATATTTCTTTTATCACCTGCTCCTTGTCCGCCTCAAACTGCTCATCCTCTGATAAAGCATAATAACAGTGTCAGTGAATACCAAACTGTTACAGTGGCAACATAAATCTGAAGAGTAAATGAGTGACAACTCGTTAAACATTGAGGCGCAAAAGAAATTAAAGTGGGCAAAGCACGGTACCTTTGTCAATTTTGAATCCAGCGAAAAACCGAAGGAGCTTGCTTCTATTTGTAACTAGTATGTTTACAACCTCGGGCGGTTTGTTTTTATTTGCAGCAAACAACTGAAAAACATAGTGATACAGGAATCAAATAAGCAAGATTTCGTAAGGAAAATATTATGGCAACTATTGCACTCACCTTGAATACATGAAATGCTTCAATTTGAATATTCTTACTTGAATCCTGGAAGCAGTAAGAAAAATAGTAAAAAGGGCTGAATGGGAGAAAACAATACAGAGGCAGGTGAGAGCAGAACACTTCAACTATCATACGAAAATGTATACAAATGTTGATCAGACAACGTAGGTTGATTCCCAAGACATAGAACTGGCAGCACTTCTATACTAGGAGGCTTGTAGTTATGTGTGGACAATATCGTGTTTATCAATTTGATCCGTGGGTCAATCATTGGCAACCAGAATGGGACACTTCATTACCAGTTCCCACACCAAAGCTTGGTTTCAAAACATTAACAAATAAAATAGAAGCAAAGAAGAAGTTCAATTTTCAACTACATAGAAAAACTCAAACCAATCTAGGTGGCTCTTAATTTAAAAGAAATAGGAATCCAGATTTGCGTGGGAGGGGACCCAAACTTGGTGGTCAGGGTGCACATCCACACCCTTAACCAACCAGATAAGGTCCAATTTTCAACTATACATAATAACTTTTGTAACATCCATTACAAATCTACAGGAGAAAAGAGCAAGTAAACTAAAATATCAAAAGTTGTTGCAAGTGAACAAAACTGACCCTTAAGAGATTCATCAGAACCATCAGATTGTCTTTTGAACTGACATAGCGCATCATGACAGCAGAATTTGATCTATCCAGCAGCATGTCTCCCAACAGCTGAAAGGAAAAGTGTATTACCACGAAAATATTGGCCTAAAACAAGGCGTAACACTGAAGCAGAAAACAAGGTATAGAGGACCTTGAAGAGATTCATAACAATATATCATAAGAATAGCACTGAAGCAGAAGGTTATCATGAAGACACAAAGTTTTGCTTCAAGTGTATCTGAATTCTGAAAAACCTCAGTGAAGTTCAGTAGCAATCTACTTGATCACTCAAGCTTCACATTACAGATGCTACAAAGATTTGTTTTATTGAAAAAAGTTTCACTGACACATAGTAAAGCACAGTGAGGTGGATGAGGTATACAAACAAATCTTTATATCACAGAAAAGTGTGACATATTAAGCCTACTGAGATTCACACTCCATAGACCATAAAAAACGCAGATAAAACGAGTCATAAAAGAACCTTAGTACCTTGATAGCTTGTCTTTTTGTTATGTAGTTGGTTGATGATAACAACCTAGTGTTGAATTCTTCAAAGAACTAAGAAGAAAGGAGGAAAAAGGATCAAGATTAGAAGGTAAAATAGCATGCAAAGAACATGATGCTAATTGAGCCATAATAATGAATTAACATACATAACAGAAAGACGGATACAACACCCAGTTAAATGATAAAATTTAGCAGCAAAGGTCCCAAGCTAAAAATAGTAAAATACTAACCCAATCGTAATTCTTGGAGAGAAATTCAGCCACGGTTGCTTTATGCCTTGTCAGTAGTTCCTGTTTACAGCAGAATAGTATAAATCAATGATTCAAAGCATGCTCATACTTACATTTCAACACAGTATTGTCATAAAAAAGGACAGATCCAGTTTAAGTTCCCACATATGGTGGGATCTAGGAAAGGATTATATACTAGGCAAGCCTTACCCCTGCTGTGCAATGCAATTATGCAAAGAGGCTGCATCGAACCCAGTACCTCAGGCACAAGTGGGGTGACTTAACCACAATACCATCATCACATCAGTTAATTTTTTCAGCTACACGCCTACACCAAGTACTTATAAAAGTCTAAATCAAATTTCAGTGTCAGAACCAGGTCAACCTTTTCAGTGTCAGTAATTTCACTTCGGTTCGGGGTCCTAAGAAAGTCCAAAGATCTTAAAAGAGCAGCTGCTATTAGTCATGGAACATAAAATAAGCACTAGTTTTATCCGATAAGGCCTTCACATCATTGTCAAGGTTATGTTGAGAAATAATTGGTTCAACCAAAAATAAACTCCATTGCCAATATTAGTGGAACAAACTAGAGGTGCCAGATCATATTTTTCAGATGACTAATCGCGATTAGTCGTCCATATCGGTGCCAGAAACACGATCAGGGCCACCGATTCGATCAGACAGATCAGAAATCTGATCGTCCGATTAGTTGCCCGATCAGTCCCTTGAAACGATCAGGCAATCAGAGTTGTGAACTCAGCCAACGTACAGATCTCCGCTGTCACCGCCACCGCCCAGGTGGAGAGGAGAGGTGAGCCGCCGCCGGGCTGCCGCGGTGGAGAGGAGAGGTGAGGAAGAGAGGAAGTAGGGTTAGATTGAAGAAGTTGTATCTTTTTATACACTTGCATATGAGATCCGACGGTTCAATTCGATTCAAGTGGAAGGCTCAGCCCAGGAAACCTGCTCGACTCGCCTCTGCCCAGCCTCCACGCGCCCAACTCCACCCACCGCTGCTGCCAGTCCCCTCCCCTGTGCTCCGTCGCCGTACCTCCTGTGTGCTGCTGCTGCCTGTGAGCGCCGTTGGCCCCTTCACTGTGTTTCGCCGCCGTCCTTGTGCGCCATCACCCCTCCCCTTTCCCCCCCTCAGCGCCGGGATGATTTCGCCGGATGATGGTATGAGTTTGTCCCACTCCCTGCTCCATTTCCTTCTTGATGTCAGTGTCAACTAGAATTTTTTTTTCCAAAAAACCGAGGACGACTAGAAGGTCGACAAGGGTCGACTAATCGCCCTAGTCGACGATGAATCGTTCTAGTCATCCCTTAGGCGACTATGATCAACTAGGCGACTTGAAAACATTGTGCCAAATAGAACAATGGTGATATATACTTCAACATTTAAGCAGAAAATAGGCATCACTCAACTCATTTTTTTTAAAAGACAAGAACGAAGCAACTCACCTTAAAGGTAGCAGAAGCATCAGAAGCAATGTCAAAATTTGGTAGTTGTATAAAGTCAAAGAACTTCTTCATGTGTTCAGACTCTAAAACATACCTGTCAATGAACAAGTTACTATAAGAACAGAACCATTGCCTCAGCACGTTCAAGTTGTGACATTTGAATACTATGGATGGATATCTTCTACCTTGGGCCTAGATCATTACTGAATGTATTATTTTCTTTCAATAACC
Organism: Tuctoria greenei; assembly: GCA_036927565.1. Taxonomy (NCBI): domain Eukaryota; kingdom Viridiplantae; phylum Streptophyta; class Magnoliopsida; order Poales; family Poaceae; genus Tuctoria; species Tuctoria greenei. The sequence continues at coordinate 217,006,916 of JAYESD010000005.1, read as the reverse complement.
TATAGTATTATGGGAGGAATAGAGCGCATCAAAACCATACTACTGAAACTTGCAAATTTTTCGAAGTGATTTTAAATGTATACAGGTGTACAGGACCTTGGTCCTTGGTGCTAATATGCACACCTTCAGCGAAATAGGCTGCAAGATGACTTATATCTGACTACGAAAAAAAATTGAACAAATTTTGGATTTGGTGTATGAAAGGTAACACAAAAAAAAAATGAAGTTTATGATTCAGGTAATCTTTACATAGTGCTTCTATATACATAGTGAACTGTTCATTCATGACCGAAAAACAAAAATAAAATTTGTTGACCATTATGGTGCTAGAACAGCTCAGTGGATCTAAAAAAAAAACTGGACTCAGAATGGTGCTAGAACGGCTCAGTGAATCTAAAAAAATGAACTTGCGATGGTGGCGTGGTGCTTGAATGGCTCAATTTTATTGCTAATGAGGAATGTATAATGGACTTAGGAGGACATCTTGCAATGATTCTTGCATGAGCATTTCATAGGTATGACCGTTTTTATGACATGACATGTGATGTTTGATTCATCAATGAGGTGTTATAAAACAAATAACGTATTAAAGTATGAATAAGCATTTCAATCTAGTAGTTGTCACCTTGCAATACTTTGGTGCCGAATACATTCCCTCAACATTGCACCATAATGTAAAGCAATATCCATATTTTCATACCTGTAAAGAATGTATTGTGAAAGAGCAAATAGTTAATTAAACGGAAGCTTATAAAACTAATTACATCTGCTGTGCTGCCATGATACACAGTAATTCCTGCACGTCTACTGCTGATTTCCTTCGTAAACTTACACGTACGAACACACTCAGTAATTTAATCCTTCCAACGATTAGATTATTAGAATTGGATAGTGTTGAGTGGAAGGGCAAGGCCCCTTTAGGAAAGCAGGAATTTCATAGGAATCAATTCAATTCCTGCCGGTTTCATGGAAAAGACATGCTGCATTTTAAAGGGGGGCTCAAAGGCTAAAATACCACACTAATGCAGGAACCTAACCAAAAAGGAAGTGTTTAGTTGTGTGGGAGTGTTTTGGCAGGGTGTGGCCAAAGGCCACACATGATCATAAAAAGTAGTCAGATCATGCAACTGGATCTTATAGTTATATTCACTAATATCTGATTTCCAGATCAGAACCATTTTTTGGTAGACATTCTTTACAGTGATCCTGGGTTAGAATCAGCCTCCTTGTAAATAAGCAAGGGGAAGGCTGCCTACAACTACAAGTTCCCTTACCCAGACCCCACAATGTGTGGGAGCTTTCAACACTTGGTACGCCCTATTTATTTTTACAGTGATCATAGTACTGTAGGACATGATGATTAGACGCTGAGGCAAAATAGTATATGAGTGCATGTAATAAACGACAAAGGGAACCAACTGGGGAACCAACCGCACATGTTTTTTGAACGAAATAAATAAAATAGTCAATTAAATGGAAACAACAGACATTGATAACCCATCATGTTTTAGAATTCACAAAAGGAAAAACTACATCTCAGTGAATACATTTCACACCCATATTTACTTTAGCATTCAAATTGTACCATAATCAAGATTCAAATAGCGAAATACTGAAATATGGAAAACTTGGTCAACTGGTGACATGGGTGGCATTAACAAGCATAAGAGTAAAAGGGAGCTAAACAAACAAGGTACGGAGAAAAAAAATAACAAGAACCAGACATCAGCAGTAATTTTCAATAGGACAATAATCTTACCCAGAGATTAAGGTGTCCAAGAGATCTTTATTTGACTCTAGGTACTCGGACGCAACTATCCTTGATGATACTTGCTGTCTTTGCAAGTTTGCTACAACTTGAGTAGCATCTTTCCTGGTCTGCAACAATACATGGTAGAGGTACATTTGTTAAATAATATGTCATCTGTTTCCAGTGGTACTGTCAATCTGCATACATCACCAATCAAGTTGCAGATACCTCCAAATTTAGTTTTGGAAGACAAATAATTAATAGCCGTAAAGTGTTCTCTCTGAAGAATTCTTGGGTCAATTGTACACAAGCTTCAGTTATGGGCTCTTGTTCACCGTTGCCATAAAGAATTGACTTCAATTCCCTGATATTTCTGCTTAGCTCTGCCATCTGCACAAAACTAGTCTCCATAAGAAGTTGAGAACACATTTCGCTACGTGACAGTAAGTGGGTGTGTTTGGATACTGTTTTTCTTTTGACCTTAGGCCTTAATAAATATTTAAAGCTTTCTAAAGCATTATAATGCTGAGCATAAAGATATTTTTTAATCAGTGAACTGTTGTGTTGGCTGTTCACAACTTTGGCATTACTTTCTTACTTTTGCGTAACGACGGTCATAGAAAACTAGTATCTCTGCAATGAGTTGTGATGACAAGCTGCCAGCTAGATAACCAAACGTTCATCTCTGCGCGAACTATATTAACATAATTATCTTAGTTATTCACATACACGAAAAACTCATCTCACGGGGTCCCATGAGCAATGCGATCATGAATCAAACCCAAGTAAACTCATTAATTAGTAGTATGTAGTGAGAAATTGCAAACAAAACTAAATAACCTTGACTCATATCACTGCTCTATCTGCCAGCATCTCTTCAAGGGTACGGATCACAAGTAAAGCAAACAGGTCCATCAATCGCGATCCGGATAGAACTAGCAGCCAGGAACGGGGATCGAAGCCACGAAAAAAAAACTAACCTAAAAAGAGAGGCCAGATTCCGATCTCACCTTCTCCTCCCGCTTGGCGTCGCCGCTCCGGGGACCGGAGTTGAGATCGAGGTAGACGAGGAGCTCGCGCGTCTGCCGCACGACGTCGGCGGGCGTCCGCGGCTTGGTCTTGAAGAGGCTCTTCATCTTGCCCGCCTCGTCGGCGGCCGCCGCCGCTGCAGCTGCCGAGGTGGAGGGCAGGCGCGGCGGGGAGGGCAGGGGCGAGGCCTTGGGCTGCCTCCGCCCCGCCGACCCGAACGAGAAGCAGCCGCGCAGGAACGCCACGACGCCCGCGCTCGTGAGAGGCCCTGGCTGGGGCCCCTCCTCCTCCTCCTCCTACCTCTCCTCCTCCCCGCGGACCGCGGGGGCGGGGGCGGGCGCGCGATCGGACTCGGCTCGCGCGGACGCGGCGAGCGAAGACTCGGGCTCCGCGGCTCGATCTCGTGATGCGCGCGCGCGCGGCGGTCGGGATGGGATGGGATGCGGTGCGGCGCTGGGCACGGGCGACCACGAGGCCGAGATCTCAACTCGATCCACCGGTGAGGACGAACGAGACGAGGCCGGTCGCGTTTCGCGACCCTTCTTCCTGTGCTGCACTCCCGTCCTCGCTGTCTCGCCCTCGCCTGCTCCGCCTTTGCTTTTTTTTTTCTCTCTCTCTCTCTCTGCAGCCTTTCTGCGCGCACCAACTGTGTGATCCGCGTTGGATTCAGCGCCATCGTGATCCCCTGGGACGAGTCCGCGGCGATCCACGACTACTAGCCTTTCCACGTGACCCCGGACGTGATCTACCCTCATACCCTGTGTTTGGAGTCGGATTTGTTCGTGTCTATCTAACTCGATGATTTATGCAAACGGGATCGAACTTTCACCTTTTCGCATTCTTAAGATGCCTTCTCGGCTCTTTTTTGCGCTGCACAGGTAGTCCGAGCATATATAAAACCTCGCGAAATTTGATCGGTTGAAGCGGCCCTGCTACAGTACTAACCCCAGGAGCAAACACGAGATGCGGGAGAATATCCACGGAGGACACCCTGTACGTACTAGCTCCCAGGGGTGGACGCGTTCGTGTTTGAAACATCTAATAACTGGCAAAGTCATTATCCAAAAAAAAATTACTGGCAAAGTGGACGGTGAACGAGTAGTCAATTACTTGAGCTAGTAGTCTCAAGCTCGACTTCTTTTGGATTTTGATTGGAGACAGCTCTTGGTACTCCCTCCTTCCCAAATTAATTGTCGTTTTGGACAAGAATTTTAGTTCGGAATGAACTAGATTTCTTGTCCAAAACGACAATTAATTTGGGAAGGAGCGAATACATGGTTTAGTCACTCCAAATCCAGCCTTCTCCTTCTCCTCAGCACGAAAGTTAATTTCGAGGCTTCCGAGCACACGCATCATTCGTTGTAGACTTGAGTATGTTGATTTCGACCTGAACGCATTATACTCTTTTCAACGATGACACGATAAGGTGTCGCTTAATCTATGTCGGTTTGCTAGTCTTGATCAAAAGATTAGGGCGAGGAGGCAGTTGGGCCAGAAAGGCATGTTCGTGTCCTGCAGGAATGGGTGGTCCAAGTCCGTGGCGTGGGCCAGTAGCACGCGTTGATTTCAGATGAGCAGAGGGGTGGACCAATCGATCGAGATGATCGAGTGAAGTCTGTTAGCAATTAAATCTTTAGGTGCAGGATTTAAACATGAACCCTAATCACGATTTATGCACTAACAATCATCAGAACATGATTAAGAGATGGATTAGCACACTTACAGGAGGATGAAGAGCCGTTGGCAGCCATGGGTGTGGACGGAAGGAGTAGACTCGGATCTTCCCACCGTGTTTGCTCCCTTTTTGATCGGTTTTGGATTTCGTGATTAGTAGTGCAATTAGCCCTTAATCACCTTTAGTCTTTTATAGAGCAACACGGCAGGGGACCGAGCCCGAGTTGGTTAGGAGGGCCTCCGATCGTGGCGCTCGTTTCCGTTGAGGACTCCGGAAGGTTTTACCGGGTCCACTTTTTCCTTTTCTCTTTTTTCTTTATCTTTACTCTTTTCCTTTTTCTCATTATCTTTTATTGCTTTTATCTCAGGTGAACCGAGATCAAACCAACATTCTCCCCCTTGATCGTATGGTTCACTTTATTATCCATTCTCAATAAGTATAATGTACAAAGTAAAGCGTTACAACAGTTTATTAAAACTATTGAACTTCAACACTTATAATACATCAACATATTTCAAATGGAAACATTATTCTTTACGGGGAGCGGCTCTTTAAAAGGTCCCTACTTTCCAGAATCATAAGGCTTCCAATAATCCCATGCCGGCAACGTGTTTACGAAAGATGCTGGGTGGTAAGCCTTTTGTCATTGGATCCGCAAGCATATCGGTCGTACTAATATGCTCAACTTTAATAGTATGATCCTGGATTCTATCTTTCACAACATGATACTTTATGTCAATGTGCTTGGCAGCAGCACTTGACTTGTTGTTACTCGCATAGAGAACTGCGGGTTCGTTATCGCAGTATAGCACAAGTGGCTTGTTAATGCTGTCTACCACTTTGAGCCCGGGAATGAAATTCTTTAGCCATACAGCCTGCCCAGTGGCCTCATAACATGCTACGAACTCGGCCTGCATCGTGGACGATGCAGTCACCGTTTGCTTGGAGCTTTTCCACGATATAGCTCCTCCAGCCAGTGTGAATATATAACCTGACGTGGATTTCTTACTATCCACACAGCCGGCGAAATCAGCATCTGAATAACCAATAACTTCTAGGTTATCAGATCTTCGATATGTTAGCATGAGATCTTTAGTACCTTGCATATAACGCAAGACTTTCTTTGCGGCCTTCCAGTGGTCCAATCCTGGATTTGATTGGAATCTGCCAAGCATTCCCGTTACAAAGGCTAAGTCAGGGCGCGTACAAACTTGAGCGTACATAATGCTTCCGACAGATGAAGCATATGGAACCGACTTCATCTGGCCAGATTCAATTTGGTTCCTTGGACATTGAAATGTCCCAAATTTATCGCCCTTAACTATTGGAGCAGGCGTGGGAGAGCACTTATGCATATTGAATTTCTTCAGTACTCTCTCAAAGTATGCCTTTTGTGATAGTCCTAATGTGTATTTGGACCTATCTCGATGAATTTCAATGCCTAGAACGTAAGAGGCTTCACCGAGATCCTTCATATCAAAGTTTGACGACAGAAAGCTTTTGGTTTCATGTAACATGTTCTTATCGCTACAAGCCAAAAGTATGTCATCCACATATAGGACCAAAATTGTGAACTTACTGCCCTTAAATTTTATGTATATGCAGTTGTCCATAGCATTTTCCGTGAAACCAAAAGTTCGAATCACTTTATCGAACTTTAAGTACCATTGTCTTGAGGCTTGCTTCAAGCCATAAATGGATTTCTTCAGACGACATGCCATGTGTTCTTTTCCTTCAACGACAAAACCTTCCGGTTGTGCCATATATACATCTTCATTTAAATCACCATTTAAGAATGCAGTTTTAACATCCATTTGGTGCAGCTCTAAATCATAATGAGCTGTCAGTGCCATCACGATTCTGAACGAATCTTTGGTCGACACTGGAGAAAAGGTTTCGTTATAATCGATTCCTTCTCGTTGTGTAAACCCTTTAGCCACCAGTCTCGCTTTGAACCTTTCGATATTTCCTTTGGAGTCATATTTGGTTTTGTAAACCCATTTGCATCCAACTCTTTTAGCTCCTTCGGGAATTTCTACTAAGTCCCAAACATCATTAGTGCTCATTGACTTTAATTCGTCTTCCATAGCCATAAGCCATTTAGACGAATTTTCACTTTTCATAGCTTCTTTATAAGAAGAAGGATCTTCCACTTTACCCATGTCACTTATGTCATCAGTCATGTAGGTGACATAGTCATCTGGGATGGGATTTCTTCTTTCACGTTGCGATCTACGCAACGGAGGGGCTGGTGGAAGATCAATCTCCGGTTCCGGATTCTCGTTCACTTCCTCATTTTCGTTTGTAGCAATATTTTCATTATTACCGGAATGAACGAGAGGAGGGTCCGGTGTCACCACAACATTTTTAAATGGAAAGATGAACTCTTGGATATTCGGGGATGGTACGTAAACCCGTTTCTCCTCAAGATCAATCTTCCTCACTTCCGTGACATCATCCTCAAAAAATACCGCTTGTCTTGTCTCTACAAATTTCGTCACGTGATTTGGACAATAAAAGCGATATCCCTTTCCCCGTTGAGGGTACCCAATGAAGAAACAGCTGACTGTCTTTGGGTCTAATTTCTTAAGTTGTGGATTGAACACTTTAGCTTCTGCAGGACAACCCCACACACGTAAATAATTCAAGCTGGGTTTCTTTCCCGTCCACATCTCGTAAGGTGTGTTCGGTGCTGCTTTAGTTGGAGCAAGATTAAGTACGTGTGCAGCTGTCTTTAAAGCCTCCATCCATAGGCTTACTGGTAAACTTGCGTGACTAAGCATGCTTCGCACCATGTCCATTATTGTGCGATTGCGTCGCTCGGCCACACCGTTTTGCTGAGGTTCACCAGGCATTGAGTATTGAGCAACAATTCCATTCTCAGCTAGAAACCTCGCAAAAGGTCCTGGAATTTGCCCATAAGGAGCGTGTTTTCCGTAATATTCTCCCCCGCGATCAGACCGTACTACTTTGATCTTTTCGTTAAGTTGATTCTCAACTTCGGCTTTAAAAACTTTAAATTTGTTCAAAGCCTCCGATCGATCACGTACGGGATAAATATATCCATAGCGGGAAAAATCATCCGTGAAGGTTATGAATGAATCAAAACCATCTACGGATTTAATGTTAAAAGGCCCGCATATGTCAGTATGAATGAGCTCTAAGACTTTAGTGGCTCTTGTCGCTCCCTTCTTTATCGTCTTAACATATTTTCCTTTAATGCAATCAATGCAATAATCAGCGTCCGAAAAGTCAAGTGGAAGAAGCGTATCATTTTTTATTAATCGTTCAATTCTCCCCCTCGAAATGTGGCAAAGGCGACGGTGCCACAATTTCGATGAGGTACTAACGCCTTTCCACTTCTTTTCAGCGTTGCACTTCAAATCATCATCACCATAATCATCATTTACGTGCATAACAGAATCATGTAGAGATAACATATATAACTTTACTCGTCGGAAGGCGAGGCCAACATTTTTATTACAATGCATCAAACTACATTGTCCATTACCAAATAAGCAAGCATAATTGTCATCATCTAAACATGAAACTGAAATGAGATTCCTACTCAAGGAAGGAACATAAAGAACATTATTTAATCTAAGCGGATGTCCTGAATGCAGCTTTAATGTGAGAGACCCCACAGCTTGAACCTCCGCTTCTTTTCCATTAGCAACTTTAAGGCTTCTTCCCCTGTCCCGAAGGTCTTGGGTTGTACGGAAGCCCTGCATAGAATTTGCAACATGAACAGTTGCACCTGAGTCAATCCACCATGTATTTCTTGAAAAAACAACATAAAGAGATTCATCAATAAACGTAATTTCATCATTACCTCTCTTCATCAACCATTTCAGAAAATCAGGGCAATCCTTTCTGAAATGTCCCTTATCCTTGCAGTGCTTGCACACAACTTCTCCTTTAGGTGCAAAGGTCCTAGGTGCGTTAGAAGTGACAGGCGCAGCGGAAGTGCTAGGACCTTTGCCTTTTTGAGGAGACTGATTCTTAAAAGGCATCTTATGAGCTTTTGAGGGGCCAGGACCATTCCACTCCTTCTTCCTCTTGGAAGAATTAACGTAATGAGCTTGGTCCTGAACCTGCTTAAGTATCCTTTCTTCTTCCTGGACAACTCTAGGAGTCATCTCAGCAAGTGACCATTTTTCCTTCAGGGAGTTGTAGTTGATCTTAAATTGATCAAACTCACTTGGGAGAGATTCCAATATCATAATAATCAGAAGATTCTCACTTAATTCACATTTCAAAGACTTAAGTTTTGAAGATGCATGCACCTTCCTTAATATGTGGCTTCTCACATTCCCATCCATATTGTATTTCTCAAGAAGCTTCGCAAAAAGCTCATGAGCATAAATCTTTTCGGAGCCTTGGAATTGCTCCTCCACCGCAGCAAGAAATTCTTTAGCGGTATCTTTCTTTGGAAGGGCACCTGCAATATCTGGAGATATTGAGGCGTTCATAACAAGGAGAGCCACACGATTGGAATTCTCCCATCTCTCCAACTTAAGCTCATAAGTCCTCTTGAGTTCATCATATCCTTCGACACCAGGAGTGGGTGCCGTAGGCTTATCTTCCCTTAGGGCATAATCCAGCTGATTAAACCCTAAGGACACTTCAACGCAGGTCTTCCAGCGAGGGAAGTTACTGCCAGTAAGTTGTTCGATATTTTCATATCGAAACGGCGTCATAGTGGCTGTCATCATTTATACATGAGAATTATCAGAAAATTGCATGAAAATAAATTTACGTTGGTAAATGAATAAACATGCAATAAAATACAATTATATGTTACATCACCGTTGGGCAGAAATAACATAAATTGCATAACGTAATTAAACATAAGTACATGACTCAAAATTAAATCAACGTTGGTCAGAATTAATTTTGAAGCCATCATTATCAAATTAAGCATCAATCCTTAATATTAAACGTAAATCATCATTATTGATGCTTAAAATGATCGAAACGTCATAAACATATTAAATCATCCAAATTAAATTATCCCGTTGGTTCAAATTTAATTTTGACTCATTAATATGTTTTCATACTGGGCATAAATATTTTCTATTTAAATTATGGCATAAACATAATTAAAGAACAGAAATGAAACAAATAGAAAATACAAGAGTAAATAGCAGCAGGCCCAACATTCAGGGTCAGCCCATCACTCATCAGCCCAGCAAGAAAATTAAAAGAAAAATTAATTTTCTCTGGGTTAAAGCAACCTGGGCCGAAGCCCACGGCCAGAAAACAGCCTGTTATCTCCCCTACCTCCCCCGCGCGTGGCCCACTGGCCCGTTAACAGCGCCGCTCAATCCTGGCCATCACCACAAATTCAACGGCCGAAAATCAACGAGCGCGGAACAAAAACGGTGGCCGGCCCTAACCCTAGTCATTCCCCACTTCACACTTACGAAAAATCCGGATCTCAGTGCGGCGGACCCGGTGGCGCACCCCTCCCTTCTACGGCAACGAACCGAGATCCTGGCGGTTGCGGCCCGCGTCGGCGGCACGCATCACGCGAGGACGACAGTGCTCGTCTGATCCAGTGACCGGCGTGGCTTGCACAGCACACGGTGGCGTACAAGGCGTGCAAGCATGCGGCCAGGAGGAGATGCGTGGCGCAGTTTGTATGCGGCCAGGAGGAGATGATTCATACGTGCATATTACGTTGCCGCAACAAGGAAAGGAGCAGCGTCAGTAGTGATTAGATAAGTCTCCATCTCCTTAGTTTTATTTATTTCAACTTTGATCTGAAAAGTGGTGCTTAGTTTTGGGGAATTTCTATCCGACTGGTACTATGGCACTAGGGTATCAGGATTGGGGATTTTGCATTCTATTTGCCTTAAAACTTCTAATCCAGAGGCTAATCCAAAATCACAGAGGCATAAAAAACCATAATAGGCATAAATATGATTAAGGTGGCTCTGATTACCAATGTTAGCAATTAAATCTTTAGGTGCAGGACTTAAACATGAACCCTAATCACGATTTATGCACTAACAATCATCAGAACATGATTAAGAGATGGATTAGCACACTTACAGGAGGATGAAGAGCCGTTGGCAGCCATCGTGGTTAGGAGGGCCTCCGATCGTGGCGCTCGTTTCCGTTGAGGACTCCGGAAGGTTTTACCGGGTCCACTTTTTCCTTTTCTCTTTTTTCTTTATCTTTACTCTTTTCCTTTTTCTCATTATCTTTTATTGCTTTTATCTCAGGTGAACCGAGATCAAACCAACAAAGTCGAGTAGTGCTCCAAAAGAGTGTGGCTATGAAACGGAACAAGAGATACAAACGGAAAACCGTACAATGATCATCAGCAACCCATATTATTCCACATTTCTCTCCTTCTACCTTTTGAGTTTATCGTTAGTTGGGGGCAGGTGAAAAGAGGGCGTCATAGTGTTTAAGGACTTGTAGTAAACTAATCAACCTTGCAGCTAGTCATTTGCTCTAACTTAGTGGAGCTATATATCGTGCCATGACTGACATTATGTGCGTTATCCAGCCTTATGGCGTGCTTGCAATTGTTAAGGAAAGAGCTTTTCGACGAAGTGGTACACAGATCGATTGTGCATTCCAAAAGAAAGTATCAAAGGCCCGATTGAACAGCAGCATGCTTAGTAAAGAACTTCTTTCCAAAAGCTCTTTGTACAACAACTTCGTAACCAACTCCGCATATATTTGTTGTTCCGATGGAATCTTATCGAGGGCTGCTAAGCAAAATTTATGAAATAGAAAAAAGGAAACTCATGGGCCGGCGTAGCTAGAAAAACACAAAGAGATGACGCAGACTCGTGTGAGTTCCTGCCGTGCTTTCTACTTGCCATGTTTAATCCACAGCCGGCTACCTAGTCGCACGCATCTCTGTCCTCCGGAAAAAGGGAATACCTGTGTGACAGCGTTAGCGGATTTCCTATCAAGCGAACGTCTAACTCTGTGAATAATATTATGCAGATTACGGCGTTCCTGCGCCGCTGTTCGCCGCCATGGTTTTCCTTATCTCTCCCGTAATTGTTAGAAAAAGAGGTCCGAGCTCATATTTGCTTTCCTGCAATAGTGCAATTTCCAGTGAAATGGCGGCAAGGTAACTTCCGCACAACTTTCCCGTACTGCAATGCTACGAACCAAAGGCGTCTACAGTGTCCATTCCATAGGATTGCCCAATCCTCTGCGTTTTGCTTTCGAAATCCTCCAATCCAAAGTAGCACCCTTGGTGTAGAGATGGGATCACACCTTGGCGTCAGTTTCTCCCTCTCATCATTCTGTAGCAGTAATGGATCCGGCAGACTGCTGGCGACTTTGTTGGACCAATTAAAATTTAAATATTGTCCACCGATCTACCTGCCGGCACGTACGGCCGGCATGGTCGGCAGGAGAAGATCACCGAAGAACACTGGTAGAACTGGTTACTAAAAACAACGAAACCAAACCATTTCTTGATAGTACTGGTACATTACGCGAGCGACTAATTTCCGATCTGACAAACCTAGAACGAGATAATGAGAAGGGAGGTGTTATTCATCTGCGCTACTAAGCTTCAGTTTAGGCGACTGCAAATGCCATCTCTTAGCTTCTGATTAGAAGAACGCTCGGCTGCCGTAGAACACCTTGGGGGACGGCTTCTCCTGCTTCCCGGCTGCTGCCGGTTTCTTCACCGCACTGGAGTCGGCGCCGCTTGAGTCCGCGTCGGGGGAGGCGGCGGAGGCCGAGGCGCTCTTCTCGCTGCCGTCGCCGTTGTCCATGTCCAAGGGAAGCTTCATCTTGGCCAGTGAATCCGTGAACTGCTGCATGCTCTTCATGTACATGTCCATGATCTGGTTCTGGTCCACCGTCACCTCCTGCTCGATGTTCACGCTGATCACCGGCGGCTTGTCCACCGCGTTCTCCGACACGGTGCCGGGCGAGTTCACCGCCGGGCTCTCCTGAACGGTGCGGGACGACGAATCGACGACCTCCGCGTCTGCGGCCTCCGACGCCGCCGCCTTCTGCTTGTGTTCGGCTGACGAGTGGGCGTTCTCGGGCGGATTCGAGTTGTTGGACTGCGGGGTGGCCGGGACCGCGGCGACGGCGGCGGCAGGTGACTCCGTGGTTGACACGCTGCTGACCGGCGTGTCGCTTCGGAAGGCGCCCACGGAGTCGGCGGTGCTCGACAAGCTCTCCACGAAGCGCACGCCGGCGTCGTGGTTCACGGTGGTGGCGCCGTCACAGTCTTCCGAGGTCAGCAGGCTCCCGGAGCTCTGCGGCTCCACGGCCAGCCCCGTGTACTCCGAGACCATGATCTGGTTCTCCTCGACGAGATTCAGGTCGGGGAACACGATCTTCTCGTACTCCAGCTCCCCGTTCTTCCCGGCGCCGGCGCCAGCGGCCGCGTTCTCCGGGTCGGCCAGCGCCGGCTTGGGCGTCGGCGAGATGGGCACGACCTCAGGCACGACGCCGATGTAGGAGAGCTCCAGCTGCAGGAACCCCGACGGGGTCTGGAACAGGTCGCTGGTGGTGAGCTGGAACTCCTGGGCGAGCGTGCCGCCGTCGGCGGCGACGACCTCGGCGAGCGGCACGAGCGCGAACCCCAGCAGCTGGTCCTGCAGGTAGTTCCTGACCCGGCTGAGCATCCAGACCTCGCACCGGAGCGCGGCGTCGACGTCCCCCGCGCGCACGCCGAGGCGCAGCGACTGGTCGAACACCGGGTTGCGGCCGCCGCCGTTGACGACCTGGGTGGACGCCACCGGCGCGCCGTCCCCCGGCAGCGACACCCGCGCGTACACGTCCTGCTTGTGGTAGATGCAGATGTTCTGGATGTCCCGCGCGCTCTGCACGTGCACGTCGACGTACCCGATCAGCTCCCCGCCCCCGCTCCCGTTCGCCGCCGGCGCAGCGACTGCGCCCCTCTCCTGCTGCGGCTGCGGCTGCTCCATGACAACAACAAGCACACGCCTCTACTCCAACAAGCCTGAATCAACTTCGCAACTGCAACGAAAGAGGAAGCAAACCAATCAGACGAAATCCATATAATAAGAACACGACAATTCTATCGGAAGAAGAATTCGGAACCGGTGGGGAGGAGCAGCTGTATGGTCCAAATCCGAGATTAGGTGAAGCGAAACTGTCGGCAGGGGATAGATATGGTTACTACTACAGCGCGCCCGCGCCAAACCGGAACTGCACACCAGCTCCACGCAACCGAGCGACCACTCCTCCTCCTGCTGCTAACTCGATTCAACCACGCAACCACTCACACAACTAAAGTACTACTCGCAGAGCAAACGCAGTGGAGCTCTACCTATCACTAGAGGAGAAGAAAAATAAAAGTGAGTAGCGATGCACAGGTTTTAGGTTTCCATCCGAAGAAAAAGGGAAAGCGCAGGCTCAAATCCCAGCAAAGCGAAGCAGGACTCGAGAAAAGGGCAAGCAAGGAGATCTCTTATCGCGGAGCACGCCCGAGACAGAGAGAGGAAATTGAAAGGGTTCGAGTTCGAGATGCCGTTACCCTGTCCGTGCCGCCGCAGACAGATGGTCGAGCGACGAGCGAAGCTGAGCCACAGGAATCAAGCGGAGGCGCGGCGGCCGGCCGGCTGGGGGCTCGAGGATATAGCACACGCACACACAGGAAAGGGGATTATTAGGGGCAGATTTTTTTTCTCCCCTCCTCCAGCCCTCCTCCCTGATGAGTCCGCTCAGCTTTGCCTTTTATTTCCACGCCCTTTACCTAACGGAGCTTGCTTTTATTGCCTTGTTTGGACTCCGTAGACTAGACTGCAGCGGCAGTATCCAAAGGCGCCCGCCAAAAAAAACATTCTCCCCGTCCGTAACCGTATGGTATGGCGACCGCATACTTAGCAATAATCAGGGGCTGCTACCATACGCACGTTAAGAAAGCGGATTTGTTTTAAAAATGGGGTTTAACGGGACAGGGGAGGCGCACGCGTATAGAGGTAGGGAGGGACGGACGGACGGACGGACGAGACGAGGAAAAGCCGCGAAAGCGGTCGCAGAAAGTCCGCGGCCGTGAGCTCAGGCCCGGCGGCGCTTTCCGCGGTTTTTTTCTTTCCTCTTTCCCGTTGGTGATATGATAGGCCCAGAAAAGTCAAGGGTGTTGTCTTGCCCCGGGCCGGGCGGCGCGTGGCGGGGCCAGCCACTGCCGCGGCGCCACCTCCGTCGTTTTTGATGGGCAGACCCTCCGGGCTGGGGGCTGCTACGCTACGGCCAGCGAGCTGGTGGGGGTGGGTGGGCGGCGTCGCTGTCGTCCTGGTCCTGCCCCGGGGCCGGGCCGCGGTGTGGTGTGAGTGGTGGCCGGTGGGGGTCGTGCTCGCACGCTTGCGCCGGGCTTTCAAAGCGGGGCATCATATCATCTCTGGCCGCTTTACCGCGCCCGCCATCGTCGTCATCATCATCGCGGATCAGCCAGCGAGTTCGCGACCGCACCGGCCGGCGTGGCCTGCCTTTGCAGCGGATGCGACGGCGCACGGCAGGGCAGGATGGGGCCGAGTGCCGGAACGCGCGTGTGGTCACGGTGCCCTGCAGCTGCACGACGGGCAGCGGCGGACGTGCGGAACTACTGACACGCGTGCGCCGGAATTGCTAGAAAGTGTAGTCACCATCGAGTAAACCATTATTTTTTCCCGGTAGAGGTCGTCGAGCAAACTAGCCCGGCGGGCGGCGGCTAACACAGAACCTGACTCATGTCACCATGTGCGGCTGACGCTTCCACCAGGAGGAAGAAATGCACCAATGAGCCGAGCTTTTTGCAACGGTCACCATGTGCCGGTCGAAAAGAATGTTGGCGGCTGGTGGAAGGAATCACCGAGACATGGACGCCGAGAAGAGACTCGCCGATGAACGTACTGTTGGTTGAGATAAATGTGTCAAGCTTGTCTCTATGTTCTGTTGACACGACAGGGTCGGTTAGTTATTAGAGCGAAGATCATGGTGCACAACATCTATATAAACTCAGGCACTCGTGACCCTGAGGAATAACACACCAAGAATCATTATTCTAACACGATAGGGCTAGTTGGATGTTAAAGTTCGGCTAACACATTTATCTCAACACACACGCACGTTACGCGCCAGCCCGCGCGCGTCAGTTTTCGCCTAATTAATACACGGTCGAGTAATTAAGGGCCTGTTTGGATGATAGCTAATATGTCTAAGCTTAACCTTAGCCACTTGTCACAATTGTGGCCTGCCTAAGCTAATTAATGTTAGCACGTGTTTGGTTTGCTACCGTAACCTAAGCTTAGGCGTGCCTAAGAAAGTATGGCATGTGTTTGGATTGTTATCATAACTAAGTCTAGGCAAGTGGCTAAGCTTAGGCGGTGGATTTGAGCGCCACAGTCGAGGCAGTTTTTTTGTTAGGCAATGGAAGGAAAAGTTGTCTAACTTCTGTGGCATGCCTAACCTTAGTCAGCAACCAAACACCCACCTAAAACAGTGTGGCGTGTCTAACATTAGGCTTAAGCAAGTTAGGCATTGAACCAAACAGCCCCTAACTCTGATGTTAGATGTTTCAATTCGCACACCAGCTGATGCGGTTCCGTTTAGCGAAACTTAAGCTTTTTTCACCCCTCTTTCAATGAGGACGTGGGGTATACGAATCTCCACGTTTTCGCAAGCCAGGCCAAGACTGGCTTTCGAAGCTAGCACATGTAACTTCACTTATCGTGATGTTGAAGTCGCACATGCATGGATGTAATCGATTGACCGATGGTAGTAGAAAGTAAGGGCGGGAGCATCAACGATCGAGTACGTACTTGATTGCAACTGGAGTGTGAGCATCTTGCTAGTAGATCCAGTGGATGTTGCAGTTGTGGCAAAAGCGAATGGTGCTAGCGTTACATTCCAATTAGTCGCGACCAACTGGGCCCGGCCCAACAAGAAAATTAATACCCCAATTTTTGTTGGTTTGACCCCAATTGTGAACTTCAAAATCATCACGGCCCGTGAAGTTATTTTTATGTTCGACGGAGGGAGAAGAAGTTTTTCCCTCTTTCTCGTGCTATTTGTCGCTGTTCTTACGCATACACTGCTGCCGTGACTGTGACTGCTGATAACTTGACGTGATTGGTCCGTAAGGTGAACGCGACGTCGTAACGCATCTCTTTTGGCCTGGTGCAGAACATGGAAAAACCGGCACTATCCCTTCCCGTCTTACTTACACTGCAGACTACCCGTACGAAGCGAGATCAATCGACGATTGCTGCCACACGAGGCCGTACGTGTCGTGCTGATTGATTGGATTCGGTGTCGTGTGGGGCTTGTTTAATTAGGCCAGGACTGGCCTCCATGTATACGTCGTTTTTGAGCCGTTGTGGTTGACGATTAGACACGATCGAGTGGCAACGAATGCTGACAGGGCGAGATGAAAGGGCGAGCCTGGTCCGTCCGGCAGGCAGCACACCAAAAGGTCGGAGATGGCCCGACGCGGCCGCAGTTCTCGTGTCGCACATGGCCGTGCCGTGGCGAGCCACCAGTCAGCGTGGCCCCGTTCCGGCATTCCCCTGCGTGCCACACCGCGCGAAAAGAGACGGCCGTGCCAGTGCCGTCCACTTCTTCTCGGTCGACCACGATGGCTGCCGAGACTTCCACAGTTCAGAAAGCGTTTCTTCGGATAAGGAAGGATACTGTTTCCAAGAGATTCTCTTTGGGTTCGCTACGGCACCCGGTCGTCGTTGCCGCGTCGCACGTACTCCAAGTGCTGCACAGTCTGTAACGCGACGATGACACGAGCTAGCAAACGAACGAACGCCGTTGAACCGTTCGATTTACAGAGGGGGGTTCATCATCAGCAGGGAAAAGGCACAGTGCACGCCATTCGATTTACAGGTCACGTACGAATAGATTACAGGTCGCCGAGCACACATCAGCTGATTAAACTATATCCGGCGGTGGTCTGCCGTGTGGAGCGTGACTTGTGGTGACCGTCGTCGGCGGCGGCGGCAGGATAAAGGTCCGTCTCCAACTTGGAGCCAGAAGAGATCGTCGAGGTTTTCTATGCGCTGACCATCTGCAAGTAGACATACGAGCGCGGCGAGTTTGAGACTTTGAGCCTTTGAGGTGGTTGCTGGTTCACTTTCTTGAACAAGTTATACCTTTACTTTTAATAAAGTCTGCGGCTCACACGTACAGTATCTTCAAAAAATAACTAAAAGAATTTCCACGAGGTTGGACCTCGTGTTAGAAATCCTCCACAATTACTATGTAACAAGTCATTTCATAGAAATTTTATACTACCTCTGATGTCATTTTAAACAAGAGCAAACAACTAAAAAAGAACTAAATTGGACTGTCCTAACGACATCTATTGAGGTATGGAGGTAGTAGTAATTTGGCATGGTCAATCCTCTGTTACAAAAGGCTCTTGTAGAAAAATTTCCTATGGATTGAAATCCTTAATAATTTCTATGAAAATCCTACGGTCGAAAGATGCTCTTACAGTTTTTTTTGGTCCACGTGTTGCATTATGATAGTGACTAGAACAAATAATGCAGAAAACAAATCTCGTGCAGTGATTAAAAAGGAGTCACTGTTCGTGACAGACTGACAGCTAGCCAAGCCAAGTGGTGGGCTGATATTCACGTAATGGCATAAAATATGTGCAGGAAAAGTCTAAAAAAAATCTGTATGTCGAGGTCAAAATGGCTACTTATGTCTGCTGGCCCTTTAGTATGTAAAGTTGTTGATCTTGCAGAAACAGCTCGGATTCAGTTGTAACGAAGCCGTTTCTGAGCAAACAAGGTAACACAAAATGTTTGCAAAACAAGTCACACTAGATAAAGGAGGAACATAGGAATATGGACTCCAAACCTCAAGTAAAAACTGACACGGTCGGTGATCCAACATTCTCCTATAAACCTGACCAAGTCCAGCAAGGGCACCATCAATTACCACCCTAACAGACTGTACACTGCCACAATTCAACACCACAGATTTGAAATCTCTCCTGAAATTCTGGTTGCTACTCTCAAATGATGTCAGTAGCGAACTTAACCATCCAACCAACCATCCACTCGTCACAAACCGCATTCATATTCACATCATCAAACAAAAACCAGTTGTTATTTACAGATTAGTGCGCCACGCCTCTTCCTCACCAAGCTGCTCCATTCTCAAGACTCCATCAGAAAATGGAGCAGGATCAAAGACGAGAGAAGCATACTTCGACCACATAGTTCCTGCTTTACCTGCCCAAGCTAGTAGCTGCCACTGATCCAGCACCGCAGCCGGGCCCTTGCCGCTGCTCGCGCAGGTAACCAAGTAAAGTCTCAGCCTGCAAATCATACAGAAAGCATTAGACTCCGCAATTCGGAAGCATTTTTCAGATTCAGCAACATTAATATATGCATGATAAGCTGCTCCAAGCTAGGGCTTCAACAAGCCATTTGAAGCCTAAACAAATATTAGTGAGTTTTCTCGATTTACAAAATCTCAGATACGTTGTTTCCTCCAAGCTAGGAGCGAATGAACAGCGTTGACTTGCAGAAGACAGCATGCATTCTCGTACTCTGAAGATTTAGCAGATCGTAGACTGTACTAGAGAAATATGAAAAATAAAGGACTGGCTGTTGGCACCCTTTCAGATACCCACTTTATAATGTCAATATACCTTGTTTTGGAATATAAACATCACTGAAATAACATTACTAATCATATTTTTTATATATGTTGTTCCTGTGGTATGTTGCAGAATCAGGTGAATTTGACTACATTACGGACGATGCAGTGGACTGCTAAACCGCAATCAACCTAAACCACAAGTACATGTACAGTGACCTTTCTCCCCCACAAAGTTTGATGTACTAGTACTTTTCGGTACTTGTTATCAATCAAACTCAAGTCTCTAACTGATGAATTGGTTACATATTACTTTACAGACAGTGGTAAACAGACTTGCCAATCAGACTTCAATAAAACTCTAGTCCTTTTTTTTTATGGACTCAATCAGACTCAAGGAGTTAAAGAACTACTGAAGTTAGTCAAAGAGAAGAAGAAAAAAAGGGTGAAATGGGGAAGCCATTCCGTACCTTGTGCTTGGCACGGGCTGAGCCGGACTGAGATAGAGCGACAAGCGGTGGGATGGCGCCCTCTCGTACAAGAAGCGCACGGTTGCGAGGGCAGTCGCAGCACAGCTGTAGCAGCGCCACCACGGCGAACTCCTTCCCCCTAGAGGGACCGTCCTCGATGGCCTCGACCAACGCAGGGATGCCGCCAGCCTCCACCACGGCGTCACGGCCCTCCGCGATGCCCGCAAGGCTGCCCAGAACCACCATCGCCTTCTCGGACGTCCCGCTGCAGCGCTCGCCGATGAGGTGCACGAGCGGCACGACGGCACCCGCGGTCACCGCGCGCTCCTTGTTCCGGCGCGCGGAGCAGAGGCGGTAGAGCGTGGTGAGCGCGTCCTTCCTGCCGCGCGTGGAGCCCGCGGAGAGCAGCGCGACGAGCGGTGGGATGGCGCCGCACGCGCCGATGGTGGCGCGGTTCTCCTCGATGCCCGAGAGGCTGAGCAGCGCGCAGGCGGCGTTCTGCTTGGCGGCCGCGGTGCCCGTCCGCAGCGCGTAGACGAGCGGCTTGATGGCCCCCGCCGCCGTGATGGCCGACCGGTTCCGCTCCTCGAGCGAGAGGTTGAACAGCGCCGTGACGGCGCTCTCCTGCGCCGAGGGGTCGGTGCTCCGCAGCAGCGGCACCAGCGCCGGGATGGCCCCCGACGCGCCGATCAGCTCGCGGATGTCGGAGCGGTGCTTGGCCAGGAGCCGTATCCTGGAGGCCGCCGCGCGGCGCGCGTCGGGGGCCGCCTCGGGACCCAGCGCGCGCACGCACGCCAGCACGAAGGGCTCCACGCGCTCGAGCGGCGCCGCGTCGGCCGACAGTTCCATGGACTCCAGCTCGTCCAGATCCGCGGCGGCAGCCGCCGCCGCCACCGGCGCGTCGGATCTGGCAGCGGCGAGCCGCTCGAGCTCCCCGGATATGTCCGAGTTGAAGCTGGAGCAGTAGTCGGAGAAGTCCCGCGACAGGTCGAGCAGCTCCGTGGCCGCCGCGTTGATGGCGGAGGACGACTTGGCGACGGCCGCGGGGTGGGCCGGCCCCGCGACGGCGGCCAGCTCGCTGAGGTGGAAGTCGATGACGGAGTCGGTGAGGTTCTCGATGTCCGAGTCGTCCGCGCCGCCCCGGGGCGAGGCGGCAGCGGTGGGCGAGCCCGGGGCGGAGTCCGGCTGCAGCAGCGCGGAGCGGATGGTGCGCATGGAGTGGCCAGGGCGGCGAGGCGGCCGCGCCGACGCGCAGGGGCTCTGCCCCGGCGAGGGCGAGGGGATCTGGGAGCCGGCGAGCGAGACCATGGCGTGTTGGCTGGCTGGCTGGCTGTCGAGGGAGCGAGTGATGATGTGGTGACAGGGCCGGGGGAAGGTGGTGGGGTGGCCGGGTGGTTGAGCGCGGTACTGATGCCTAGTAGTACACGTCTACGCTTTGCCGGTATTATTATATGCATATGCCCGTGCCCTGCACAGTGCGCGCGCGCGCAGAGGCCAGGCACTCCACTCCAGCGACGGCGACGGAACGGAATGAGGTGCTAGTGCGGTGTGGATCTTTGTACCCCGCTTTTTGGTCGGTGGAAGGAGAAGGACGTGATCCGGCCCGGCACCGCAGACAGGTGGCTACGCCCCGCGCCATGCCTGCCGCTAGCCAAATCCTTTCGCGGTATCCCGATGACACGTCACACGCGGGGACGGAAAAGCGCCCAGTGCATGGCTGTCGCCTGTCGGTGTCACTGAGTAGGAGGGGAGTGCCAGTGGCTCATCAGTGAACGGTACAACCACCAGTTTTATTTTTACTTTGGTGGCCGGCCGGCGGAGCATGGCAGATTGCAGTGGCAGGGGAAGGAAGCGAGCGAGCGAGCAAGCAAGGAATCGCTTTTCGTTTTGTTCTCGTTCCGCTTCCGCCGCCCGCGCCATGCCAGGTTAACGAAACTGTCACAGTCAGACGAATGCTGCCAGGCTGCCACCGCGCGCGGCCCGCACCGTACCGCGACCATGGCGGTGTCGCTCGCCTCGTCTCGTCTCATGGGACGGACGGCTTGCGCATGGGCGGGGAGTGGACTGGGTTTGGTGGCGGTTGGGCTGGATGGGCTGGCGCAGGGCAGAGCAGACTTTGCCTTTTTTTTCTTTTTTCTTTCCGGGAATGCCGCGGCACTCGGTAGATTTTTGCAGGGCCGCGGCGTGGCATGGGAGGTGGAGGACTGCAGGTGGACGCTTTGCATCACGCCAGCGCCTCGTGCCCGCGCGTGCTCCAAAGACGTGTGTTAATCAGTCCGTCACGCGACGGTCGGTCGCGATTCAGATGCGCGTGTGGTGTAGGTGTAGTGTGGTGTGGGGGTAGTGATGACTGACGAGGGCCAGGGAAATCGACACGGGATAATGGCAAAGCTAGTGCGGAGGCCGCTAGGCCTGCTAATGAATTACTCCCTCCGTCTCCATGAACTTGTCGTTTTGTAGTTCATTTTTGAACTACAAAACGACAAGTTTATGGGAACGGAGGGAGTAAGAAACAATCCGAACTCAATCTAACCCATAACAAATCACTGGTTTTTTCAAAGCAACCCAACACAACCCAACCCGCCAGCTATTCTGTAGCCAGCCCAACCCAATCGGAGTACCGCCCACCGAAGGATCGCCAGGGGCGGTAGTGCGGGGGCCACCTGGCAGCGAGCAGGCGCGTTGTCTAGCAGGACGTGAAATCGTGAAGGCATGTCAAACGTTTTGTTTCCACTGGTCCTCGGGAAAAGATTTTCGGTGATCAAAACGCAATTATGTTTTTCTTAGTTATCGGTGATCAAGTTTCACGAAAAGATTTTAGCTCTTCGCGCGCAGGGATAAACAAGTAAGAAACGTGTTTAGTTCTACAAGCCATTGATCTGCTCTGCTGTGGCTGCCCGGCACTTGCTCTGCTTCCCCCTGGACTTGCCGCCCCTCCCGAACACGGCCAGCCTCGCGAACACGCGCAGGATCCTGCTGGCGCACCGGCGCTGCGAGCCCCAGCGCATGGACCCGATGCAGCTGCCGGACACCGCGGCTCGCCGCCTGATCCCCGCGCCCGCGTCCGCCGCGACCCTGCTGAAGCTCGGTTCCTTCCCGTCCCGGCGCGCCGAGCCCTTGTTGAGGGTGCTGTGCCGCTGCAGGAGGGTCTGCTTCAGCGAGATGATCTCCTGCTCCAGTGCCTGGATCCTGAAGCTGGCCGTCTCGTAGTCCGACGCGTCCTCGCCGCGGGCACGGAGCTTCGCGCCGCGCGGGGCGTGGCTGTCGTACGGGCTGCTGGTGCTGAGCGGCTGGCTGGTGGAGATGATGGCGGGGCACCCGGGGCTCGGCGTGTACGCGCCGGGGACGACCAGCTCCCCGGAGTGCATGCACCGGAACGAGTCGGAGCACTCCGTGAAAACGCGCTGCGTGTGCAGCTGCTGCACGAACAGCGCCTGCACGATCAGCCGGAGCGGCATCCGGTCGTTCTGCACCGCCTTGATGCAGAGTTCGTGCGACAGCTTCCGGCAGTCCAGGTGCCCGCACAGCGCCGCTTTCTCCTCCCCGGACAAACCCTGATGCTCCTGAAATAGGAGGTTTAGCAGCCTCTCTCATTGTTAGCTCGGATCAAACTTATATAACCAACCTATATACTACTCCACAATCATTTGTTTGTCTTACCACTAAGAATGTGTTGATTGCTTCGTATAAGTGGTCGTGAGTCTTCCGGTCACTTGGCGGAATGATGCTGACCAGCTCTGCTAGCCTCTCAGGCCGGAGCTTTGGATCACCAGCAATTTGCACGATGTACCGATCCCAGAGCTCGGCGACGGCGTCCACGTTTCTTCTTTGCGAATTGACATGACTTGAGACGATGCTCTCCACTGCCTTGACCTCCAGGCTGTCGGCGACGGACAGCTTGGTATCTTTCTCCGGCAGTGGCAGGTCCTCCACGCGGGCGAACGGCAGGTTGGACGCCACCTGTCCCCGCAGCCTCGTCCGGCTCTCGTCGCTCAGCTCGAGGGCGAGCGACCGCGACAGCAGAGCGAAGTAGAACGCCACCGGGATCGCGTTGCTCGCCGCCGCCGACTCCGCCGGGAGCAGCTCGATCACGCCCTGCAGGATCGCCGCCGCTCTCCGGTTCGCGTCGCTCTCGCCGTCGACGGCCTCGTCGTCCGTGATCGCCCAGAACTTGTGCGTCTTCTCGGAGAGCACCCACTTGTTGGCGTAGAAGAGCACGACGGGGCTCACGTACTTCTCCTTCATGCCCTGCCGCCGCAGCGCCTGCACGATCCACTTGAAGAACTCGAACGGGAGCGCGATCAGGTCCTTGATCCACAGGTCCCGCGCCGCGAGCTCCTTGACGAGCTCGGCGTCCCACCGCCGGCGCCCGGCCAGCGCGCGCACGGCGGCGGCGCCGAGCTGCTCCCGCCGCTGCTCCGGGTCGAGGATCTCCATGCACGCCATGAACGCCAGCGACTCGACGCACCGGCTGACGATAAGGAGCTCCTTGGCGACGGGGAGCAGGGGCTGGCACCGCTGCAGGACGATGAGGGCGTCGTCCCAGCTCTGCAGCACCACCTGGTTGATGTACAGGTCGCAGCGCGCGCCCAGGCCGCCCGCGTCCATGAACTCCGCCGCGCACCGCACCGCCGCGACGTTGAACGGGTCGAGCGCCACGTCGTCGCCGTAGCAGAAGAGCGCGATCACCTCGAAGGCCTCGAAGCCTCCCGGGAAGCTGGCCGGCAGCTCGACCTCGCTCGACTGGACCAACGCCTGGCTGAAATACCTGCACTTGGACACCAGAGGATCCTGTATCGAGTGGTAACTATCACAAACTTGCCCTTTATTCTCAACAAGGTAACAAATTTATTTGATGTCTGTTACTAAGCCTCTGCTCGTTCTCCATTCTCAACAAGGTAAGCTCGATCTTACCTTGTGCAGATCGAAACTTCTGTCTTCGACGCGGACGCGGACCGTCGCCGGCAACCCAGTCTCCGTGGCCCTGCAACAAAATTGGATTGGATGACTCGACAAACGAAGAATCCTCCATGGATGGATGCTGATAAGTTTAGGCGGCCTTATACCATGCGACGACTCTCCTTTTCAACAAGACGGCCGTGCAGGGTCTCGAGTACGGGCTACACATGGCGGCCTCCGCTTTGGCCACCGGCGACAGCTCGACCTCCGTGTCCAAGTCCACCTCCATCAGCATGTTCATGGCGAGGACGACAACGAGCAGCTCGGCCCGGCAAACGGCAAGCTAGCTCCCGACGGTTAGGTAGCAGCAGTAGCAGGACTGCCGGCACATATAAGCAGGCCTCGTACCAGTAGTATTATACAGTGTGTTTAGTTGACAGTTGAGTGTGGAAGGAAGTAACCTGGGGAAGCGTGCAAAAGGGTACACTGGCTGATGGCGCACGAATGGGGGTTGAACCCCAGTTTTCAGGCTGGGAAATCGGATCGCCCCCTCGATCGGGCAGCTTTTCTTAATCCCACTTGGTGGTGTGTGCGTCGCAGCAGCGTTTCCCTGGTGGATTTCCTGCCTCTCGCGCCGGTGCTCGCCTCCGCGGCGGCAGCCTTGTAAGGATCCGAGGGGGTCAACACTAGTTTAAGCTCACCCCAAGCCAGATGACTCCGATCCAACATGTGTAGGCTCTTATTATTACAGGGTGCCTTCGATCCAACTCAACTGGTTTCCTGTGGTCACAAACATGGCAGCAAAAATGTTGATTTGCACCCTGTGTCTTGGGTGCCCTTTGGATGTCAAGTGATTTCTGTGCCGTTTTGCACTGTGTACCTGCACCTGAGGTCCGTTGATCAGGTGCCCAATATTCTCAACAAACGTTGAAAACTCTAGACATATGCTCGTGCCCAATATTCTCAACAAACGTTGAAAACTCTAGACATATGCTCATTCAGTCAATACCAAGAACTTTCAGCTAATCACGGACAAGAAGGTCATTGCAGGCAGCCCCACAGTAGACGTCGATCCTACGAATACATGCATGCCCCGAAAAGTCCAAGCTAAACTAGCAACTGCTGGGAGTTGCTTGGAGGGAACAACAGCTAGCCTCACATTTAAAACTGCTCATGCGATCAAGGCCACTATTCTAATCGCCTGATGAATGAAACCCATGGAAAAATAAGCCCAAATTGTGCGTGCGTGCGTGCGTCCGTCCCCGGCCGGTAGCATAATGATCGGGACACCTGCGCTTGATTCCACACAGCTTTTTAATAAAAAAGCGAGCGTGCGCATTGACGACGACGAAACTTAACGGGCCCTGAATAACATAGTAGAAGAAGAGAGATCAAGTCCTTGTCACGTACGTATTCAACGGGCGCTTGGTTTCGTCATTCACCAGGCGCGCACGCCAGAAAACTCTCGCTTGGACTAATAACTACTGTAATACTGTATGCGGCATCGGAGGATGCTGTCTCTTTAAGCTCCGGCCCCGCTGCCGGTGGCGCCGCGAGCATGACGGCATGGCGCCGGCGTGACGACGCCTTGCTCTCTCGCTGGAACGGATCAATGGAGGAGGACGTGTGATCACCGGCCGCGGTTGAGGACGACGCGATCTCCGGAATCTGGCAACACGGTCAGCGCTGCCCGCCCGGCGCCACGACGATCGCCATAGGTAAAGGAGAATGTCGGTAGTAAGAAAATGGCTGGCGTGCCTCGGCCGCTGCAGCCCGGGGGGGGGGGGGGGGGGGGGGGGGGGGGGGAATTTGAGGCGGCGGCGTTTCGGCGTGGAAGTCGTCGGGGAAGCCGCCAAATTCCCGTGCGGGGATGGTCATCGTCATCATGCCCCGAGGCGGGGCGCGTGGTCACACATCACGAGCCACCCGCACCCGCCCCGCCCGTGTGAGTGTGAGGTGAGGCTTCTCGATGCCTCCGTGGCTCGTCAGTCACGGCGCGTGGAGGCCGGCCGAGAAATTTTGTTGCTCCCCGCGCGCGGATTTTGTTTACGTGGAAGACGACTGACCCAGACGCCGGGTCGTGCGAGGGGCTGCGACGCCGGCCCGTGATTCACATTTGAGCACTTTCATGATATCCCAACTTCCAAGATGCAGGGTCCATGTCTGATTCAGCCTTTTCAAGTTTGTTCTGAAACAAATGGAGTTTTGAAAAGTCAGATGTTGGAAAGCTAAAAAAAAAAAGAGTTTGAGGAAAATAAACCAGAAGTTGAAAAGCTCACATAAAACTATTTTTTTCGGCTTTCAATGTCAAAAACCTTAGAAATATACTTCCTCCGATTTTTAACATTTGTCGCTCCCGACAAAGAAAATAAGCCGTGTCCGAACGACGTATATTTTGAAACAGAGATAGTATTACAAAAGGTAACAGAAAATTTTAAAAAACAAAAAACAACAACCAACATTTTCAAAAGCTCAAATGTTTCAACCCAGACAAAGCGGGCCGTACCGGGCCTCGGGCCGCCCCTAGCAAAGCGGAAGTTTCCATCCAAACCCGCCTGGGCTTTGGTGTCTGAAACTGAAAGTATAACCTGTTGCCAGTGTTTCGTCAGTTGTTTGGTTCCAAACATTTCTATCACGGGGCCCCATAATTGTGGGGATCTGTCCGGGCACAACATAACTGA
This sequence comes from Tuctoria greenei, assembly GCA_036927565.1. Lineage (NCBI taxonomy): Eukaryota > Viridiplantae > Streptophyta > Magnoliopsida > Poales > Poaceae > Tuctoria > Tuctoria greenei. The sequence continues at coordinate 216,979,850 of JAYESD010000005.1, read as the reverse complement.
AGCCCATAGAATACTTCAAGGCCCAGCAAGTAGTAGTTCCCAATTTCGCTTTGGTTAGCTGGTCAAACACTCAAACGAGTCCAGCTACCACCCGAATTGGTACCTCTAGCTTTCAGACCAACTGCCAAAGCAATCGATAATTCATCAGATCCCAACCATTCATGGCAGATTTTCTCGTCTGACCAATAAAACATGCCACCCTCCCTGGCATCGCAGCTGATGACGACTGACGAGCTGTTCGGATGAGCTATTGCCCAATGTATCAGACAGCCGTGCATGGTATGTCCACCGCGTCCATCGATCTGGATCCAGACCCCTCCTTTTCTGTGTAGGGTCGATTCTGCTATGCCTACTGCGTCCAAATATCTGGATTGATAGAGACCTCCATTTTGGGTTGTGGGGTCAATTCTGTTCAGACACGAGGCTTGTGGCACTCATGCATCTCACTGTATGGAGTAACATGATAGCCTGCCTGCTTATCTAGCAATCACAGCTTGCCCATGGTGTTCCTCCTGATGATTTAAGGAAAGATAAACCGAAAAGAGTAGGCGACACTTGGATTCGACAGCTGGTGCCATGCTCCCAAGGCTCCGGGATTCAGGATACCGCGCCCTGAACTCACGTCTGATGTCTATGTCTAGCTGAGTTGTTCAGTAGCACAGCGCGGCATGGCGGCGTCCAACTCAGGAAAAAGCCAATCAAATAGGAGTACTCAAATATGTACAGCGCTTCATCTCGCGCAGAGCCAATAAAAGTTACACACGGTACAAACTACTCAATCATCCGCCAGCGAGGCATAATCTATACGTACAAACTTGCGATCGCTCGCCGGCCGGCCACGAATTCGCTAGGTAAATCAAGAAGAAGAGCTGTGTAAATTAAGACAGCTAGCCTCTGAACTCTAAAATACTTACGTCAACACACGGCGGAACGGAATGATCCCGATGGTGCATGATCAATCAATCCAGGCGGAACCCCGCGAGGTCGTCGACGTAGCTCCTGGTGGGGCGCGGCACGGGCGGGCCGGCTGCTGCGGCGGCGACGACGCTGCCCGCGTCGGCCAGCACGGCATCGTCGTCGTCTTCGCCAATGCCGCTGAAGAAGGGGTCCTGCAGCAGCTCGGCCGCCGAGGGCCGGTTCCGCGGCTGGCCGATGCAGCGCTCGATGAAGGCGCGCAGCTCGGGGTCCTTGAGCCGCTTGAGCGCCGCCGGCGGCACCCCGCGGGTGACGCTGTGGTAGATCTGCACGACGCTGCCGCACTCGGCGTAGGGCACCTCCCGGGTCACCATCTCCAGCACGCACATCCCGTACGAGTAGATGTCCACCGACTCCGTGTACGTCTCCGTGTACAGCTCCGGCGCCATGAACTCCGGCGTGCCCAGGATGGTGTGCGCCACGTGCGTCTTGTCCACGATCGCCGCCAGCCCGAGGTCGCCGATCTTGACCTGCGACGACGTCAGACGTGCCGTGGCGTTAGCTAGCTAGCTAGCTCCTTAATTAGCAGCTCAGTCCCAGCAGGCACACGGAACGGAAGCACCATATATCAATCTAAACCAACAGCTAACAAGTAGCTGGTGGTAGGAGCACGACGCGGGAAGCAAGCAACGCGTGCGGAATCCCGCGACGCCGCGCGCGGACGGCGCTCATTGCTTGCTTGCTAACTACTGTATTATTGCTGAATTGATGTGAATGCAGTGCCCAGCGTGCATCACCTGGGCTGTGTCTCCTTTATTCCAAAGGTGCAGCTTACACAGGCGTAGATGTAGATTCATATTCTTGAGACGCTTTTTGTTGGGTCTCTCTACTCTACTCTACGTGGAGAGGTACAGGTGGTCACAGAAAAGAGAAGCAGAAAAGCTAACTTAAAGTGCTCGCCACTAACCCCCCAGTGCCGAATCCCCGGGTCGGTGTACATGTCAAGTAGCAGTGCAGCATCAACAACCAACAAACTGGCCCGTTTTACAAAGTCTTAAAACCCATTTACAGTAATCTCTACGCTTACCCTAATCCCATTAATTAAAATAAAAGTCGTAAATAAATTTTGTCCGTATTAGCTAGTGCTCGATCGATCCCTAATTGAATAATAGAACCCTAAATAAATCTGTGCTGTCCGTAAATAAATCTGAATGAACCCTAAATAAATCCAGTCATGTAAGGATTGAGGAGGAGGAGGGCCGGGCGATAGGGGTACAGACCTGGCCATTGTTGCCGTTGATGAAGACGTTGCTGCAGTTGAGGTCGCGGTGGATGATGCAGGGGTCGTGCGTGTGGAGGTGGTTGAGGCCCTCGAGGATCTGGCGCGCCCACTTCTTGAGCGCCTTGACGGAGACGTGGCGGTGGCGCTGGCGGTACTCGCGGAGGCTCCCGGAGGTGCAGACCTCGGTGATGAAGTTGAGCACGCCGGCGTCGCGGTCGAGCCAGACCTTGTGGAAGCCGATGATGTGGCGGTGGTGGAGCGAGCGCAGCAGGCGCACCTCGGCGTGGAGCCGGTCCACCATGCCGGGGTCGCGGTCCGCCAGCGCGCGCAGCCGGACGCGGTTCCACGCCACCTCGATGCCTTCCTCCTGGTCGAAGCCGCGGTACACCTTCTTGACGGAGCCCAGGCCCAGGACGTCGGCGTACCGCCCGAACCGACCCGTCGGGTCCACCTCCTCGAACGCCTCCTCCCCGCCGCCCTGGTGGTCCCGCTGCTGCTCCACCGCCATCGTCGTCCTTCCCCTCGCTTTTCCTCCTCCTTCGGGATGGTGGTGCTGCTGCCTGTTGCGGCGCCGGCGGCGGGTGCGGGTCCGTGCGAACGCGAGGCGGCGCGGAGAGGGGACAGGAAGAGGAAGGGGCCGTTGCGGCGGCGCGCGGCTATATATAGCGTGAGGAGATAGAGACGACGACCAGGAGGAGGTGGTTGGGTCGCGGTGCGACGGGCGCGTCCTCGTGTTGTACCGCACGCGTCGTACACAGTACCCGCCTGCACCAGACGTTACCGACACGAGGAACGTCCGTAGGCACGCGCACGCGGACGTAACGTATTTTACTCCTATTACGGCTGGCTCATGTTGGGCACGCAATTTGGTTGTTGACCGACCATGCGTTATCGTGCTCGCCCTCGCTAGCTGCCGAGCCACGTGGAACCGTGGATGACGTCCATTGGATGGAGTTTCTGAAGTGGTCGCGTGGACTCGCCCGGCCCGGGTCAGGGCGTCAGGCAGTCATACGTAGCCACGTAAGCAAAGTGGGCCCCGCTTGTACTCCGACTCGCCGCGGTTTGCGTCGTTTCAGTTGGTTTGATTGCTGCTTTGACCGGGACTTGGTAAACTATAAAACAATTGTCAGTTCATCTGTTCGACAGGTGTAGGTGAGCCAGGCCCAGGCGTATGCGTATCTGGGCTGGGCTGGGCTGGGCTGGGCAGAGCGTAGTTTGAGTTAGAAATGATCGGCCGGCATTAGGAATAGATGTCCGCATGTCTATTTATCAAAATTTTGAAATGGTACTGGGTATTACAATGCGATTATTCCGCTAGGTGCAACTGTGCGTGGTCGCGAGGACAAGCGAATTTGGACCGTGCTATGTGGTTATCGAGTCAGCAAACGCGTGCTGTGATTGCTACGTTTATTTCGTTGCCCAAGGTATCATGTCTCTAAGACACGTTTATTTCGTTGTCCCTTATTCTCGTTCTCAGAACGCAGCACCTGAAACGCGCGCATGTTCAGAGAAAAATAACGGCTCCCGAGCTTACCGTGAAGCACTGAAGCTACCGGATACTGGGCAGAGTTCAAAACACAGCAGGTATCTTGACATCTTGTCTAAAAAAAACGATCACCTTCTTCCGTCCTAATCATTTTTTAAACAACAATTACATGATGTACAAGAAAAAAGAATGGTCATCGTGACTTGTACATGTCACATGTGTTTTTTTAACAGGATGACACATTCATAACCAAGTATGAGGATCTTAAGGTAGTGTTTGGTTTGTGGGATGAAGTGAGATGGGACGGGCCGATCCCATTTGTAGTGGTGTTTGTTTTGGAGACAAGTGGGATGAACTCATTCCCATAAGAGAATATTCCCTTAAGATCCAGGATGAATTGATCCCTCCAAAACTGAGGGGATGAGTTCATCTCACTTCAACTTCTACATCTTTCATCATCTCATGTGCATCATACTTATCCACATCCCTCTTCATCCCATGAATCAAACTAAAAATAGGAATGATCCTACCTAGAGGTGGCCAAATGGGCCGGGCCAAACGGGCCAGCCCGAAGCACGACAAAAATGGCCCGACACGAGCACGACCCGACACGAAAAAATCGGGCCCGGGCCGGCCCGAGGCACAACACGGGCCGTGCCCGAGCCTGGATCTTCGGCCCGTCGGGCTTGCCGGCACGACCCGATTAGGCCCGGCACGATCGGCCCGCCAGGTGGCCCGACGCGGCACGGCCCGTTTAGGCCCGAATAGTGATTTTTTCGGTTATTTTTATTATATTTTTAACTAAAATTGGCTACGGGCCGGCACGGCCCGATATGGCCCGACACGACCCGACACGCTTAAAATGGATTCGGACCATGCCTGGGCCTGGACCCCCGACCCGTGGGCCGACCCGGCACGGTCCGATTTTTTCCGGGCCATGCCGGGCCCAAGTTTTCTAGGCACGAGCCCGGCCGGGCTGGCCCGGTACGGCCCGTTGGCCACCTATAATCCTACCTCTCTTAAATAAACAAAAAATATGATTATCCCGTCCCAAAAAATAGGGATGGATCTGCCCGTCCCACTTCATCTCCGAACCAAACACACCCAACATTATGAGATAGGATCACTTTTTTATTTTCAACTAAGAAGAAATATTGCTGAATCAAACCGTATTTTGCAACATTGTTCCAGATTTACATAAATTCACAGCTCACGAGGTGTTGTTTAAACATCTCACATCTTGGCTACTTTTACGGAGCCATGTTCAGTCATAAAGTTGCGTTAGTTGGAGACAGATGGAATTTCTGACTTCATGCTACTTCCAGTTCTGATATCCTGATGAGCCTATATCTGTAGAATGAAAACTTGCAATCTCAAGTTCAGTTATGCAACTCGATCTGAAACTCATATGCCATTAGGCACCTGCAGCGCTCGTTAATTGCATATCAGAACGCCTTCATGATATCACTGTGTTTTTGTTCCTTCAGATGACATGTTATTGGTTAAGCTCATATGCATTTTGAGGGAGTGAGCATGGGAGCAAGAACAACCAAGAACAGAGCGTCACAACAACATACCGCCAGCAAATTAAATGTTCAGAACCAACAAACTACCAAATGTTCAGTGACATAATTTGTACAGTTGGACGTGTCTGCATTTGCATAATCAAATAGTCGATCAATTCTGTCCGCTACAATCTTCTTTCAGCATCATGTTCTTCTCCAGAATATACTTGCCCTCTTTGTATTTCTGGTCCTCGTTGTAAGCTTTCTCCTGCACTCAAAATGAGCAGGGAACTTACCATGACATTAACAATAACAAAGAACAAAGATAAAAAAACACAGCATCCACAGGGAAAAAGTAAAAAAAAATATCTGAATAAACATATTTTCTCGTTCCTGTGTGCCTATGTGCCATGTTCAGTGACAAGCTGATAATACAACCAAACTGCAAAAATCTGTAGCACGCAGGGCTGGTCTGTTGACATGGCAATGACAACTAGCAAAAAACAAACTCATGCTTTCCGAGATAACATCGAACTCATTATATAGCACAACAAATTGCTTTGTTTTCTGCAAAAGGCAGGCAGACTATATATATGTGCTACGACTCATGAATATATGCTCCTCAACTTGCTAAACTAGAGCAATTGTTGACCGCTTATTTAGTTAACTTGCATATTTCCAAGTACATTTGACCATCCAGGAATAAAATAGTTGAATCATATTTCACGTGATGATAGAAAATTACTCTTCTTTGAATAAGTCTATGTGACACATATGCGCGCTAAATTTACACAGTTTATCCGAATAGAACTCCAGTTGAAGTGATCCTCTAGAAGTGCTTTGATCATGCCTCACAAAGTCACAACCTATATTATGCATTATGCAATGGAAAATGCCCAGTAACATATATCTTGGTTGAGAACATATTTATGATATTCGAGCTATTGATCATTCAGAACATCATGATACATCTTGAAGGATGTTGCTACGATGCCTAAAATCAAGATATATTCAAATTTACTGGATGTTGTTCGGATACATATCGTCTTCAATGGAAAGAAAGCTAAGGCACATTGTTGACCAACCTGTTTGCTCTAAGCAACCTACATTTGTAGTTTCAAATGACTTGCACAGAAAACAAATGAACAACGGGTAACTTACGTATCTCCAGCCAAGGAGTCTTTGGCAGCAGCTACAGTAGATATCGTTCACTGTATGCAATCCAGTCATGAGATAGCGATCCTCGTTAGGACCAAGGCTTACATTCACCCTGGATGCGACATTGACACCCATTAACATGTAGAAAATAATAGGAAAATGTGTATTATTCAAATGATCAAATCTTCAGTGAAACATTAAATTGTGCGACAGTGATACAAGTCATTCTATGATCTGGAATAATTGGACATTAATAACCATGAAGGTACAAAATTTGGTTGCTACATCAGGAAACCAATGACAACATCATAATTCATATACAGTGATACAAATCATTCTATGATCTGGAATAATGGAACATTAATAGCCATGAAGGTACACATTTTGTTGCCAGATCAGGTAAAACCTATGGCAACATCATAATTCGTATAAGTTACATTCAATATATATTCATACTGCATGAATGGTTAGAATTTAAGCACCAAAGAGCAGAAAATGGCTCAAGCATGGCTCCATGATCTCAATCGAAGGGTACTCATCGAGCTTTCTGTACTAGTATTGAGAGTGTACATCTACATTCCAAATCAAGAATGGCCTTGTCACTCATGTGCAATCTGATATACAATTTTGACTACTTACTCTCTGAACTCATAAGTCTAATCATGAACATGAACAAAATATCAATTTATGTAACCGTGTATGTTCCATAACTCATTTGGTTCACATCCGTGATAATCCTTGGTATCGCTAGAACCACTGCCACGTCCAAGTATAGTCCTCGACATCCACCATCCATGAAATCTCAAACAATGTGACACATCCACAATCACATTAAGTTGATCGCACAAGGCATTACGTGATTTTCATCATCCTTCTAACAAACAACTAACAGGAGGGTCCCTTGAGGCAACAAATCATCATTCATTCATTACCTGCACGATTCAGACAACTTGGATTGGCGCAGCTCTAACAAATAAGGCTGGGAAAACACAATTAACAATCCTCTAGTCGATGTACTAGCAAATATCTCCGGATGCGTACCACAAGAAGACGCTAAACTATTCCAGACCAGGCACGTTGCAAGCATCGCACAATCCACGTTCAGAAAAATGCAAAAAATAAAAGGGGGAGCGAATAGAGAAGTAGCCCAACTCACACGCTATCGAAGAGGTAGGCGCGACCACGGCGTCCGCGGAAGTCCTTGGACACGATGGCGTCCGGCGATGCGGAGTCCACTTTGCAGAACTTGCACCTGAACACCTTGGACCCTGGCAGCAACTCCACGAACAGCAGCCCCATCGCTGCTGGGAAACTCCCCCGGCGAATACGAACACCAACCTCCCCAAGAGATTCCCCGGATCAAGCCTGCAACCCGTCGAAATGAGGCAAAATCTTATGGTCACATCAAATCCGCAACCGGGCGGACGAGAGGCAGGGGCTGCGCCTGATCGCCGTCGGCGGGGAAGGGAGGGATCGGCTCGGCGAGCGTCGGCTCCTCCTCGGCGGTGGGCGGAACGCGGCGGAGACGGCGGTAGGATTTGGTGGGGGGGGGGGGGGGGGGGTGGGAAAGCGGGAGCAGCAAGGACGGGAAAATGAATGGATGGCGCAGTGCTCCTCAGACTATTTTTGCGGACGGTTTTTCGTCACGCTTTTCTCGCTGCAACCGCGTTGTAGCAAATGGAGGGATGATGCCGTGATGGCGCTCATGGTTGGGCACTTGGGTGCGCGGCGTTAATTCCACGTTCCCGTTTCATCGTGCGCAGGAGAGAGAAGGCGGGAGCACGTTCTCTTCCAACCCAGCCCCTGCCAAGAGATTGGTGCTGCTTACTGTTTGCTGAGACGGACAACAAGGGGAGAGAAGGTAGAGGGAAGTGAACCATAGGGAAAAGTGTGTTTGAGCTGTGCTGTGCGGTTGATGAGCAGCCACAGCCATGACACGGTTTCGGCCTTGTTTGTGTAGTTGATGGGCCGACCCTTTCGCGTTGAAGCGCCGCCTTCGCTCGCCCTGTGACGCCGGCCCGCACGCGGCGCCGCCCTCAGGCCCCGCGCTCGCATTCGTCACGGACCCGCGCTCGCAGTCGTCGCCGGACCTTGCGCCCCCAGTAACCGCCGCCGTCTTCTCCTCGGCGCCGCGCCCTGGTACCCTCCGCTCAGCTGTCGACGACCCGTGGCCCAGGTAAATGCGGTCGCTGATGTCTCTGTTTCGCGTTTTCTGTAGCCGGAGCGAAGCATGTCTCCTCGCGCTGGTGAGAGCCGAGATCTCCTTCCCAATCCTCTCGAGAATCTTCCTTCCTCTGGTAGCTGACATTTAGGCTGGATTTAACTGGGACGATTCAATCCCTGCGCGAGTCCGGGGGCGGGGAGATTTCATCCTAATCAGATATGGGGTTGGGGAGGGAATTTTTCATCTCTAGGAGGAGAGGGGTGTCTTGGTAATAACTTGAACGCAATCGACACTCTAGTGCAATTGTGCAAAAATTAAATCTGAACCACACGATGTACATCTAACGGTTAGTGTATTTTACACTTAAACCCCTTCACCTAACACTACATTTATGTTATCAGATGAGAGATTTTAAGTGTAAAAATATAATAACCATTGGATGTAGATTGTGTGGTTCAGATTTAATTTTGCACGATTGCACCAGAGTGCTGATTGCATTCTAGTCGTTAGGTAGGGCGGCTCTTGGCCCGTCGCTACCTCTCCCTCACCTTCCTTGTTGGAATTCCGAAACTTGATTCCTTGTTTATTCCTCGGGTAAACCCGGCCTTTTATAGACTATTACAAATAGGAGTCTCTTTTAACTACGACTTAGACTCTTTAAACTACTATTTGGACTCTATTTCTATCTCTATTAGGCACGTCCGAATCTGGAAGCGATTTTCCTTCTAGAAACAAGATTATTTTCAACATTCCCCGCGATTGAATTCAATGCATATCTCGTTCATCATTCTAAGGGGCGAGCTGTCCAAGCAGGCACTCGTCAAGGAAATGAGTAGCTGACCTGACCGGCTGACCCTGACCTGAATGGAACAATACAAAGAAGAAGGGGAACCGACCGTTGCAGCGGAGCATCAGGGAGAGGATGGACAGGTCGCTGAAAATCTCCTCTGCCAATTTGAGCAAATCCTCCACGACGACCCTTTCATGTATGTTTTGTTTTTACATATTATCACCAAGGCCATTAATTTCTCCAGTGTAGCATTTCGGGGTTTCTAGTTTTCCTAATTAAATAGTTTGGTTCAGACGACCCAGATGAGAGTAAGAAACCACGCGTGCTTCTCGATCTCGGTCCCTACTTAGTCCGTGCAATTCACTCTCTAGTTTGTTCCCTTAACTTGTTATGATGATTTCTTTCAAAAACATCTGCAGCAATGAGGTGGGTTTCTTGCATCCGATGCAGTTCCGCTCACTAGACTTCAGCCAAAATGGCAATTTGACAGCCCAAGATCCAGACATACGCCAGAGATACTTCTGGTGCAGAGACCACAAGCTTGCCATCTCCTCTGAGATCCTACCCAAGCTCTACCGTGCTGTGTGCGATGCGTATACCAATGCAAGAACAGCCCACGACACATCTACGACTGACCTCATGAGTCACAGCAAGGCATTGCTGATACTTTGCCCTGACTCACTTACGTCTTGGAATTCCAGGTAATGCTGTCCCTGTAGGGCTAAAATGATTGCATTTTCACGGGTAAACAGAAGTCCCACCTTTCATTGATGCGGAAACAAGCTCATGTATTTGAGGGGGGAAAAAAGGTCCATGCACCTGAAATTCCTCAACGTTTTTCTTTCTTTCTTGCAGGAAGACAGTCCTATCCCTTGATTATGATTACACAATGCTCGAGGATGAACTGAAACTGTGTGCCTTGATCCTTTCATACTCACCAAAGAATGAAAGCACATGGAGCCACAGGTACACCTTGGCCCACATGTATCAAAGTTTAAGATTTTGTTGACAAAGATGTATGGAATATGGTAAATAGTTCCATCGATGTATTCTTACGCTTAGTTAACGACTTGAAAGTATTCCTATTTGGAGCTGGGTTTTGTTTGGCACCAAATGTAATATAATGCTGATTATGTTACACTAATTTTGGCACAACTGTCTGGTGCAGGAGATGGGTTGTAAAGAAGTTTGCAGAACAGCATCAGAATATTTCAGAGATTATAGAAAAGGAATCTGAACTGGTGAAAGCGATAGCAGAGGTTATAACTCATGAATGCCTCTTTATTGAAAGTACTAATGGCATCAACTCGTGTGAGCTCAGTGAGCTTACTATGTTATAATTGATAATTCATGTGCCATACAACCTACTCCACAAGACTATCTTGGACCTTTTGTAGAAATCAAAAATGAACTACCGTGCATGGAGGCATCGATGCTGGCTTATTCATTACATGTCGAGAAAACAGGTGAGGATAAATAACTCAAACTGATTAAAATACCTTGTGCCTCTTTTTTAATCTTGTACCTGAGCTTCATAGCACTATCATGAAGAGTAAAGCTTTTATCTTGGCCTTGATTGTTGTAACTACTAAAGCCTATGGAGGTCTGCTTCTTAGTGACAATGAAGGGCGCCTTATTCCTGTTTCCTGAAGGTACTGGATGAACTGAAGAAGTCAACAAGATGGAGTGAGCTACATGTCGCTGACAACTGCTGCTTTCACTACCGCAGGGTTCGGACCTTTTTACATGATTTTTTTCACTTCAACCTGTGGCTGAAAGCATGCACAATTTCCTATATCCTGTATAGGCACACACATCCTGTTTGCTAACCTTTTTTATTCATTGCATTTGTGTACTCATTCATACTGATGTAAAAACACCTTCGTTGCATGTCTACAGTCTCTGTTGTGTGCACTACGGGAAAGTAACCTAGAGAATGGAGATGATTCCCTTTGTTCGGACTCAGAAACTTCCCTGCTGTGGAAGGTATGATGCATTTGTTGGACGAAAATAATGATACATTTTATGAGGAGCAAATCATGCTGTTTGATATGGTTACTTACATTCACTGGGGTCAGCTTATCCTCCGTTTTTATTATGCATGTGATACAAAGCAGAAAACAAGGGGAGGGGGGGTTGCATTTCGTTTTCCAACATAGGTCCTCCATCTTGGTATAAAGTTGATATTGTGTGTTCTGATAGGAGGAGCTGAGGTGGGATGAGATGCTGATCAGACGCTACCATGGGAGAGAGGTCTGGTATTTGTTCGCTGCTGGTGATCACGATTGTTCAAGTGTTTGTTTGATGCATGTATTAGTTTTGGTGATGTGCTTCTGCAGTCATTGTGGATCCACCGCCGGTTCCTCTCACAATGGTGGATAGAACAGTCGCTCAGTTTCGGGGAAACCTCATCGATATCCCTGGTGGATACTTTTGTGGCCCAGGAGATGAACCTTTTGTGGGATTGCATGAATGCCCCTTCAGATGATTTTGAGGAGTCACGCGTCCAAGCGGAGCTTGCATCACTCTACATTCTGTGGATATCAAAGGCAAACACCCTCTGTTAGCCACCTTGCATTACGGTATTGGCATGTGCTAGTTCAGTTTTTATTGAAAATAGTTTTGTGGTCTGTTGGATGCAGCAAGTTCCGGCCGTGAAAGAGAAGCTTGAAGCGACGATATACGCCATGTCCATGGGTAGGCTGGAGGACGTGCTGGGTGGAGCATGCAGACCGGAGAAAAAGAGGCTGTGGATGAGCTTGCTTGGCTTGGCTGTTAACAGCTGAGCACCTCGCAGTGACGACGCGACATGAATTTGATTTTTTATTATTCTTTTCATTTCAAATTACTTACTCTCCAGTTTATTTTTGAATTAGAGAGTGACAATTAAATTGAGATGAATTTAGTATAAATATACTAAAATTGCCTCGTCCTGTTGTAATATTTGCATAGATTTGCTAATTTTCACGTGACTGAGTTTTATATATTTCTTAATCATGTTTTGAAACAAATAGAATAAACATGTATAACATTTTTTAGAAAGTTAGCAATAATCCATTATTGAAGTTGTAACTTTTTTCTAATTTAACAGAACATTTGTGGTAATAAAGAGAACAGACAATTTAGGCGATTGGATCCATATCCACTGGTTGAAAAGGATGAGCATCTCGTGGTTGTACACTTGTACTTCCTATTTAGACACGGGCATGAAAATTTTGTCATGAGAGGATTGGGAACAAAAGCCTAGTTCGTAAAGGATCTAGATTCAAAATTTCAGATCGATGATGGACCGTAAGATATTATGATACTTAAAGGTTCTAGATGCAATAGTGCGGGGTAATGGTCAATGGTGGGAGCAGCCGAAACACAGGTAAGATTATTTTCTATTCGTGAAGGGTCTATATGTAAGATGGCGCGTGCATTTCCAACGTTACTTCTATTTTGGAGCGATCCGACGGTTTTCAATCGATGAATACTGAATAACGTGCCTTGCCGTTTTTGAACGATAACGCACGTGTATTACTTCTTCAAATCTTTTTATTTGTTACCGGCTAGTTCAAAAATAAACCAACCGGTTACAAATAAATGGATCTAAAGGGTGTATTATATTAGCGATACTGGAAATAAACTGGCCTAAAGTGCAGTGCAACAGCGTCGGTAGCTCGGTGTGAGGTTGCATTCGCCGTTCCAAAATGAAGCAACTCTAGAACTTAATGCTTGATTCTCGGTTGCAGATGCATGCTTTAATCTTAACAAATTTCAAGACTACTCTATGTCTTTATGGTTGTTGTACGGCGGTTAGCTCTTAAACAAACAACCCCAGTCTGACACTTCCGAGTAACTAACCATCAAGAGAGGTTGTAAGCTTTAGTGACCAAAATGCATGAAAGCAAATCTAGTGAGACGCTGAATTTCCTCTATTCGCAGACGGCTCACGCGTAATCTGCGCTTCTCTGACACTGGCGCGTGCAGATTCCAGGATCGGCTCGTTTATTAACCGCAGTAGAAACACGCGTCAACGTGCAGCTCCTGCACTGACTTTGCCGCTTCGGCGTCCAGGCCCCGATTCACACATGCTCACATTGAATTGCAAGCTGAGGATGGGGGGTACTCTGACAGGCATCTCATGCGGAAATTTAACACGCGCATTTATCTCGCGATCCCATCACCAGCGTCGCCACTCTACTCCGGCGCACACGGAAATCCAACCACTCACTGGCTGGTTGGGTCACCGCTGCGTGGAGCCCACCTTCCAGCCTGTCGTGCGACGCGAGTTCCGTGTGCCCGAAAGCGGCACCGGACCTGCAGGCTGCCGCCAGCCAGGTCGCTGTCTGCACCTGCACTCCCCTGCCCCCCGGATCCCACCACCACCGGTTTCGTGCCGCGGTTGCTCACACGCCCACGCCACGCTTGCTCCGCTTCCATCCCCCCTTGAATTCACGAGCCTAGCCCGGCAATTTCGCTCACAGCACAGGGACATAAGGGGCAATTCACGCGGACCGATTAATTAAGTGAAGGTTTGCCGCTGTCGCCCACACCACGCGGCCGCTGCTACCGGACGGCGTCACTTTTCCCAAACTGCCCCTCGCACCACCGCATCCAAAACCACCAGCCACACCACCCCCTCCCTCGTCTGAGTCGTCTCTCTCTCTTCTCGTCCCCTTCACCCCGACCTCCTCGCACCTCGCGCCACAATGGCCGATTCGCCAAACCCTAGCTCCGGGGACCTCTCGGCCGGCGCCGGAGGCTCGCAGGAGAAGCCGGCCCCGGCGGATCGGCGCGTGGCGGCGCTCGCCGGCGCCGGCGCCAGGTACAAGGCCATGTCCCCCGCGCGGCTGCCGATCTCGCGCGAGCCCTGCCTCACCATCCCGGCCGGGTTCAGCCCCTCCGCCCTGCTCGAGTCCCCCGTCCTCCTCACCAACTTCAAGGTAATCACCGACTATCCGCTCCACTTGTTGGTACAGTGGGATCTGCGAATTCCGTGTCATGCCGGCCGGGGTTTGATTCGGGTCGGGGAAAGACGTATTCCGATGCGCATTAGCATCGTGCTCTAGGTCACGAGACATTTGCGCGGGTGGGATTGGCTCGTGGCGCCGGAATAATGCGCTTTTGCCCCCGCGCTTTCGCATTTCCGGAGGCGCTATGCGGCTTCTGGAGCTGCCTTTCCGCGGGGTTCTCTGGGATATGGTTGTTTTTTGGTCTGTTTCTCCTTTTGGGGCGTCCCTGCGCCGTCTATTCGGTGCGGAGTGAGGTGGGATAGCTGTAGCTTGTGCGTCGGGGGGGAATTATTCTGTCCGGCACACACTTGGTGGCTGGAGAACAAATCATCACTTGGCATTTCTCTTGTGGGAGCTTTAAAGGGTCTTATTTAAGGAAACGTCTGTCCAGCCTCCGCTTAGGTTGGTATTGTACTGCTGCTCGTGTCCCAAGTGATGGTACGCTTCCAACCATCCAAAAACACCAAAGTCTCGCAGATTGAACTATTTGTTACTTTTTCATCATCTAGCTGAGAACCAACACGCTAAAATGGCCTTGCTTGGTAAGCGTGGGATGCTTAAGTATTTGCTTATCGGCAACATTCTTCTCCATGTTTTCATGCAAACATCTTCTATATACATGAAAAAATTATGAACCTAGCATTCATTTCACTGATTTTTCTAAGACACTAATTTAGCATGATTTGAGTATATGTTAACTTCGACAGAAATGCTTTGGACAAGTTGATGTGCAACCTGTAGGTGTGAGCACTGTTGCAGACTGATGGATGTTTAAAATTTTGTTGAGTTTTGCTCTGCTTGACAAGTAATCGAATTATTGAAAAAAACATTTTCCATTTAGGTTGAACCCTCTCCCACAACTGGTACTCTCAGCATGGCTGCGATCATGAACAAGAGCACTCATCCAGATATACTGCCTTCGCCTCGGGATAAATCAGTTGCTAATGGCCATGAAGATGGGGGTTCTCAAGATTTTGAGTTCAAGCCTCACCTCAATTCAGCTACACAATCAGTGGTATGGAACAATTATCAGATTGGTTGCTTTTGTTATTCTTTTGCATCATTTCCCGAACTGAAGATGGCTTCCGATAAATTAATTCTTTGTACCTGCTGCTTTTTTTTGTTGATGGCTTCAGATGAGTTCGAGCTTTCAAGCGTTAGCTATGATTGACTTCATTCTTGTATGGGATCTAGTACATCTTAGCATCAGCACAATATTTGTGGTTTGAAATGCTAATGCTTATATTGTCGTGGATTTGGTAAGAATGTAAAAATATGTGATATTGGAAAACTAAACTGATGTTTCAGGATGGTAACATCAAATAGGACACATTCTTAATATCGACATGAAGGAAATCAATAATCTTTTAATTTTAGTTCGTGAGTTACTCTTTGTAATTTGTCCATTCACATGCGTCAAAGTTTCTTGCAGAAGGAATACAATTATGAAAGAAAAACTGTACACTTGTTTACTGTGGTATTCCTATGCTTATGCACTTTGTTCTTGTCTACTTGTGTAGACAATTTTGCATTGTTATAACATCATGCCTTGTATTGCAGGCTCCTGGTACCAACGATGTGAAACATCATGAGACCTCAACGCAAAACCCAAGCCTGAATCATGTTTTTGCATCTGCCAATTTGATGACTGATACTAAATCTCTCTGTTCTCGGGAGCCAACTCACACACTGAATGGTTCAAACCAACCTGTTGCAATGGGTGGTCCGTCTGACAACATGCCTTCTGAAGTTGGTACCTCAGAATTGCACCAGATGAATAGCACTGAAAATGCTGTGCAAGAGACACAATCTGAAAATGTAGCTGAAAAATCAGCAGAGGATGGCTATAACTGGCGCAAATATGGACAAAAGCATGTCAAGGGAAGTGAAAATCCCAGAAGTTATTACAAGTGCACTCATCCTAATTGTGAAGTCAAGAAACTATTAGAGCGTTCAATTGATGGTCAGATTACTGAAGTTGTTTATAAAGGACGTCACAATCACCCTAAGCCCCAGCCTAATAAGAGGTTAGCAGCCGGTACAGTTCCTTCAAGCCAGGGTGAAGAAAGATATGATGGTGTCGCAACTGCTGAAGGTTAGTGTGCCATTGTTTTGCTCAAACAAGTTATATTGGGTCCTGTGATTTGCAACTTCACCTTGTGCATACACACATCTGGTTTTGCAAGTTGATGGAAAGCAGCATGTGATCTAACGTGCACTGTATTCACTCATTTTTTCTTGTACTTATGGTTATTTTTATGCAGTAGAAGCTAAGTTCAGAGTTCTTTAATTCCTCCTGAGGGAATGCTTTGAGCCTCCAATAATCATTTGATACTAAGTTTAGATAGACGCAGTCCATACTTAAATTAAATAAGTTCTACTTATGTGATAAAGGTGCTTTTTAATTTTTTATGGCATTTTGCTAGGTCTCATTTTTCTTGTTATTATGCAGACAAGTCTTCAAATGGTGTTTCCAACCTCTATAACACAGTACACTCAGCTGGCATTATTGAGCCTGTTCCAGGTCCTGCTAATGATGATGACAATGATGCTGGAGGTGGAAGACCCTACCCTGCGGATGATTCTAACGAGGATGATGATTTGGATTCAAAACGCAGGTAAACACATGGCTTTGAACTCGTAGACCCCAATGGCTATCCTGTCTAGTTTTAATAATTTTGTATCCACAACCATGGAACCAGGAAAATGGAAGCAGCTGGTATTGATGCTGCTTTGATGGGTAAACCGAATCGTGAACCTCGTGTTGTTGTACAAACTGTTAGTGAGGTTGACATCTTGGATGATGGGTATCGCTGGCGCAAGTACGGGCAGAAAGTAGTTAAAGGAAACCCCAATCCTCGGTGAGTACTTTTTTTGTTCATTATCTTCCTTTTTCTTTGTCTATACTCTATACTATTAATCTGTGGTCATGATTTGTTGTAATTAATCATTTCTGTATCTGTTGTAATTGGTTGGTTGGCTGGGAATTGTCTATTTTGAAAAGAGTATATTTGGTTAGGGTATATCTGTTTTTCACTGGTCATGGCCCGGAGGTTGAGGTCATTATTTCTTTTCGTAGTTCTAGTAGTTCAATATGGCATTAACTTATAGTACTTGCATGCATCTAGCTTGCTGTCCAAAAAAGTGGATATATTCCATATTGGGACGTGGGGAAAAAATTGTAGCAATTTGATCTCCAAGTGAAGTCGCTTGGGATAGGAATCACAGGAACTAGAGAGAAGAGGTGTTGGACATGATAGCGCAACTATGAAGCCCCGTTTTATGGCATGCATAATGCATAATTGCACATATGCTGCCTGCCCCAGCCCTTGATTGTTCAGGAGAACAGTATGGTAATTTGATTCGCTATCTGAATGGGTTGACGTGTTCTTATTATGATGGGATGCACTCATAATACGTTATTTTGGGTTGCATTTTGCTAAATAAAAAAGGGATGTCACCCACTTGGGCAGTTCATTCATGAAACTCATTTCTGTTCTCTGACTTCAGGAGTTACTACAAGTGCACACACACCGGATGCCCTGTCAGGAAGCATGTCGAGAGAGCATCGCATGATCCAAAGTCAGTGATAACAACATATGAAGGAAAACATAACCATGAAGTCCCTGCTTCCAGGAATGCAAGCCACGAGATGTCATCCACAGCTCCCATGAAGACAGCAATGCATACTATTAACAGCAATATGTCAGGCCTTGGTGGCATGATGAGAGCATGTGAGGCGAGGGCATTCACCAATCAATATTCTCAAGGACCCGAAAGCGACACTATCAGTCTTGACCTTGGTGTTGGTACCAGCCCAAACCAGAGCGATGCAACAAACCAAATGCAGAGTTCAGTTCCAGATCCGATGCAGTATCAAATGCAATCCATGGCTCCTGGGTACAGCAACATGGGACTCCGTGGAATGCCAGGACAAACAGTGCATGGAAATACAGCTAATAGTTTATATGGTTCCAGAGAAGAAAAAGGCGGTGAAGGATTCACTTTCAAAGCTGCACCTTTGGACCGCTCATCTAACCTATGCTATAGTAGTGGTGGTAATTTAGTGATGGGTCCATGAATCCCTGCTGATGGTTATACCTCCAAGAATCATATATTACCAATGCTCCCATTGTGAAGATCTCCGAAGTAGATGCTCAGCTGTGTATCATTCACATATAATCCAATCAGAGGCACTTAAGGTATACCGGCGGGCTGGAGGATTACTCATGAGATCGTTCCGGGTCGGAAATCTTTGTATGTGATGACGCTTGAGCCCTACAATTCATTGTACAGTGAACCCTTTATAATTAATTAGATTATCAGAATTCGGTCCTGTAAAACTTCGTTCTGTACTTGAATATGGGATAGGGTGGGTGGCAAAGCTTTGTTTTCGCATATTAACAATGTCAATTTGATTTTCATATGGAATGAAATGTCATTTCAGAAGTATTTTCCACCATTCTCACGGCGCAGGGTGCCTTCAGGTAGACAAAGTCTGATTTCTTTCAATCTAGTAAACGTTGGCCCTGATAAACGAAGGCTTTCCCGCGGTTGAAGGTTGTTGGATGGGATGATTATTTTGACTGCAGATCACATTCATTAGAGTGCAACAGCATTATCAAAGCACAACTGATTAACTGAAACATATACCCTCCAACTTGTATTACATCTCATCTGCCTTTTCTAGGCTAGCAGTGATCGCCATTATAACATTAGTTTATGGGAAAACTACCTTACTACCACATCCCAGTGTCACCATAAGCTTCCTGTAGTTCTAGCGTTCAGCCAGACGTACACAACTAGACGACTACCGAGGTACAAAGTTCTTCGTGAGATCACATTACACTACAACGCTACTAGTGCCAAGCGGACGAAACCACCAGGGGCCTGTTCTTCCACCCAAGGTAGAGCACGCCGTCTCTCTCTAAGAGCTTGTAGTTGGGCGAGTAGCTCTGCAGCAGCGTCTTGATGGTGGCGTTCACCAGTGAGCTGAGCGGGGACGGCCTGAACCCAGCCATCATCAGCCGCGCCTTCCACTTACCGAAGAGCTCGTGCCGCTCCACTCTCTCTTCACCCTCGCAAGCCACCAGGTTCACGATCTCCCTCGCCAAGCAGTGCTGCTCCATATTGATCCGCTCCCTGTCCTCCCGAGGCAGCGCCAGGTCGATGGACTCGAAGATGGCCGTGTAGTAGTCGAACGTCTCCGCGAACCGCTGCACGAAGGGGGCGGTGTTGGTGTTCGACTCCTGCTCCACCAGGGTGAGCACCTTGGGCGACAGGCTCTTCACCAGCCTCAGGATCCTGTCCCGGTGGTTTGCCGTGCTCACGGTCTCATCGGGGATGTGGTGAAGCTCCAGTGTGAAGTTCACAGCGACGGCCTCACCTGGGATAATGTTGAGGTGGTCCACTTCAATATCGTTGCCGGAGATAGCAAGCGCCTGGAACTCAAAGGGGACCTTGAACAGGCCTGCAATGTGTGACAGCCTCTTTCCAACCAACTCCAGTCCACCCCCTCGGGCATAAGCTGAGAATGAATCATCAATGCCTGTGATCCTCACGAATGGCGGTCCACCAGGTCTGGCTGCAAGAGCCTGGAGGAGGGAAATCCACTGAGCACCTTGAGCGATATGGAAGTCAATGATATGGATCATGTCTTCTCCCTTGAGAGCCTCCGCAATCGCGCCATTCGCCGACATGAAGCCAAATTTGAAGTAGGGGCAGGCCTCATACAGGAAATGCATATAGGATAGGAGTTCAGAACCCTTTGGCTCTTTACACTTCAAAGCTTTGTAGATGGAGTTACCAGAGGCAGCGAGCCTGGCAACAAGACCTTCCACCATGTAGGCTCCCAACCTCTCAAGCGGCTCGCCAGATACTGAAACCATTTTCCTCAGCTCTGGAATCATCAAATTGATTGCGAAGTTGTTGTTCTCTTCCACAGCTCTAGCACAGGTAATCAGCAGTTCCTTCAAGTTGCCTCTGGGCATGCTCATCATGTGCGCCCACTCTTCCGGTTCCAAAGAAAGTTGGTTTGCGACGGAGATCTCGAGGCTATTGACTATCTCTGAGTCTGTCCCGAGCATTGTAGCCTCAAGATCCTTCAGTTTTTGCTTGAGATCATTAGGGTCCTGGGTGACACACGAAGCACTTACAGGTGATCCGTTGCCATTGGTTGAACCGGAGTGACTATCTTCCTGAGAGAGAGGACTGCCACTCCCAGCAGGGAGACTCTGAGTCGAGGGAGAATCATGCTTCATACAACCAGAACCTGCAGAGGAGTCCAATGTATACCGCTGATGGGTTTCATGGCTTTCAGAACCAGAATCCGGTGAATGAGACTGATATTGATGACAAAGTTGCTGTGAATTGCCAGAGTATATGAATTGCTTCAGAGTTTGCCTTGGTACGTTGCCAAAGGGATGCACCATTCCCGAAGTTGGAGTATCAGCCATACTGGTCCAGTACAGAGCCCGATGCACTATGATTCCAAGTTATCAAGTGCTTCCGGTATTACAACTTACAAGCCTGCCAAATTGGAAACCCAGATTTGATGATGCACTATAACTCCAAGCTATCAGAGAATGTTTTGCAGTTTGGTTGCTGATTTTTCTTCGAGTCCTCTAGTATACCCAGATCAAACAAAACCTGCAACAGGAGATAACAAACGTGAGAACAAGAAACATACCCGAGTTATTGTTGTGAGATCTGATACTGAAGAAGCTTGATTGTGAAATATGACAAATAAACAAAGCCTTATCAGTCACAAATGGATTCAGGTTGCTAAGATAAGCGCTCACATAAGTGCCCAAACGGCAAAGGTTTAGAAGTTATTCCCCCAAAAATATATTAAGAAATTCTACAAAACTAAACAAACTAAGGCTATCAGTAGCACAAAAAGATCTTGCAAAGTACCAGTACCACCAACCATCTGTGTATTCCAAGCAACAGAAAGGGAACGCAGGAGGATGTCGCAAGTCGCAACGCTGACCAAAGAGAAAGCCTCCGACTTTGCGTCATGGTCGGCAAAGGACACCGTCGTACAAGCTTGGAATTAAAGATAAGTAAAATGAACAAGTACTCGCCGTATGACTGACTAGTCAACAAAACAGAGAGGGTAGCAGTAGGTGGTCAGTCATAAAAAAGTGTTCCACCTCATTTCCTGCGACAAACCATCCGCACAAGGTGTTTGACCCGTCCGTTGAACCACTATCAGCACACGGTTTTATTCATATCCCCTTTAAAGAAACAGGAAACGCGGTGGGCAAAAGCTTCTAGATCTGCCTCGTTCCGGTCGCAGATCGAGAGATCTAAGTACTAATAACCACTGCTCGTGTGCAGCGTGCTCATCCCAATAACCAACTATCTTGACGCTGGCTACTCAAGAACAAAAAAGGCAGGAACACGGTCATGTCCTGCTGGTAGACAGAAGCAGTCTAGTAGTACTGCGGTATAGTACTGGGAGCTGCATATATGGCCTGATGGCCCTGTGACCTGATCTTGGAAATAATGCAGACAAAATGGTGGTTAATACAGTATTAACCAACAAAGAAAACGTTTTAGAGCGACTTCTTTCTACTCCTACCTACAGCTTCATACACTGGAGTACTGGACAAAGGCGAAGCAACTGAGCGCCGAGCACAAATCGATCCGTACAGTAACTGACGAAGAGAGTCACAGAGCATAGCAACAGCAGAAGCAGAAGCTGAAGCTTCGTGCTTCAAACAAGCTGAAGGACGGGAGCTTGAGAGCACGGAGCTACCTACTACCTCAAGCACCAGCCACGCCACGCGCAGGTTACTCAAAGAGGCAGGCAAAGCAAGGAAAGAAAGAAGGGACGGGATCGAACACACACCTCTCCCGTGGTGCTAGCTCCGGCCGGACCTCCGCCGCGCGCGCGCGCCCTGCTCGGATACTTGAGCTCGCCGCAGAGGAGATGGCCCTGTTACTACAGTGTTTTACGGGGGCCGGAAAAGCGAAAGCAGTAGAGTAGTGCGCGGTAGCTGGGATAGAGGAATAGAACAGGGGAGGACAGGAGGCAGCAGGTGGTGGTGTGGTGTGGTGTGGTGTGGTGTGGTGGCAGCAGGAGTGGGGATGATGTTTCCGCCGCGGCGGTGTGGGGGGTGGGGAATCTCCGGTGCGGCGCGCGCTACCATTTATTGTACCCGCTCTCTCCCGGTCGCGCGTCGCCTCTCTCTCTCCTGCCCCGTGCGCCGTGCGCGTCGCCCGCGGTGCGGTCCTATCCTCTCTCATCGTGAGGCGTGACGCGCGCACGGGCCCCGCGCCGTGTTCAGACCGCGGGCGCCGGGCAGGAGCGCAGCCACCGCACCACGCACGCACTCGGAGGCTAGCCGCGCCCCGCGTGCACGCACGCACGCACCCACGCACGGTCCGCCTCGCCGCGACGACGGACCAAGAAAAATCTGCCGAGCCGAGCACGCTGCCGAACGCCCCGAAACCAAACGTACATATGCCGCCCCGAAACCAGACGTACCGCTCGCTCGCTCGCGCCCGCACGTCACGGCCTGACGCCGCCGCCGCGGGATTTTTTAGTCCGTCAGAGCAGGGCGATCGAAACTATTTCGTCAAATTGGCAAAGCTTGACCACCGGTAGATGATTTCCCGTGTACACACAATTAAAAAGGCACGGCCGTCCTAATCATGCCGTAATCTTTATCATAACTTTATCTTTTCTGGTGCCATGATTTCTTTTATGTCTCGGTGTTATCCTCGCCATACTACCAACTCCACCTTTTACTACTCTATCACATGGATCCACCCTAATTTTTTTTGCTATCTCTCTTTTAATTTCTACTAGTATGGGACTTGTAGCAAGGAACAGACAGCAATAAGCTCTGCGATTGGACTGGGATAAGATAAGAACATGAGCACGTACTCGCCTTGATTTGGGTCCGGATCTCGCCATAATTGTGGTGGATATGCATCGAGTGATTCGTGTCGTGCACGGACTTGGGAGTAGAAACGCGGCGCCTTTCTCCTCACGCGACTACGAAAGTGTAGGAAAATAACGTATTATTTGTTGGGTTGCCAATGACTCCGGGCAGTATGTAAAGAAAGAAAGAGCTCCCAGGGAAAAAATATTTAGTCTCGATACATGGGCATGGGCATTAGATACTCTTATACTGACACATTGTGCTGTTGTTGTTTATAAAATAAGTGGAGAAATGATAATTAGGTTGATTGAAACCTCTTAGATTTGGTACATATACATCAACCCGTTGTGCGCATTTATTATCTCTCGCGGGATGATTACGCATCCCTTTACGTACTGCAGACGTCGTCCCTCTCGTCAGTGTCTTCCATTCATTACCAAACAAAATCCAGGGGTCGAAGCGAAGACCTGAGACCAAGGGAGGGCAATCGCCGAGTTGTTGAGTGTCGATGTCTTGAGCTGATTATGGTGATAAGATTACATTTTTAATTCTGAAGTCTCAAGAACTGACTGGTGGCCACGGTCAATCCTCAATCGGAGACCAGCGAAAAGCCAGAGCGGTTGAGTGGTCTGACTCTATAACCCCAACCGTACCACGGCCCCGCTCATAAAACAGCAGATGCAACACGACGCGACGCTACGTACATTCTAATACGATACGACAGGTGTTTGGCAGCGTACGCCGAGCGTATTAATCAGTTCTTCAGTTGGAGTGGAGCTTGACCAGACATCAGTATTATTACCAGTGACCTTTGTTTAGCCTTAAAGGGTTGTGGAAGGTGACGGCGATCTCAATTGACTTTTCTGTTTCCATCCACTTTTGAAAAAAAAAATACAGGACATTGTATTACACGTACGTCCTTTTCTGGATTCTCAGTGTTAAGCTACGCATGTTGCATTATTCCTAGCAAGCAAGCACCTGGTTTCGACTGTATAAAGCACCGTATCCAGGACCTTTCGACCTGGAAAAAAGATGTTTTTGCTAGCTTGCAGCAAGAATGAAACGGAATCGAGGGCGTGGGAGTACGAGGGAAAGCGGCTGCCACATGCGGCATTTGCTGTTTGCTGCCCTTCTAGATTCTCGAGCCCGGCCAGGGTCGGCAACGTGAGTGAGTGACACGACAGACGCCAAGCTTTTTCCCTCTGGTCCTTTTGTTTTGTTATGTGAGAGCAGGTCCATGGCTCAGGCTCTGGATGGATGGCGACGCGATTAACCGGTGCCCCCACCGCCCCAGTCCCCCGGTCGCATCCGTCTACGCGGTTTCGGGGCTCGTTTCTGCGTGTAGTTTGCGCGCTGGAGATTCCTGCGCCGGGCACTCACTGTCCATTCCATCCAGTGGGCCGCCCGGCGCCCGGTGGTTCACACGTGCACGACGGGCTGCGGCAGCTGCGTGCCTGCCGGTGCGCCACAGGCCCGCCGGCCCTCGCGCGATGCACGCCGGCCACGCCCTAGCCGCGTGTCGGGAGACGATCTAGCGGTGGTGTCTGTCATGACGCTGGGCTGCCGGACCCGTGCGTGGGCGCACACAGATTTTTAGAGTCTGGTTGGATCCAAACCGACAGCCGCCGCGCGGAGGTCGCGCCTGCTCCGCTTTTGGGGTGCTCAGGGGGCCTTAGCGTTAGCTCGACTGGATAGCTGTGGCATGTTTCCACGGTTGCCGTGTCGCTTCACACCAGCCGCCGCCGGGACGGTCTCGCGCTGTTGATTTCCGCGTCAAAGCCGAAGCGGACGGGAATGGGCACGAATTTCTCCTCTAGTCTGTCTCTCATAAGGCAACCACTCCAAGTGCTTCTAATAACTCTTCATGGGTAGCACATGACATCACATCATGTTTCTTCCTCCGGCATCTGTTGTGGCCCGTACATTCTCGTGTATGATGTCTGTGGAAATGATTGTTCTACACGGTTCTCACATGTAGACCATGTTTGATACAGTTGATACTTGTTACAAAAGCAATTTATTCGAAAAACTGATGAAAAGCAACTTCTGCTTATATTCTACTTTTAATT
Source organism: Tuctoria greenei (assembly GCA_036927565.1). Taxonomy (NCBI): domain Eukaryota; kingdom Viridiplantae; phylum Streptophyta; class Magnoliopsida; order Poales; family Poaceae; genus Tuctoria; species Tuctoria greenei. Next base: position 216,954,590 of record JAYESD010000005.1, on the reverse strand, counting down.
CATTCTAAGAAGCAACTGAACTAATAAACTATTACAAAAGCTTTCTGTTTAACACACACTCAACTTATTTTTATATGAATAAGTTGCAGTAGAAGTTATACTAAACAGGACCGTATTGCAGACAGCAAGAGTTCTCATGTACGACATCTCTACCTTGTAGCTGTAGAACAATCATCGATGTCAAGAGCATGCTCATTGACTTTATAATAACCTGCGAAGCAATTAGCCCTTCCATGAAAAATAGCAAACCGCTTGTTTCATTTGCTTCTGTAAGTTCCGTTCAGATCCAGAGAAATAGAGAACTCACAAACGTACCGTCATAGAGTTCTTTATCACAACAACCGTTTCAAAAGGAGTTCTTTATGACAACCATTTCAAAAATTAGGACGTACTCCATCCGTCCCTAGTTCTCCGGACGTCAAATAAATGAGAACCGAGGGAGTATTGAGTTAGCGTATCAAGTCTTATAAACAGAAAACACGTGGATTAACGGCATTACAGGATTATTATATTACACCAGTACAGAAGCCTTCCTGTGATGACCTCCTTCATTGTTAGGCTATACTTGACATTTTGTTCAGTAGTAGTAGTACAAAGTGACTAGCGATCAAGGTAAGATACCCCTGAAACTAGATGACCATATCCCCTCAGCGAAGATTTTACAACGTAAGCTGCAGTTAGTGATGGTATGTTATGTTTAAAAAACCCGCTTATCTGTGAGAATTAGGTGAGCGACCAAGACCATTTCCTGAAAACAGTGAACCAATCAGCACCATTATGGAAACTGTGCCCAAATAAATGCGAAAAAAAAATAAAATAAGGAACAGCTGTGTATAAATCTTACAGTGAGGAGCACGAGCTCAAAAGCAAACCCATTCCTCACCAGCCAGCATCTACCGCCTCGAGGTTAATCTTTTCACCTCAGACTTATCCGCCAAACCTGTCAGCAGCAAGCTCTGCCTAAAAGTATGGTATCTTTCTAAGCTAGTCCCCGCCCATCGCTGGCAAAACCGCTCATCTGTAGGCACAAAAGAGCTTAGAGGAAATGGACCTTTTGGAGCCTTCTTCAATGAAACGAGAAAGCAGTGCCGGGGACGAATTCTCTGGTCAAGAGACAAGCTCAAGTACATAGGATATTTCGTTAACGAGTTAACCTCATTCTTGAGGTTATTGACCAAGTATAGATACTTTGGTTTGAGGTTTCCCTCCAATGACAATGATAACACCTGAAAAGAAGCAAGATGGTACATCTACCATGAGACTCATGTACATTGAACAACAAACATGATTGTAAATAAAAAGTAGGAACAAAAAGATGTGGTATGTGACATGTATGAGGTCATAAACTCATAATACCTGAGTAAGGCTTGTCAGTATTTTGAGAATATCGGAGTTTCTCATGCCAATGCTTCTCAAGAAATTGATTCGAGGCAAGATTCCATCCTCAATGCTGTAGTGAAGCAGCTGGGGGTGCTTTGTGACCATCTTAACAATGTTATCTTTGGGGGCACCTAGTTCTTTTGAAAGAAAAAGATATCGAGAGTTCCACGCACTGTCAATTCGCTGGACTAAAATCTGTGGGCTTAGCTGCACTACTTTGCCCACATCACTCTCCTTAATTCCTACTTCCTCAATCAGATACCTTACAGTTGGCTTCAAAGACTGCTCTACACTGTAAGAAAACATTGATGGAGCAGCAGAAATAATTTGTCCTATTCGTGTATTCGGAACCCCGATGCTCACCAGAAAATCAACATGAGATTTCAGATTACCGAGAGTGTATTCCAAAATTTGTGGTTGTCTAACCAGTATCCTCTTCATATCCTTGGATTTAACACCATAACTGAGCAGGAACTCCGACCTTTCTTCTGCAGAAGCCCGACTGATTTGAAAGCAGGCCATATGTCTCTCATAGATGTAAGCAAAATGAGATTCCTTTAGCCCAAATGTGCACAAGTAATCAATCAGAGGTAACCATTTATCATCAAAGTCGTATTCTTCTTGCAGTTTCTGAAACAAATTTCTAGAGATGCTTTCATTTTTCAACTGCAAAACAAGCAGCTGTTAGTCGGCACATCTTAAAATTATGTTTGTAAACTACCTCCATTCCTTTTTTGATGACATTAGGACAATAATATTAATTCAATAATGAGCTAATTTCCTTGTCCTAATGTCATGCAAAAATGATCGGATTCAGTATCTGACAGGTTAGACATCTACACTGAATCAGAACAAGTACCTTCACTTCACTACCCATGTCTTCAAGGCCTAGTGATGATCTTCCTGCCTTACTCCTCGAATTAGATTTTTCCAGAATACCGTATTTATCACGAGTTTTGGGCTGCCTTCCTTCCCATCTTTCTTTTAGCAGTAGAGATTGCAGTCCTGGAGCATTAGGACTTCAATAATAAGCAATGAATGTCTTTAGAGCAATACTAAACTGCTTTACAGGATACCTAGTCTCTTGCTTGGAGCATGAGTGCTCTTTGAATTGGGAACACCAGGATACTCCAAACCAGACGGATCATCCTGAGAAAAGAAATAATATAACTTAAGGTAGAAAATTACAAAGCTTTTTTTCTACAAACAAATAAATGACAGAAAACATATTAAACCTTGAACTCCAACTCATAGATCTAATAATAATGGGTACTCAACACAATATATGCCACTAAGCTCCAGATCCTTCATAATTCAGGGTTCTGAGACATAGTGAGAACATACCTTATGCACAATATGTGCATAAATTTCGTCTCTCGAATGTAAACATAGTGGATCTTGTCACGTTAATGGATCAATATTCGTTATTCAGTAAATAGAAGTGGTTGATTTTCAATTTTCACGTCATTCAGATTCAATCGCCTTTTGCTTGGATGCATATTTAGAGTACAGATGTTCGCAGGGACGAGTTAAGAGAAGCACCAGTTTTCCATTGGAATAAGGCAGAAGGCCTTGAACAACAGCATAACTAGGGATCTCCGGATCTGGAGAAATTTAGAACCATGGTATGGACACACCGTTTGAGGCAAATGTTTGGAAATTATTGTTTCTTAACGTGGGAAATGGAGGAACACTAGAAGACACACGCCCAAACAATGAACCATCAGCCATATGCCCGGATGACCATATGTTTTTTAAGAATACTTTATCGCGCTTTGATGACTGTAGGAGTTTGGGTGAAACGGAACAGATACACATAAAATAATCATGAGAAAAAATTTTACACTCGTTCATCATTTTGGGAATATCAGTTCTAACTATTTTTATCTTACTAACGGCTAGATTTCTGCCCATTGTTCAATCTCGGTATGCCTATTCAATGATCAGAAAGCCAAATGTGCATATGCTTATCATAATGCAAGCATTGCGCATTGCTCACGGGAAGCAAAATGCAAAACTATCTGGACTATAAGACGATAGCAAGTGAGGAATTGATACTGGCAATGGGGTAGCTTACATCGCCCTCGTCGTCCTCCTCTTCTTCCGCCTCTTCCTCTTCCTCGAACCCGTAGTCCTCCGTCTCCTCTTCGTCGTCCTCATCGAAGTCGTCGTAGTAGGGGTCCCGGGAGCGGCGGACGCGGCGGTTGGGCTTGAGGAGCCGCACGTTGGTCTGGAGCGAGAACGCGACGCCGGCGCGTTCGCGGGCGCGCCAGGCGGTGGCGGAAGCGCCGCCGGTCGGGGCGGCGGGAGAAGGGAGGAACTGGGAGGGGCGGGCCGCCGCGAGAGCCGGCGGCAGCAGCTGCAGCGCCATGGTGCGAGCGGGCGGGCTTCGACTTTTTCTTTTTTGGATTTTTATCTGCGGAGGTGGGGGATAGGTCGGGGTTTGGATGAGGACGAAGGAAGGATCTTTGCCTTTGCGGGCGGCGGACGTGGGGGTGGGGCTGCGCGGGGCATTGGAATCGCGGCGGTGACAGGTGAGGGGGGTTAAGGCCAGTGGGCCGGGCCGTTCTCCCCAAGTTTGTGTCGGCCGGGGCGATCCGTCTCTTCTCCTAAACTTCTGTGGGCCAGGCCAGGCCGTTCTCACCCAAGCTTTTGTGGGCCGGGTTGATGGAAAACCCGAGGAGGTTGTGATTTCTGACATGACAAAAAAATGAACATTTTCCGGTGTTCATGTGACGCCGGCTGGAAAATTTACAGATTAATGTAGGGATAAGAAAAGGAAAAGGCAGGGTCACAGGGGCAAGCACATTCCATGAACCAAGCGATTTTTTGGCATTGGATCTGGAAATAATAATTGACCAATCTAAACGGAGCACATTCCTCGAAACCGAAGGCACCGCCCCGACGGATTTTTTTCATTATTATGTTTAATAAATGTGTACAAATCTTTCGTCTTTAGTCATTACCCACCTATAATACGAGACCTACGAAGACACTGTTTTACAAAAAGCCCAACCAAACCCGTCGCCGCATTCCTCCCCGCATTCGCAACGTCCCGACACCCGTCTGTCTCTGTCTCCAATCTCCCATTTTCTCCGCGGGGATCCGGTCCGCGCACACTCGCAAGTCGCAACCCTCCGCCTCCCTGCCGCGGGTACCCGACCGGCGTCGGTCACCATGGTAAGGCTCCCGTTCCCCGGCCTCGTCCTTTTCTCGGCGAGCATTCGGCTTTCGCTCGGCGGCGGGTTCTCGCAGATCCACCGCGACTCACTCCTGGAACGCCGAACCCGCGTAGTAGTTTTCTCGCTGGTTCTTTGATGACACCGCGTACGTCGAATCGGTTTCTTTCTGGTGCGGTAGTACCCGTATTTTGTTTTCTACCGAGAAACTGTAGAAGATTCGTCCCAGGAGTCACGTCCTGGTCGAGCCCCTTTTTTTTTTTAAAAAAAAGAAAGGAGTTCCTACACTTTCTGCTGAAATGTTGCATGAAGATATGCCCGTGAGTTATGCATATAGACCCTGTGTAATCTATAATTAGCGTTTGATGGTTTTCATAATTTCCGTTTAGTTGAACTTGTTGATTTTGTGGCAAGCTCGCGGTGTTGCTCTCGGACAAAACTGGTGTGAAGCGGTAACAAGTCAGTTACTGCTGGCTAGCGTAATCTCAGGAATGGATTATCAATGAGGCAGGTGTTGATTTTCCGAGTTGTGTGAATGATGTGCTGGTTCAGGATGAGCTATGCATTGTGCAAACCCTTGATTCTTTGTTATTAATTTCTTTCCTGGGAACTGGTCATTACTTTTTTGTCAGGGGATAGTTGATTGGCACGTGGATTTTTGTAGGCTAGCCATCCTCGTAGTTTAATATATCAAACTGTTCATTTATGTAGATTTTGACTTTTTATATCTTTAGGGCACTTGCCAGAAGTGATAGAAAATATTAATTCGCCATGGAATTTATTAGGACTTGATTATACTTGAAATTAAAACATTTTGCTGGTAAGAACTAACAGTCTGGGATTTATATTTGGTAGGGTACACACCAAATTGTGTGCTTCATGTTTGTTTTTCTTATCGTGTGGTTCTTTTAACTACAAACGTAGACTTGGTAAACATTGAAATCCTAACTTTTCAGTAGCAGATCAGTTATTATCTTTTATAGCAGAAAAATATTTCACTTAACCAAACGAATATGAGAAACCATTGATCGTTGAGAAATATCTCAAGCTACCTGCACAATAAGAGCATATAGGCCAACACTGGCAACGGCACAATTATTAACCTTCTTCTAAATATCTCAATAATTGATACGTACAATCTCTTGGACCGATTATATTGATAGTGTGTCTACTGCCTAGACTATGTAACTTCTCTCTGCCTACCATGTCCTTGGTACTGCACGATCCAAATGTTGGTGTTTCTATGCAACTTATTTATGCATATTGTAGAATGATTTTTTTCATTCTTACAGACAACTTCAAGGCGTGTGGCTGACAGGAAAATTGCACTTTTTGAGAAGAATATCACAAAGAGGGGGGCTGTGCCTGAGACAGTGAAGAAAGGAAATGACTACCCTATTGGAACTATTCTGCTTGGGTTTTTAATCTTTGTTGTCTTGGGGTCGTGTAAGTTACAATGCTTTTTTCTTATTTTATGGTTGCATAGTTGGTATTAGATACTCTAGTCCTAATTAATCCAGTGCATATATTACAACTAAATGAGCTCTGAACATTCTTTTCTATATATGTTGATTATTAATCATAATCCAACTTCTCTTCAGTTGTTTCTGCCTATTGTTCTGAAGAATACTGCAGTATGTGCCTTTTGAACTAAAATTGTGCTAAAACACTAGTGGATATCTGTAGCATTACTTTCTTTAACACTTTTCTGCCTTTCTTGGTGAATTATTGTTTTAAATTCATTTTAAACAGATTCCTTCTTAGAATTTTAGATACTAGAACATTGCGCTGATTTATCCCAATTTCCAAATAGTCTTGTGGTTTACTGTAGATTATTGGTGACAGGCTGACAGCTAATGCTGACACCATGGGCATTAGCTGTTTTAATATGATGATGATACTTGGGGAATAATAGAATAGTTGTGACGGGCCAATGGTTAAATGTATGACCATAGTTGTACACTTGCACACTCTTAATTGAATTAATAGTTCTTTTAATTATAAAATAGACGTTTGGTGAAGTCAAACCTGTAGGCTATCTCAGTTTTCAATTAGAGGACTCGTGTACTTTTCTGCTAAGTAATTGGTTCCTTTCTCTGTCTCTCTTTTCATGCAGTTCTCTTTCTGATCATCAGGACAGCCAAAAATGCTGGTATATTCTGATGAGAATGGTGCTTCGCCTGATATATGCAGTTGGCCACATAGAAAGCAGAAGTGTATGGCGTTGCTAGTACTATATGGTGTTACCTTTTAATATTGTAATGTGGTGAATAGTTATATAGTCATTATGTGATAATGCTAATCTGAGTGGTGATAGGAGATACATTTCGGTAATACACATTTCCCTCTTCGAGTTGAACTCTGACGTTGCCTAAATTAACTGGATCCTTGCCGATTTTATTGTTGTGTGATTTATTGATTCATCTTGCGTCCTTTTTAGTCTACATTCATGTTAGGTTCTTGGAAAAATGTGGTTTGTTTTCTAGATGTCATTCAGCCTAGTAACGAGCGCATAACTTAGTCGAGATAAAAATGATGTGTTCTAAAGAACATTTGTAAAGGAAAGAATTGATCTGATATGCAAATTTGGTAAATCGATGTTGATCCAAATGCTCCTAGTTGAGGTAATCTTTTTATCCTGTCAAAACCAGATCAATCTGCAGATTACTGATTATAAACGTGCGTGACAACACAAAAGTCTAATTACGCATCCACTGTTGTTTAAGCTAATATTTTGGTGCCCAAGCCCCAAGGCTCGCGAGTTTAACGACCTTCTCCCAAGTATTTAGGATAGCAGTTACTAGTAATCAACAAACAGAAGCGAGAAGGGAGTAGTACGTAGTTTCAGTAGTTTGTTGCATCGGATTTCTTCCTGGATCCTGCCAATCAACCTTGCGAGCCCTAGTTCTTCATCTTTGCGGCCGACGGGCCGAGAACTTGCTATGGACCAGCAGAAGGCTTACTAGTGCGGAAGAGAGGTTCACGATGCAGAAAGTTGAGTGCAGATACGGCCAGGTACCTTATGGATTGCATCTGCCATTTCACTTTCAAGTTTGCTGAAATTTTTAGTCATCTGCCGTTTCATCTTCTGGATCGCGTCAGTTCGTTTTGGGATAAGAAAATTGGGGAACAGTAACCATTTGCCAGGCTTCTTCAAGATCACGGCTGCACTGGTTCAAGTACTCCTCTTGATCATCACCTTACCTGAATTCGCCGGTGTGCAGAATGCTCGGCAGTAAGAGCACGAGAGACGGGCGTCCCCCGGATTCAGGGAAGCCCATTAGGCGTGTTCCGAACCAGTACTCCTTCGCAGCTGCCGTGCTTTCGTCGGCGACGCCTCTCTCCTTGGGTTACGGTGAGTGCAAACTCGTGCAACGCTGTAAATGAAATCAGATTGAAATGCTTCTGAATTTTAAAGAGATGATTTCCGATCGAAATGACCTATACACGTGCAACATTTGTTTGGCTATTTCACTTTGTTCATTCGCGCACGGGTCCAATTTTCCCGTCATTTTGATGCAGATCTCGCCATGGTGTACATCACGGCACAAATGGCGGAGGCTGGGCTGAAGCTCCTGGCATGCATGGTCGCTCTCTCCTGCTCCTTGGCGCGATCACGGCCGTGGGAGCGCAGCGTCTCATCGGCGACCGCCGCACCGTCCTCTTCTCCGCCTCCGTGCTCTGTGCCGGCGCGCTCGCTCGAGGCCTCGCCGCCAGCTTCCCGGCGTTCACGGCCGGCGTCTTCGTCAACGGCGTCGGAACGGGCCTACTGCTCATGATCGTCCCGGCCTACATACGCCGCCGAGGTTAGCCCGCCTTCCGTGCGCGGCGTGCTCGCCTCGCACCCGGACGGGTTCCTCTACCTCGGTTGCATCCTCCGCTCCCTGTGCTAATCAACCGGCGTCCTGAAGTTACCGCCGCACGCCGCGTGGCAGCTGACGTCCGTAGCCTCCTGCACGGCCATTCCGGTGCTGTTCAGTTCCGCCGTCCTCCTCATGCCGGAGTCGCCGCGGTGGCTCGTGTCCAAGGACCGGGTAAGCGAGGCCCGGCGCGTGCTCGCCAGGACGTCGGCGACACTAGAAGAGGCTGAGCTCCGTTTGCTCGAGATAAAAGCCGAGCTCAGAGAGACGCACGATGGTTCAACCGACGAGTCGGTGTCCATGGCCAGCTGGTGGACGGAGGAGTGCGGGACGATATGGCGGGACCTGCTGGCGAGGCTGACGGAGCCGCTCCGCCGCGCGGTGATCACCGCGCTAGTCGCCAAGGTCTTCCAGCAGGCGTCCGGCATCGGGTCCTTGCTGCAGTACGTGCAGCGCGCGTTCCGCGACGCCGGCGTCGCGTCCAGCGCACAGATGCCGAGGGCGCTGGCGGCATTCGGGTTCGTCGTGGTGTTGTCCCTCTCCGTATCGCTGGTTCTCGTGAAGCTCGGCTGGCAGCTGGTGAGAGCGCTCGCTTGCGGCTGCCGCCTGGGCCGTCCCTCGCCTCGCCGTCACACCGCGCTGCCCGCAGTGGTTTCCCGCAACGGCGGCGACGGTGAACAAGGCGATCAGCTCCGCGATCTTGTCCTGCTTCGTGCGGGTTTACGAGTTCAGCGCCGTGTACGGCAACCCGATCGTGTGCCCCGTGATCGTCGCGCTCATCTGGTTGTGCTTCTGCGTCTGTCTTCTTGGCGCGAGGGGGAGGTGACAGGTGAGTAGTTCATCATACTGTTCTACTAACGACAATTAATTAGGGAAAAAGGGAGTATTTGGCGATTCCCTGTTACATTTGTTATACACGGTACGCGCAGTGATGCAAGTAAAATAGTACCCCTTCCGTTTAAAATTGAGTTAATTTAAACTAAAATTATTATATTAACAACATCAAATAGAGAATATATGAATCAGTTGATTTTTTAAAATTTGCCGATCACGTGCTACATGCCAGTCATTTTTAAACCCTTTTCATAGATGCAGTTGCAGTCTATACGAAAACAGTCGGTACGCAAATCATAGATTAGTTTATCACATTGCTTAGTTTAACAATGATTCATCCATTAACGTTTTGCGATCCTTACATCAGGATTTTTGAACTTGCTTCCACGCAGAAGCTACAATTTAGAATTAGTCCTCGTCTTGATCTACTGACAAGCCCACACCACAGTCCACAAATGCGTTGCTCAGCCACCATTTCAAATACGATCTACCGTACTCCTGGAGGCAGAGAGTAAGAGAAGCAAGAAAGAGGCAGTATCAATGGCCTCTGCCGCGCTCCTGGTGGCCGCCAAGGCTAAGAAGAAGACCAGCAGCGCCAAGTATGCCTTCACGTGCGCTATCCTAGCCTCCACGGCCTCCATTACACTCGGCTACGGTAACTCACTGATGATTCATCGCCCTTGTTTTGCTCTGCGTGGATCACTGATTTGTGTTGCTTCACATGGAAGACATCGGGGTGATGAGCGGGGCATCGCTGTACATCAAGAAGGACCTGAAGATCACGGACGTGCAGCTGGAGGTCCTGATTGGGATCCTGAGCCTCCACTCACTCATCGGATGCATCGCGGCGGCGCGGACCTCCGACTGGATCGGCCGCCGACTCACCGTCGTGTTCGCGGCCGCTTTCTTCTTCGCGGGAGCTCTAATCACGGGGCTCGCCGGCGACTACGCCACGCTGATGGTCGGCCGCTTCGTGGCCGGCGTTGGCGTGGGCTACGGGGTGGTGATCGCGCCGGTGTACACCGCCGAGATGTCCCCCGCATCAGACCGAGGCTTCCTGACGTCCTTCTCGGAGGTGTCCATCAACCTGGGCATACTTCTTGGGTACATCTCCAATTACGCCTTCGCCCGGCTGCCGCTCCGCCTCGGCTGGCGCGTCATGCTCGGCATCGGCGCGGCGCCGGCCGTCCTGCTCGCGTTTACGGTGTTCGCCATGCCGGAGTCGCCGCGCTGGCTCGTCATGAAGGGCCGCCTCGCGGACGCCAGGATCGTGCTGGCCAAGATCACCGACACGCCGGAGGAGGCAGAGGAGCGTCTGGCCGACATCAAGGGCGCCGCTGGCATCCCGAACGACCTCGACGGCGACGTGGTCACCGTGCCCGTGCGAAGAAGCGGCGAGGAGAAGCAGGTCTGGAAGGAGCTCGTCGTGTCCCCGACCCCGGCCATGCGGCGCGCTTCTGGCGGCGGTTGGCCTGCACTGCTTCAAGCAAGCGTCGGGCGTTGACACCGTCGTGGTCTACAGCCCGCGCGTGTTCCAGGGCGCGGGAGTCACCGACGAAAGCCAGCTCCTGGCCACCACCTGCGCCATGGGCGTCACCAAGACGCTCTTCATCCTGGTGGCGACGTTCCTGCTCGACCGCGTCGGCAGGCGCCCCCTGCTGCTGAGCAGTACGGCCGGCGTCGCCGTCTCGCTCGTCGGCCTCGGGACGGGGCTCACCGTCGTGGGCCGCCACCCGGACGCCACGGTCCCGTGGGCCGTAGGCCTGTGCGTCGTGTCCACCCTCGCCGTCGTGTCGTTCTTCTCCGTGGGCCTAGGGCCCATGACGTCGGTGTACACCTCGGAGATCTTCCCGCTCCGGGTCCGCGCGCTGGGCTTCGCGATCGGCTTGGCATGCAACCGCGTGATATGCGGAGTGGTGTCAATGACGTTCCTGTCGCTGTCCAGCGCGATCACGATCGGTGGTACCTTCTTCCTCTACGCCGGCATCACCACCATCTCCTTGGGGTTCTTCTACACCTGCCTCCCGGAGACGCGCGGCCGCACGCTGGAGGAGATGGGCGAGCTATTCGGCAAGATCGACGAAGCAGAAGATGATGCCCTCAGCGGCAGCTCGAGACTGCTGCGGTCAGAGTTGAGCGCATGATACCTCGTTCTGCTTTGCAATCGTGTTGATTTGTGGCTAAACAAAGTTATTCTACACTGGAAGGAAACACTGACAGTTGACTGTGATCAGAGAGAGCGTAGGCAACGAGAACAAGGACGGACAGGAGAATCATAAATAGATAGAAGTTGATTACAATGATCTGGCATTATCTCTCCAGACCAATCATGATCGCTTTGCCTGGTTCAGGACGTGGCCTCAACCAGACTGCACATGATAAATAAAGCAACACGTGAAAAACAATTGCAAGACATTTGGTCTACCGGTTAACATAGATGTGAAAATTATGCAAGAAAAATATCGTCCGAGAAGTTGGTACAAGTCATTGCTAGCAATTGCTTAATCGTCCGAGAAAAAAACACGTGAAAGACTGCTCGCGATGGAAGGAATGTACGAGATCACTGGTCCAGCTCGATCATTGCACATTCTGGCCCACTAAGGACCTCTAGAGCTAATTGTTAGCTAGCTAATAATCTATTAGTTGGCTTTTACTAACTAATTATTAGCTAGCTAATTATTATTCAATAATTAGCTGAAATTAGCTGGATTGGAGCAGCTAATGAGATTATTGTTAGTTGGGGGTTGCTAATAATTAGTTGTGTTCTTAGTTGGACTGTTTGGAACCTATATATCTAATTTTTAACAGCTAACTATTAGCTCTAGAGCTTCCAAACAGGACAGCTACCGGTGCATAGCGCACAGATGTAAGGTCGGAAATTGCAGAGCACATTGCGCTTTGTACTATACAATGCAAATCTGATTTTCGAGTATCATGGTTTTTGTTGTCTTCTCCATTTTGCTGGTCAAGCTATGTGTGAACGGTCGTGCAATTATTTGGATCGTACTTGCAACAACAAATTCCGGTTGGAATGGTGAGAGAGACTTCATATTTCTGCAGGAGAAACTGAATGCAAACAGGGTGAATATATACGCGCCTGCTGCAGTCCCATGTTGTCCATCAACACCATACTAGTTGCTAGACAAGAAAAATCGACCAGGCGCTAAGATGGCTTCTGCGGTCGTCAAGCCCAAGAAGAACGGCAATGTCAAGTTCGCCTTCACTTGCACGATCCTCGCCTCCACGGCGTCCATTATCCTCGGCTATGGTATGTACTCGACCATAACTTTTTTCTGCAATTCTTTTGCTTTTGCAATCCGACGAGATGATACATGTACGCTGCAACCTCTACACACTACAGACATTGGAGTAATGAGCGGAGCCTCATTGTACATCAAGAAGGATCTGGAGATCACTGATGTGCAGCTGGAGATCCTGATAGGCGTTCTCAGCCGCTACTCGCTCGTCGGCTCCTTCGCGGCCGCGCGGACGTCCGACTGGATCGGCCGCCGCCTCACCGTCGTCTTTGCCGCAGCCATCTTCTTCGTGGGCGCCTTGCTCATGGGATCCGCCGTCAACTACGGCATGCTTATGGCCGGCCGTTTCGTCGCCGGCGTCGGAGTGGGCTACGCGGTGATGATCGCGCCCGTGTACACGGCCGAGATCTCGCCGGCGTCGGCGCGCGGCTTCCTCACGTCCTTCCCGGAGATGTTCATCAACGTCGGCATCCTGCTGGGCTACGTGTCGAACTACGCGTTCGCTCGCCTCCCTCTCCACCTCGGCTGGCGCGTCATGCTCGGCATCGGCGCGGCGCCGTCCGCGCTGCTCGCGCTCATGGTGTTCGGCATGCCCGAGTCGCCACGGTGGCTCGTCGTGAAGGGCCGGCTCGCGGACGCCAGGGCCGTGCTGGAGAAGACCTCTAACACGCCAGAAGAGGCCGCGGAGCGCCTAGCTGACATCAAGGCGGCCGCCGGCATCCCGACGGACCACGACGGAGACGTGGTCACCGTGCCCAGAAAACAGAACAGCGAGGAGGCGCGGGTCTGGAAAGAGCTTATCATATCCCCGACGCCCGCCATGAGGCGCATACTGCTCTTGACGGTCGGCATCAACTTCTTCCAGCAAGCTTCAGGCATCGATTCCGTCATCCTGTACACACCGCGCGTGTTCAGGAGCACAGGCATCACCAACGAGCACCGCCTCCTGGCTACCACCTGCGCCGTCGGCGTCACCAAGACGCTCGTCATCCTGGTGGCCGCGTTCCTACTCGACCGCGTCGGCCGGCGGCCTCTGCTTCTGAGCAGCACAGGCGGGATGATCGTCTCGCTCATCGGCCTGGGGACTGGCCTAAATGTCGTTGGCCATCACCCGGACGATGCCAAGATCCCGTGGGCCGTCGCCCTATCCATGGCATCCATCTTCGCGTTCGTGGTGTCCTTCTCCATCGGCCTCGGCCCCATCAATGGCGTGTACACCTCGGAGATCCTGCCGCTGCGGGTGCGTGCGCTGGGCTTCGCGATCGGCGTGGCCTGCAACCGCGTTACCAGCGCCGTGGTCTCCATGACCTTCCTGTCTCTGTCCAAGGCAATCACCATCGGCGGCAGCTTCTTCCTATACGCCGGCGTTGCGGCGCTAGCGTGGGCGTTCTTCTTCGTCTACCTCCCCGAGACTCGTGGCCAGACGCTGGAGGAGATGGGCAAGCTATTCGGCATGGCTGAGACGGGAGCTGAAGCAGAAGACGCAGGAGTGAAAGAGAAGGCGGTGGAAATGCCCGCAAACTTGACGGAGTAGAGCTCAAGTGAACGACAGTGACGGCAAAGTCCAGTTCCAGGAGTGGCGCTGGAGTTCATAAAGCAAGTTTCGTCTTGGCCGCAACGCTGCAAATGTGAACAGGCTGCCGCCGCATTCGGTCATATTCATATCCAAATTTCGAATTGGTTGTAACTAAGTAAACAAAAATCCTTTTATGAGTCTCTGATATTTCCCAATAACGTTTTAAGCATTGTTAAATTTCTGGAAATCTAATTAGATATGCTTCCGTAAAGTCTCTAATAAGATTACGTGGATATTGTGCATATGGCAAAAAAAATCTGAAATTCTAACCTAGGCTGCAAATTACGTATCTAAATATTATCGGTAATACTAAATGAGCAATTAAACTTAATTGCTAATTAGTACTGCAGTTATTAGTTATGTTAATCGTTAATTGTAAGGATTATATTAGTTGTAAAATAATAAATTAAAACAAATATTTTAATGTGTGGACTATAGAAACATTATTAATTTAAATAATAGTATAGATTAACTGGTAATCATAGTGATTAGGTGTTAATTAATGTCGCCTGAAATTTTATCAGATTTTAGATATCCGAAATTTTATCACCTGAAATATAGTGACTACTGACAGTTAGCTCCACGTACAAGTACAACCAAGTTTAACAGCAGTTACCCAGCCTTGGCTCAAGGTCACGCACACAGACACACAAAAGACAGAATGGAGGAGTTTTTTTTTTCAGAAACTGACCATTCTACAGTAGCCTATAGCCATTGTGTTCGTCGGAACGAAATCCAGCTGACTAGTGGGGCTAAACGACGTGGGGCTCACCTGTCAGTTACAGAGGATTTGAGTCCACGTCGCGGACGTCCTTACCGGTCTTCATCACCTGTAAGTTCGTGACGACAGACCATACTCCTCGGGCTGACGTTTTTACGTGGATACAAAAGTCATAGTACACCCGGCCTATACGAAACAATCGGTAGACAAGTCCTAAATTAGTTTATCACATTGCTTAGATACCTTAACCAATGATCAATTTTTAACTGACTGCGAAATTTGGTGACATTCATAAGTCAGTCAAATAATCCACGGTTTCTGAACTTGTTTGCACGCACAAGCAACAGATTAGAAAAAAGTAATCTTTCAGAATATTCTGATCTGACGATCTACATGACATATGCGTTGCTGAGCCACCATTTCCACGGCAGAGTCGATCCGACTCCATCCTCTGCAAAATACAGCACTCTGAAGCGGAGACCGCGGAAGAAGCGTCAACGCGATGGCCTCTGCCGCGCTCCCGGAGGCCGGCGAGCCCAAGAAGAAGAGCAACGTCAAGTATGCCTTCACGTGCGCCATCATCGCCTCCATGGCGTCCATCATCCTCGGCTACGGTACACGATTCACGCCACGCACATCGCCGTTCGGATCATTTGCTTTACACGGCTCACCATATCTGTGTGCTGCTGCTGCTGCCGCCGCTTATCTTTGAAGACATCGGTGTAATGAGCGGGGCGTCGCTGTACATCAAGAAGGACCTGAAGATCTCGGACGTGCAGCTGGAGGTTCTGATGGGCATCCTCAACTTCTACTCGCTCATCGGCTCCTTCGCGGCGGGGCGGACGTCCGACTGGATCGGCCGCCGATTCACTGTGGTCGTCGCGGCCGCCTTCTTCTTCGCAGGCGCCTTGCTCATGGGACTCGCCGGCGATTACGCCACGCTGATGGCCGGCCGCTTCGTCGCCGGCGTCGGGGTGGGCTACGGCCTGATGATCGCGCCGGTGTACACCGCCGAGGTGTCCCCTGCGTCGGCCCGTGGCTTCCTCACCTCCTTCTCGGAGGTGTTCATCAACATCGGCATCCTCCTCGGCTACGTCTCCAACTACGCCTTCGCCCGCCTGCCGCTTCACCTCGGCTGGCGCGTCATGCTCGGCATCGGCGCGGCGCCGTCCGTCCTGCTCGCGCTTATGGTGTTCGCCATGCCCGAGTCGCCCCGGTGGCTCGTCATGAAAGGCCGCCTCGGGGAGGCGAGGGCCGTACTGGACAAGATCGCCGACACGCCGGTGGAGGCTGCGGAGCGTCTGGCTGACATCAAGGCCGCCGCCGGCATCCCGGACGACCTCGACGGTGATGTGGTCACCGTGCCCAAGAGGTGGAACCGCGACCACGAGGAGAAGCGGGTTTGGAAGGAGCTCATCGTGTCCCCGACCCCGGCCGTGCGGCGCATCCTGTTCGCGACGCTTGGCCTCCAGTTCTTCCAGCAGGCGTCGGGCGTTGACTCCGTCGTGCTTTACAGCCCGCGCGTGTTCCAGAGCGCGGGCATCACCGACGACGACCAACTCCTGGCCACCACCTGCGCCGTGGGCGTCACCAAGACGCTCATCGTCCTGGTCGCCGCGTTCCTGCTCGACCGCGTCGGCCGGCGCCCGCTGATGCTGTGCAGCTCGGGTGGCATGGCCGTGTCGCTCGTCGGCCTCGGCATGGGGCTCACCGTCGTGGGCCGCCACCCGGGCGCCGAGGTCCCGTCGTGGGCCGTCAGTCTGTGCGTCGCGTCAACCCTGGCCTTTGTTTCGTTCTACTCCGTGGGCCTAGGGCCCATGACGGCGGTGTACACCTCGGAGATCTTCCCGCTGCGGGTGCGCGCGCTGGGCTACGCGGTCGGCGTGGCGTGCAACCGCGTGACGAGCGGGACGGTGTCCATGACCTTCCTGTCGCTGTCCAGTGCCATCACCATCGGCGGCAGCTTCTTCCTCTACGCCGGCGTCGTGGCGCTCTCGTGGGTGTTCTTCTTCACCTGCCTCCCTGAGACGCGCGGCCGGACGCTGGAGGAGATGGGAGAGCTATTCGGCATGACCGACGACGCGGGCATGCAAGCGGAAGACGCTGCCGACAGCAGCACAAGACTCCTAGTGTCAGAGTCCAGTGCATGAGACTCGGTACTTACTTCGCTTCGCGCATTGTTGGTGCCAAACACGCCTTAAATTTATACTCTTTCCGTTTCCAAAAATTTAAGTTCTCGAGGACAGAGAGAATACGTAATAAACAAGTTCCACAAGTATGGAAGTGTACAATTACAAAATATTCATCACATGGCATGCCAATCATCATCTCCTATTCGCTTCAAAGAATTAACTCTCGCTGCCGTGTCCATATACAACAGGAAGATATGGATGATGAACCTTTTAGCTGGCGTAGTCAGTATGGTAAGTCCAGGTTCCTTGACAAACCCTACAAGACGACTCTCTCGGACGCCGAACAAGCTTAAACATATAAATGGAGTATATCTTACTGCATCATGGTAGGTACTCCCTCTCGACCATTTTAATTGACGTTCAGACAGATTTTTTTAGTTGTTTTGTAGTTAAATTTGCTGTCCAAAACGTCAATCAATAAAATCAGGAGGGAGTACTACTCCTCATGAGTCTTTCACCTCTCGTACTGTGAGTTGATAAAGCCCTACTTGTTGCGGTAAACAAACGGTGGCTGCCACTCGACAATTAAGGATAAATAATCACCGCATGATCGATGAACGACTAACGTCTTTAGATAGTTTCACAATTTTTTTGTTACACCTTTTGCCGTGGCCTGCTTAATTGCTTGACTTCCAAACCTCAGTGGCAGAGTCCTTGCGCGCTCCAACCGCCGCAGTGTCATTTTTCTAGTCTCGTTTTGCACTCGACTCCATGCAGCAAGCAAGGCCTCTACCCCCCAGCTTACAGGACAGACGCACGACCGACACCTCCACGCACACACCAGATCGACGGCACTGAACATTGGCAACCTGGCATTTTGTCCTTGGCAACTTCAATATACAATACAACCAGCTCGCGATCTAACGAACAAACCAAAGTGTAAATTAAAACAACACAACCGGTTTACTTGAAAAGGATTTAAGAAGCTTTGAAAGCATCGAGCTTGCCGACGCTCTCCAGCTGCTCCGGATCGGCGAATCTTCGCACGTTACCTTCAGCTAGCTCGTATGGCAGGCTGCCAGCAATGGCAGCTAGCTACAAGCTACCGATCAAGCTACTACCCAAACCCAACTACTACTGCACAAGTTTTTGTTTGTTTGCACGAGACTTCCTGGCGATCCTGTTTAGTTTGCCGTGGTGGCCGCCATCTCCAGCTGCCGCTTCTCTTTCGTGGCGGCGTCTTCAGGCTTCAGGTCATCTTCATCCGTGACGCCGAACAGCTTGCCCATCCCTTCCAGCGTCCGTCCGCGGGTCTCCGGGAGGTAGAAGAAGAAGAACACGAACGCGAGCACCGCCATGCCGGCGTAGAGGAAGAAGCCGCCGCCGATGGTGATGGCGTTGGACAGGGAGATGAAGGTCATGGACACCACGCCGCTGGTCACGCGGTTGCTGGCCACGCCAAGCGCGCAGCCGAGCGCGCGCACGTGCAGCGGGAAGATCTCCGAGCTGTAAACCCACGTGATGGGACCGAGGCCGATGGAGAAGAAGGCCACGTAGGCCATGGTGGACGCGATGGCCACGCCGATGGCCCACGGGACCTTGGTGTCGGGGCTGTGGCCGACGACAGTGAGCCCCATCCCGAGGCAGACGAGGGAGAGGATCATGCCTCCGACGCTGCTCAGGAGCAGCGGCCGCCGGCCGACCCTGTCGAGCAGGAACGTCGCCACCAGGATGAAGAGCGTCTTGGTGACGCCCACGGCGCAGGTGGTGCCCAGGAGCTGTTTGTCGCTGGTGATGCCCGCGGCCTTGAACACGCGTGGGCTGTAGAGCACCACGGCGTCGATGCCGGACGCCTGCTGGAAGAAGTGGATCCCGATCCCGGAGAGGATGATGCGCCGCATGGCCGGGGTGGGCGACAGGATGAGCTCCTTCCACACCCGCGACTCCTCGTCCCCGCCCCCCCTGTTGGGCACAGTGACCACGTCGCCGTCGAGTTCCGCGGGGATGCCAGCGGCAGACTTGATTTCGGCGAGCCGCTCCGCCGCCTCCTCGGGCGTGTCGGAGGTCTTATCCAGCACGATCTTGGCGTCTGCGAGGCGGCCCTTCATGACGAGCCACCGGGGCGACTCCGGCATGCCAAGCACCATGAAGGCGAGCACGACCGACGGCGCCGCGCCTATGCCGAGCATGACGCGCCAGTTGATGTTCTGCGGGAGGTGGGCGAACGCGTAGTTGGACACGTAGCCGAGGAGTATGCCGAAGTTGATGAACACCTCCGGGAAGGAGGTGAGGAAGCCGCGGGCCGACGCAGGGGACACCTCGGCTGTGTACACCGGCGCGATCATCAGCGCGTACCCCACGCCGATGCCGGCCACGAAGCGGCCAAACATGAGCATCCCGTAGTTGACCGCGAAGCCCATTACGAAGGCGCCGGCGAAGAAGATAACCGCCGCCAAGACAATGGTGTAGCGCCGGCCGATCCAGTCGGACGTCCGCCCAGCCGCGAAGGAGCCGACGAGGGAGTAGACGTTTAGGATGCCCATCAGTATCTCCAGCTGGACGTCGGTGATGTTCAAGTCCTTCTTGATGTACAGGGACGCCCCGCTCATCACTCCGATATCTGCAAGACACACATGGTATGAGCCCATGCAATGAACGGCAAAGCAAGGACTCCGTAGTACTCACATGGCATCATCACACACTGCGCAGTGCGTACTAGCCAGCTAGAGCAAAGTGAATGTGTGAACTTACCATAGCCGAGGAGGATGGAGGTCATGGAGGCGAGGATAGCGCAGGCGAAGGCGAACTTGACGTTACCCTTCTTCTTGGGCACGACGGCCGCCGGCAGCTCGTCGGAAGCCATGGTTGACGCTTGTCGTTCTGCTCTGCGTACTGTGCAGAGAACGTTATGGGTAGTCAATAGTTTGGTGGCAGGGGATGCAGTGCAATGCTGGATCACAGCATGGGATACAATATATAGGCGGAGTCAGGATCTGATCGCTCCTGCTGGCCGGCTCCACCAAAGAAGTTTCAAATAAAGGAGGAACTGGACCGGTGAGCCTACTTAGTAATGATGATGCGGTGTGCCCATGTTCTTTTTTGAGTACATAAACTTATAAGGACATACTCCCTCCTTTCTCAAAAGATTGTCACTTTCTAGTTCATTTTTGTACTAGAAAGTGACAATCTTTTAAGAAAGGAGGGAGTATCATTTATATTCATAAATTTTCAAAACATATTTATATATTATTAAACTAATTAAGTGGGACATCAGATGTTCAATATATGTGTGACATTTCTACGTGGTGGACACATAAGATGCCACGTTGGATCTTGTCGTTTCGTAGTTAATCCCATAAAATTGCTCCTATTCATAGGCACTTCTAAAAATACCGAGTTGGACGTTCGGAGCACGCTTACGGTCAACCATCGAGTTTGGTTAGGACTCCGATCTAGTTCATCTAGGGGTGGGCTCCGATCGTGGTTGCTACCGGGAACGTACGGGGCACCGATGTGGGGGCGACGGACGGGCTGCAGCCATCGATCGGGGCTCCACTACAGCTTGGGAGCGGTGATCAATGGCTATTTAGATCTGGGCTTCCGAAGTTATTATTATATAAGTAATACCTTATCATTCCTTACCCGTCTTGGGTTCGATTTTAAGTTCACTCGTGTAATTTTTTTATAGTCTTTTCTGTTGGAAATTCCATCGATGTTGTAACTACAATGGTTTGAAGCAATTCCACCGTTGTTGTAACTACGATGGTCCGAAGCAGCAGCATAACCAAGATAGGCTAAAATTCGAACACAACTCTAAAAAGACTTACATACTTGTTACGAATGTTTACATTAACGTTTGGCACCAATTTCTCATATCCTAATTAAACACCCAACTCAGTATTTTTAAAAGAGTCTGCAAATAGGAGCAATTCTAGGAGGTTAACTGCAAAACGACAAGATCCAACGTTGAAAGCATCTAGGCCCCATGAGGTACGGTTTCGGTGATTAATGACAACCATTCGATATTACTAATGAATTTGTGAATGCAAGGTCTCAATAACACTCAATCAAATGAAATCAAAATTACATTGGAGACCCATATAAAATCAACGAATGAGATCAAATCAAATCATATGAAGACAAGAAGTGAAAGCTCTAACTTGATATCACTCAATGCTTGAAGACAATCAAAACAACATTTCAAACAAGTGTCAAAGAGGTCACAAGTTCAAAATTCCAAAAGAACAACTCAAAACAACTCGAAGTCAACAAGTTGAACACGCCGGATCATCCGATGGTCTTGGAGTTGACTGCATCGATCGAGTTGTGTCAACAGAAGAAGAAGACCTCAGAGCAAAGAACTCACCGGATCATCCGATGTGGGTGGCTCAGTGACATCGGTCCATTATCACAGATTGCAACACTGTTGGACCAAGTGAAGCACCAGATCATCCGATGTGCAGACTTACACACATCGGTCGATTACTCCAGTGAGCTTCAAGATGAAGCAAAATTCTGGAGGAAGAGCCACCGGATCATCCGATGAGAAGACAGATCAACATCGGTCTAACAACGGTCATATCTGACACAGTGACATCAGCTAATTTGGCTTTGACCGATGTTAACTGAAGGGGAGACATCGGATCATCCGGTGTTAGCAGAGAAGTGATGTCAGCCTACTTTTCCAACGGCTATCTCGTGGAGGCTGGCTATTTATACCCCTTCAACCTGTCAAATCGACAAGACTTGAAGCCCAGACATACTCTACACATCCTAGAGCATTCAAGCAATAGAGCTACCACTTTCACATCATTTGCTCATCATTTGTACACCAAGAGATAGGCTAGAACTAGCTAGAGATAGTGCTTGGGTGCCTCCATTCTTGGTGATTGGAGTCTCTAGTGTAGTGAGAGCCCTAAGGGAGTGTCCCTTGGTGTGTGCAACTTCCGGAGCTTGCCAAGAAGATTGTGGAAGCCCGGAGGACTCCAAAGTGTACAAGGCTTGAGCTCCACCTTGCCGAGGTTGGCGAACGGAGAAGAATAGTGAAGAACCCCCTTGTCTCGGTGACTTGGGAGTGGCAAAACCCTTCGGTGGGTGCCACAACGTGGATGTAGGTAGATCCTTGTGATCTTACCGAACCACAGAATAAACTCCGTGTCCCTTGAGCGTTTGCATCCCTCTCCCTTTTTACACTTATGCAATCTTCATTCCGCAACTTTAATTTACATTGATTGCATAGGTTAATCGCATAGGGAATTGGGCTTGAGGTCGTTAATCTTAATTGCTTTAAAAAATTGAAAGAAAGCCCAATTCACCCCCCCTCTTGGGCGTTTCGATCCTTACAATTGGTATCAGAGCCTTGTTGCTCATTGGATCATTCTAGCTTCACCGCTAGAGAGCTTAAATGGCCAAGAATGGGGGTTCGGTTCCTATCTTCGAGGGCAAGAACTTTGCCTATTGGAAAGCACGCATGCGTGCCTACCTAGAGGCTATTGCTCCCGAAGTTTGGGAAGCGACCCATGCGGGATTTGGAGATCATAATTATATTGGTGATCAAATTAAATGGGATGCTAGAGCTAGAAATGCCATCTATGAATGCATTAGTCAAGATGTATTCGCTAGAATTGCTAGTAAAGAAAAAGCTTGTGAAATTTGGACATGCTTAATTGAAATTCATGAGGGTTCCTCTCGTGTTAAAGAACTTAAATATCACTTGCTTAAATCTAAATATGATGAATTTAAAATGTTTCCTCATGAAAATGTAAATGAAATGTTTTCTCGCTTAAATGTTCTCATTGAGGAAATAAATGCTCTTGATATTGCTTCTCTTGGCAAGGGACTTATCAACCGAAAGATCCTCATGCTCCTTACCAAGCCAAAGTATAACATCATCAACTCAATGCTCCAAAAAGAATCACTTGATCACATTGAAGTTTCGGAGCTAATTGGGGAGATTCACGCTCATGAGATGAGTGTACTTGGGATGATGGAGGATTCATCTTCTACAAGGACAATTGCTCTCAAGGCTTTCAAGAAAACAAATTTCAAGAAAATGATCAAACCTAGTTCAAGCAAAGAAGAGCAAACATCAAGTGAAGATGATGATGATGAGCTTGCATCAATGATGAGGAAATTCTCTCGCTTGAATTCCAAGATTGTCAAGAAGGGATATACTTTTGATCCCAACAAGAGAGCCTTCCTCCCAAGAAAAGATGAAAACAAGACATGCTATAATTGTGGCGATCAAGGCCACATATCATATGATTGTCCAAGACCGGACAAGAGGAAGGACAACCACAAGGGAAAGCATCAAAAGCAAGAAGAAAGTGATGAAGACGAAGAAGAGGTCAAGCCCAAGCGCTCCTTTGGAAAGAAGAAATTTGACAAAGGCAAGAAGACCAAGCTCTTTCCAAAGAAAATAAGAGGGCCTCAAAAAGTCTTCATGTGCGAGGCAAATGAGTGGATCACAGATGAAGAGTCAAGCGACGAAGAGAGTGAAGATGAAGAAAACTTGGCGGGGCTTGCCGTCGTCAACAAGGATAACTCACCTCTTCGTCCACCTCCCATGTGCCTCATGGCAAAAGGTAACATTGAGGTATGTGATGACTCTAGTGATGATGAGCTTTCCCCCGATGAATTAACTTCATTGATAAATGAATACCACACCATCATTAAAAGGGAAAAGAACAAAGTCAAGGCTCTTGAACAAGCTCATGCTAAACTTGAGAATACTAACCTCAATTTGCTTGACAAGTATGAAAGCATACTTAAGGAGCATGACACGCTCAAATCCCACGTCAAGCAAGTTGAGGAAGAAAAGACTCAAATCAAGCTTGATCATCATGAGCTTAACCTAGCACACCAAACACTCTTGGAAGAGCACAACAAGTTAAAACAAGAACATCAAGTACTTAGCCTTGCTCATGAAGTTCTAGATCAAGAATTAAAAACTATGAAGAAAGAAACCCTTAATAATGAGATTACGTCTCATGCTACTAACCTTTTGCACAAGTCTTTGCCCATGAAAGAAAATGCTAGGGAGAAGGACTTGATGGAAGAGATTGAGAGTCTCCGCACTAGTGTGGCAAGACTATCAAAAGGAGAAGTCAAGCACAAGGAGATCCTCTTCCAACAAGCAAAGGCCTTCAACAAGAGAGGACTTGGATCCTTCCCGGTGCCTAACAAAGGAAAGGTACCCTCGCCGGAGCTCAAAACAAGCTTCATCAAGGAAGTTGGTTCCTATTGCCAACATTGCGAGGTTACCGGTCATCATACAAGGGAGTGTCCTCTTCCTAACCGACCTTCTCCAAAATTGCCTACTAACTACACATCTACCTTTGATAATCACTACTATCTATTGAGTAAAGTAGGTGGCAAAGTGAAGGCAAGGT
The DNA here is from genome assembly GCA_036927565.1 of Tuctoria greenei. Lineage (NCBI taxonomy): Eukaryota > Viridiplantae > Streptophyta > Magnoliopsida > Poales > Poaceae > Tuctoria > Tuctoria greenei. The sequence continues at coordinate 216,930,260 of JAYESD010000005.1, read as the reverse complement.
TCATTGGCAAAAACATTAAGGGCATGAAGGGGAAGCTCTCCAAGCAACTTTGGGTCCCAAAAGCACTTGTATCACACATACAAGGACCTAAGTTAGCTTGGGTGCCAAAAATCAAGAACACGTGACCGGCCACGATGCAACTTCAAGAGGGGACCTCCACCATCAAGAAAAATCTACCAAGGACCTCTTGAAGAAACTTTAGAATGGGAGCTCGACGCGGATATGGATGGTAATCGAATTGTCAAATCAAATTACCATTCCATATTTGGTTCATATCTATATCTTTCCGCATCTAGGCCCCATATCATGTCAAATGGATGCTTGTATGATTGTGTGCCTCTCCTTTGTGACAATGCAACTGCGGTTAGATTTGCTTGAAACCCCATTCCCTTCCCGCACTTGTTGAGAAAACTTTTTCTAGACTTAGAAGAGAATTAAATGTGCTAGATGCATCTAACGTCATGTAAGTCGCCATGTTCATGTAAGGATGCATATCATATAGGTCTTGTCTAACTCTCAAAGGATAGGGGTAAGCTAGAAATAGTTTTCCCTGAAGAAGCCTTTGGAAGGTTTAAACTTGGCAAGATAGATTTATTTTATGCCTTGCATGATCTCTGCCATATAGACTTGCACTCATTCTATTTCTTGCACTAATTTGTTTGGCATTGCATACGGTAGATTGTCACAAAGGGGAACCCACCTCATGAGAAGGAGACTTGTTTGAAATGCAATATCTCAACTCATATAAGGTGGAAAGAACAAAATGTTAGGTACGTTAATGCCTAGAGGAACATGCTTCAAAGAGATAGAAGTCTTCATACTCTACCTCACAAAGCATGGGCCTTACAATTTTTTTTTTGGATATTTTCTTTCATTTTTCTTGGTGTTCCATTTGCTTTAAGGTCTAGCCAAGCTATTGGCATATTAGCTTCTTGAGGGGTAAGGGGTTGCCCAAAAAGTCCTAAGACATGTGTTTCTCTTCGATTGTTTGTTTGGTCAAGGGACATATATGGGATGTTTTCGTTCTGTTGTCATCGGATTATCCGATGCCTATGTCAATCCCTCATCGGTCCAATAGGTGTTCAATCTTCAAAGCCCAATTCTGTCTGAATTTCAATTAATCCGACGCGTTCATTCCGAAAAACATCGGTCCATCCGATGTTCACTCTTCTGGAGCTGTGGTCTATTCAACCGATGTCTACTTCCTCCTACGTCGGATCATCCAGTGTCAACATTCCTCTTTTGAACACCCTTACTGTGCCATTCGACCGATGACCCAAACCCTAAATGTCGGTCCATCCGATGTCAACAGCAATTTTTGAATATCCCTTCTGTGGCAATTGACCGATGTTCACTTCACCTATCATCGGTCCATCCGGTGTTAAATCTTCGGCTAGAGTTTGGGTCCCACTATTTAAACCCGCGCGCCGCCGCCGTGTTTCTCTCTCCCCGACCTCTCACTCGCCACCGCGCCGCCGCCTCTCCCTCGCACCCAGCCGCCGCCGCCGCCGCCCTAGGCGCCGCCGCCGCCGTCTCCGGCCGCCGCCGCCCACAGCGCCGCCCCCGCTTGCCGTGCTCCACCCGCGCCGCCTCACCTCCAAGCGCCGCGCCGCCGTGCTCCACCCGCGCCCAAGCGCCACCGCCGCCTCCACGCACCTCTCCACCGCATCCAAGCACCGCCACCACTCTTCCCTCCATCGCAGCGCCTCCACCCCGCGACGCCGCCATCTCCGGTCACCTCCCGTCGCTAGGTTTTCCCGAGCTCCATCGTCGCTAAGGTTTGCTCCGTGCCATGCGACGTCCCTCGTTGTTTCTCTCGTCGTTCGTTTTCATCGTCGCTAACCCTACCTCTCCATTGCATCAAGATGGGTCGCGATCGCAAAGGAAAGGGCAAGGCAATCGCGGAGCCCGCCGCGAAGAAGCGCAAACTGTCAAAGGATGAGAAGAAGGCCCTTATGGCCGCTCGCGCCGCCGAGGAGCATGAGGGTGGCCGAGGGGGTTCCCTGAGGATTCGCGAGGCCCGTCCAAGGCCGCCTCCCGTGATCGACGACTCCGACGCCGAAGAGGAGCCGGTTGAGCCTCTCGTCCGCCGGCGCTCAGCCCGGACGCGTGGGGGTCACACCGAGGCTGCTCCTCGTCCGAGACCGACGGTTGCCGACCGTCGTGAGGACACGGAGGCCGAGAGGGCCATCCACGAGATGGAAATGGCCGTCGGTGTCAGTGAGGGAGTCCGGTTGACGGACTACAGGAAGATGAAGGCCAAGCAGCTACGCAAGCTCCGTTGGAACGTGCTGCTTGAGGAGTGGTTCCCACAGCCCCGAGAGACTCTTGTGGACAGTCGCTTCTGGACTGTCACCCAGGCGTCTCTCTATGAGACCTACAGGCGTCGGGGGCACAAGCTTTTTCAGCACAACTACCTGGACTGGGGGCAGCTTGCAGTGGCAGCGGAGACTGAGGTCCATCCTTTCTTTGAGAGATACAGAGGTCTGGTGCAGCTGCTGGCTTATGAGAGAAGTGCTTATGTGGAAGAGTGGGTCCGTGTCTTCTACGCGACCCTGTACATCTCAGAGGGTAGGAGGTCGATTGCCTTCATGTTCAATGGTCAGCGCTACCACCTCTCGAGGCAGACTTTGGGGCATATTCTTGGTTTGGACCTGCACGACACCTGCGTGCACGAGAAGGTCTATGGGCAGGCAGATCCACCGAGGAGGCCACTTACTGGAGGGGTAGCACCACAGCTTGACGAGATCCGCTCTCTGTTTGGCCCCTCGTTCTCTCCGGACCAGCCGAGAGTTCCAGCTCTCCTGACCCCAGCTGCGCGCATTGTGCACCTCGCCTTGCGCCGCACGCTCCTGCCGAGGTCACGTTACTTGGAGGGGTTCACGAGTCTGCAGCAGACCCTCCTGTTCTACATAATGAACGGGATGGATTTCGATATCGTGGACATACTCCTATGCGAGATGGAAGATGTAATCACGGATGGGATTGGCATGGTGAGGCAGATGGTCTACGGGCACTGGATCAGTTACATTTGCTCTATGATGGTGCCTGAGGGACATGCAGCACAGGCCCGGCTTGCTGACGAGAGTGTGACTCGCTTTGGTCACTATCGTGCCTCTGCTCCTGGAGACCGTCGCCTTGGTCGTCCAGTTGAGCGCCAGGTCCGGGCCCGTCTGTCAGAGGAAGACTGGTCCGACCTAGAGCGGGAGGACGAGAGGCTTGCTGAGGCTGAGGCTCAGGGGGAGGACTTGCAGCACGTCTGGTCCGAGAGCGACACAGACGAGAGTGTCGAGGAGTACTTCCCTCCGCCTCCACCCTCACCGAGGCAGCACGACGCCGAGGCAGGAGGATCAGCTGCTCCACCACCGACACCACCTCCTGTGTCCGAGGCGCAGGTGTCACAGCCGTCAGAGCTGTCATCTCTTCTCCAGCAGATGATCGAGCAGCGGCGCCAGGACAGGCTTGCTGCTGAGCAGGCCAGGGCAGAGCAGGCTGCTCACCTGGCACAGCTGCAGCGGCAACAGCAGGAGCTCCAGCTGGAGATCGCCCGTCAGAGGCGAGAGGATACGGACCGGTTCACCAACCTGGTAGATCAGATGCACCGCCGTACCCTCGACCAGTAGCAGCAGACCCAGCAGGCCATGATGGGGATCCTAGGGTTGATCACCAACCTTTACACTCAGACCGGGATCGCCCTTCCTCCACAGCAGCCTGGACTGGGACTGGCTCCATGTGTTGCTCAGGCGCCTACTACTCCTATCTCTTCAATCAGTATGTCACCACTTCTGGCATCCAGCGCACCGATTCACTCACCACTGCCGGCGACGATCTTGTTCCAGCAGACGCCGGCGTCCGTGGTGAGCGCTCCACTTCCTCCAGCTCCACCGGCACCTCCAGTACCTGCTTCCTCTCCTCCAGCACCGGCAGCGGACCCTCCAGCTCCCGCCGCTCCGGCAACTCCTACGACCGGCGACTCTAGCTCCGACGACTGCGACGGTGCCCAGTTCGTCCTCGCGCCCAGCTCTCAGGGTCTGTAGGCGTTCTGATCCCTTTTTGGTGTCTTGATGCCAAAGGGGGAGAAGATGTAGAAGAGTCAGGGGGAGTGGTAGTCTCAGGGGGAGTGAAGGGGGAGTGTGTGCTTATCCTTTGTATTCGTGCTTGAGTACTCTTTTGTAATTTTAATTAAGCACTCTTTCACTTGTCTCATTTGCTTATGTTTTTAATCAATTGAGCTTTTCGCACCACAAATTTCTTTTGCGTTTTACAAGCTTAATGTGTCCTATGCTGTATTCATTGCATATATACTTGAGTATTATCATCAAATTCATTATTATTGCGCTTTAAATTATTGTGTTGTCATCAATCACCAAAAAGGGGGAGATTGAAAGCATCTAGGCCCCATGAGGTACGGTTTCGGTGATTAATGACAACCATTCGATATTACTAATGAATTTGTGAATGCAAGGTCTCAATAACACTCAATCAAATGAAATCAAAATTACATTGGAGACCCATATAAAATCAACAAATGAGATCAAATCAAATCATATGAAGACAAGAAGTGAAAGCTCTAACTTGATATCACTCAATGCTTGAAGACAATCAAAACAACATTTCAAACAAGTGTCAAAGAGGTCACAAGTTCAAAATTCCAAAAGAACAACTCAAAACAACTCGAAGTCAACAAGTTGAACACGCCGGATCATCCGATGGTCTTGGAGTTGACTGCATCGGTCGAGTTGTGTCAACAGAAGAAGAAGACCTCAGAGCAAAGAACTCACCAGATCATCCGATGTGGGTGGCTCAGTGACATCGGTCCATTATCACAGATTGCAACACTGTTGGACCAAGTGAAGCACCAGATCATCCGATGTGCAGACTTACACACATCGGTCGATTACTCCAGTGAGCTTCAAGATGAAGCAAAATTCTGGAGGAAGAGCCACCGGATCATCCGATGAGAAGACAGATCAACATCGGTCTAACAACGGTCATATCTGACACAGTGACATCAGCTAATTTGGCTTTGACCGATGTTAACTGAAGGGGAGACATCGGATCATCCGGTGTTCGCAGAGAAGTGATGTCAGCCTACTTTTCCAACGGCTATCTCGTAGAGGCTGGCTATTTATACCCCTTCAACCTGTCAAATCGACAAGACTTGAAGCCCAGACATACTCTACACATCCTAGAGCATTCAAGCAATAGAGCTACCACTTTCACATCATTTGCTCATCATTTGTACACCAAGAGATAGGCTAGAACTAGCTAGAGATAGTGCTTGGGTGCCTCCATTCTTGGTGATTGGAGTCTCTAGTGTAGTGAGAGCCCTAAGGGAGTGTCCCTTGGTGTGTGCAACTTCCGGAGCTTGCCAAGAAGATTGTGGAAGCCCGGAGGACTCCAAAGTGTACAAGGCTTGAGCTCCACCTTGCCGAGGTTGGCGAACGGAGAAGAATAGTGAAGAACCCCCTTGTCTCGGTGACTTGGGAGTGGAAAAACCCTTTGGTGGGTGCCACAACGTGGATGTAGGTAGATCCTTGTGATCTTACCGAACCACGGGATAAACTCCGTGTCCCTTGAGCGTTTGCATCCCTCTCCCTTTTTACACTTATGCAATCTTCATTCCGCAACTTTAATTTACATTGATTGCATAGGTTAATCGCATAGGGAATTGGGCTTGAGGTCGTTAATCTTAATTGCTTTAAAAAATTGAAAGAAAGCCCAATTCACCCCCCCCCCCCCTCTTGGGCGTTTCGATCCTTACAAACGTGTCATCCTATGTGCTCGCCATGTAGACATGTCACACGTGTCTTGGACCTATGATGACCCACTTAATTAGTTTAATAACCTCTAAATATATGTTCTAAAAGTTTATAGATCTAAGTGACATGCTATTACAAGTTCATGTACTACCAGTATGTTTCCTGTAGTGTTCCTAGTCTACTAACTATACTGGATGACCACCGAGTCCCCAGTCCTGACACCTCTTGGATCAGACTTGGAGTCGCGTTTCTTGATTTCTGACTTGGATACAGCCAAAATGGGACAACGGCTCCTTCGACTTTACAGATCATTGATTGATACTCTCTTCTTTCTCGAAAGATAGTCTCCTTTAGTTTATTTTTTGAACTAAAGGTGACAATATTTTGAGAAAGGAGAGATTATCTGTTTTTCTCTAGTATATGATCTCTTTTGGATAAACATCCAATAAGAGGGGGGGGGGGGGTAACCCTAAAAAGCGTACCCTAGAAGACTTTTCGGTATGCATGCCAAAAATTATCTTTTCTTGTTGTTACCTAAAGGGATGTCCGGCCCTTTTGAAGATAAAGTAAGTAGCTGTAATATTCAATGGTTTAAAAGAGTTTTTCATGTCTAAAATAATGGTCAGTATTCTTTTTTCAAAAAATATCAATATTTTCATCCAATGGTGTAGATTTGTTATCTTGTAACCACCACGGACTAGTATTTTGTTAAGACGAGGGCAACATCAGGAAAAAATTGTAGACTAGTAAATAGTTTTTATGGTCACATTAGCATTTTGATTAATAATTTAGTGAATAATTATTAATAAAATATGATTAATGGATTACTCGGCTTGATAACTGCCCTCCATGGAATAAAATGAAAAATCCTATATTAATACTTTAATTTCAAAATAACCTTAAAATACTAGCTAGCAGTTTTGATAGAATACTAACTATTATTTTAAGAAGTCACTTGGTTTGAAGAAACTGCTAGTAATCTGTGTTTGAGTATATGACTTATTTTTAAATGATGGATAAAGTTTCGACCTTCTTTTCAAATAAGTTCTAGCCAATTTATTACAAGTGAGGTATGTCGACTTATAACATGTGATTTTATTTGTAGCAGGTATACTTATTTAAAACGGAAATCCTCCTGATCAGTTGCATGATTTCTTCCTACATTTCAGGCGACAATCTCAACCATCCATCTTGTTTCAGATTCGTGCGTACTAAAATATTTTTACTCTCCAAAACCTAAACGACCACCAGTCAAGCGGAGGTTCTCACGGACGGCGGCGACTCCTCGCGACCAAGCTCGGATGGCGGCGAAGTCGGGCGTCAGCTTGAGCGGCAGATCGCGGCGGAAGGTGGTGGCGCAGTGGTGAAAGTTGCCTAGAGGGGGGGTGAATAGGCTAATCGACCTGCAAATGACTTAATAAAACGAGATTAAATCACAGGGGGCGGACTAGTCCGGTCTGGGGGCGGACTAGTCCGGTCAGCCTGCGTGAAGATCCCTAAAAAGTGTTTCTAGCAAGTTTTAAGAGGATTTTCTCGAGGCTACAGGTGAGGATATGATTAATACAAGTTTAGAATCTATCAACACAAGAGTAAGTCAAGTTTTAACAAGATTAAACAATGTGAGGCTCAAAACAAGACTAGCAACCCTAGAACGAAGTAAGTGATAGACAAAATGCGAAGAACACGGATACACCAGGAATTTTATCCCGAGGTTCGATTCCACACAAGAATCTACTCCCCGTTGAGGAGTCCACAAAGGACCGGGTTCACCAACCCTTCCCTCTGAAAGTTGCCTAGAGGGGGGGTGAATAGGCTAATTGACCTGCAAATGACTCAATAAAACGAGATTAAATTACAGGGGGCGGACTAGTCCGGTCAGGGGGCGGACTAGTCCGGTCAGCCTGCGTGAATAACCCTAAAAAGATGTTTCTAGCAAGTTTTAGGGGATTTTCTCAATGCTACGAGTGAGTGTATGTTTAAGTCAAGTTGAGCAACAACCTAAACAAGAGCAAGTCAAGTTTCCACAAGTTTGTAGCAATGCGGAGTATGAAACAAGACTATTAACTCTAGAACAAAGTAATCAATAGAGTAAATGCGAAGAACACAAGGAGACAAGGATTTTATCCCGAGGTTCGATCCCACACAAGGAATCTACGTCCTCGTTGAGGAGTCCACAAAAGGACCGGGTCCAACAACCCTTCCCTCACCAAGTTTACCGCACGGGCCTAACTTGGTTCTCCACTAATCACAATGGTGATTACAAAGTTCGTTGGGGCTTCTCACAAACTGAGGCTCCCACACCACAAAGATGATCAACACAGTAAAACAAACTCAATACACAGCCCACAAAGACTCAACGAGTGCAAGAGATCAAACCGGGAGCACAAGCGCGATGTTCTTCCTCTTCTCCACCTCACTAAACCCTAATCCACTCAAGAATTAGTTTTAGAGGGAAAGTAGGCAAGAAAGAGGCTTAGGAGTGCTCCAAGTTGGCTGTGGCGGCGCTAGGGTTTGAGTTTTTCCAAAGGTGTTTGAAATGAGGCCGGGGGTCCCCTTTTTATAGAGGTCCCAACCCCAATTTGCTGACTTCAGCAAAAGGGCGGACTAGTCCGGCCACTGGCCCGGACTAGTCCGGCCTAGGGGACCACTGACTCCTTTGTCAGGTCCCGACAGCTGACACACGATCGTCACGCTACCCGCCAAACTTCAAATTCAAACGGTCACTTCCAGAACGGACTAGTCCGGTCAACACCGGACTAGTCCGATCTCACACAGAGCCTTCTGCTCCGGGTGAAAACGGACTAGTCTGAGGACCACGGACTAGTCCGGCCCCTAGGGCGGACTAGTCCGGACCTCCCAGACTTAGCCATAGAAGTACCTTTTCTTAGCCAACCCGGACTAGTCCGGCCCCACGGGCAGACTAGTCCGTTCTCACTCAGGACCTCTTGGTCCGGTCCAAAACGGACAAGTCCGTGGTTTTGGGACTTCATCCCAAAACCCACTCACAGCTAGCCGGACTAGTCCGGTCACAAACGGACTAGTCCGATCTCAGTCAGACCCTTCTGGTCCGGCTAGAAACGGACTTGGCCGGCCAGGAACGGACTAGTCCGGCCTCCTGCACGGACTAGTCCGGCCCTACGGCCAGACCACTCAACCACTCATTTCTTTTAGGTTTGACCTCTAAACCACTTTGAGCTCCCAAACTTGATCTCAATGCACTTGACACACACACCCTCCTATTACTACGGCTAGTCTAACTCAAACACGCTAGAAACCCTAGTTTCTACGCTTCGAGTTGACTCCGTTTCCTTCCTTTTCCTTTTTGAGGGTTTACGTCTCCAATTGAGTCCATACCTGTGCTAAGATCACTTGAGCTCATTAGCGACTTAATTGTCGTCATCAATCATCCAAAACCCACGGGGAACCTAGATGCACTTTCAATCTCCCCCTTTTTGGTGATTGATGACAACACATTAAGTCCTTCACAAATAAGAGTATAAAGTTTGGTTTTCATAACATGTGTGCGTATGTATGACTCCCCCCTCAATGTATGCAACAAGTAAAAGAGGTGGAGGAGTTCTTTCATACCCACACACGTTATGGTGGGGTGCCTACGTGATGTGCTCAACAATTGTGACAAGACGTAAATGACATCAATACATTCATAAGATTGACAATAAGAGCAATATATTGATAGTAAGCAACATTAACGAGTCTTGCACAAATGTAAAAGCATAAATATGTTACAAGATAAGTCCAACACCACAACACACGCCCACAAAAGATTAACTCCCCCTTAACTCTCCCCCTTTGGCATCAAGGCACCAAAAAGGAAAAGAAGGGAGGAAGCTAAGACCTAAGAGCTAGTCCTCATCTTCGCCACTTCCACTCTCCGTGGCCTCGGAATCTTCGACGTCGTCCTCATCATTGACATCGTCGTCGTCGTCGTCGGAGTTCCTTGCCGAGGGAGCAGCCCGAGAGGAGCTTCCATCCTCTTGGAGCTGGGCGAGCTCATCGGCGGTGAAGGTGGGGAAAGGAGTGATCTCCCCATCACTCACCTCCGGAGAGGACATCGGGATCTCCAACTTGTCGCACACCGCCTTAAGGTACTTCTCTTGGCGCTTGTGTGCCCTCTGAGCGCGAATCTCTTGCTTCCGGCACGAGGTGAAGATGGCCTTGAAGCACTTGAAGAACGCACTCATGGACTGAGGCGGAGGCGGAGAAGGAGGCGCCACTGGGCGAGACGGAGGATCAGCATTCTTGCGTCTTGGAGGAACAGGCAGAGGCGGGGGAATCTGAGGACGCAGTCTCTTATGTGTGACATCCTTCAGGAAGGTAATTCCGGAGACTGTCTCAATTAGGCACATCACATAAGGAGCATAGCCACAAGATCTGTTGGGGGTATGTGATATATTGAAGATATCATCAAAGATGTACTCAGCTAGGTTGAAGCTTTCTTCCCCATCTATCAGCACAAGCAAATGCCTCAAGTTGCCCTGGATGACTCCGGCATCTCCATCCTTTGGGGCAATGGTCTTCCGAAGAAGGCGGTTGAGCACACTGAAGAATGGCTTGATATTTCTTGCCAGTCCTGCTTCATAAGGAAGGTGATCTGGATACATGAAGTCAAGAGCATCTCGATCTAGGGCCTTGAGGTTGGAGATGATGATCTCATGCTCAAGGTGTTCTTCCAATCCTAAGATCTTGGCAAAGTCTTCAAAAGTGACTGTGTATTGCTCTCCATTGGTCATCCATGACATCCGGCGATTGCCAAAGGAGTGAAAGTAGACGGTCGAGTAGAATTGCACAATCACCTCAATGTTCCAGTCGTACTGGAAACCCATGATATCCTTGATTCCATGTCGTTCTGCTGCATTGATCATAGCATCAAATGCAGCATGCTTCTTCTGAGCCATGTAGTCCCAGTCAACCCATTGGGCATCAGTCACAGGAGTCTTCATCTTCATGTAGACGAGGCGATAGTAATCGCAGTGGAAATCACACCAGAACCTAGGGTCGGCGGTGGACTTCTCATACTTATAGACATTCTCGTCTCTGAGCCTCCTGGCCTTCTCAGCTCCTTTGCCTTTGAAGGTGTTAGCTGAGAGGTTGGGCTGACGGTTTGGATTCCGTGCTGGACTGTGCATCACCAGAGGCTCAGCAGCCTGAGCCTTCCCTTTTTCCCGAATCACCACTCCTCCAGGTGCCTTCTTGGCTGGCACTTTGATGGAGGGCTTCTTCTTTTTCGGCTCAACTGGAGCCGGGGCTTTTCCCTTCTTTGGGTCGCGCTCGACCCTAGGGGCAGCCTCTTCTTGGACTGGCTCCTTGCCCTTAGCTTTCTCGCCAACAGTGACGAGCTTCTTTCGCTTAGGAGCGCTGGCCTCAGCAGCCCTGGAGTTGTGGGCCTCCCTATCCTCTCTTTTCTTCTTCCTCAGCTCATGGAGGGATTCCGCGGTGGCTCGAGCAATGGCTTCATCCTCATTGTAAATGCTCGCAGCCACTTTGGATGCTTCGAGTGCCTTGAGCTTTCTTTCCTCCTTGGCCTTCTGCGCCTCAATTAGCGCAGCCTTAGTCCGAGCCTCGGCAATTTGGGCCTTGGTACGCCCCTCGAGGTGGACACGCGGAGGAGAGCGCTCGGAGTTCGACATTCTGTAAAAAGATGGAGGAAGGAAGGTATGAGCCTAGGAAGAAGAAGTATTGCCGAAAAGATCTCGAGAACCAACTAGAAGTAGGGTTTGCCCTGTGCAGACCGGACTTGTCCGCCCCAGGGACGGACTAGTCCGCTGGCCGGACTTGTCCGCCTGGTGGCCGGACTAGTCCGGGTTACACAGGGAGAACCCTAACCCTAATCAATTCATCGAAAAATTTGTGAATCAATGTGCAATACTCCTAGGCTATGATCGCAAGGATGTATGGAACAACATTAACGAAGATGTTCCTATCAAAAACTTGAAGAATCAAGAATGGGGCTAGTTTTTGAGAAACGGTGAAATACCTTCAAAAATCCGCTTGATTCGTCGAAATCGGCGTGGATCTCGAAGGTGGAGCGCGGGGAAGTGATCCCTAACTCCCAAAGGCTTCGATGCGCGGATTGGAGTTGAGTTTTGGTGGTTGGAGCGCAAAATCGCCGATTTGGGGGCGGTTGTGCGCGCGTGGAAGTTTGAGAGGCAAATGAGAGAGAGAGAGAGGGTTTGGGCCGCCTGGGGGTTTAAGTCCTCAAGGGCCGGACTAGTCCGGTTGAGGGGCCGGACTAGTCCGGTCTGCGGACCAGACCCAGACTAGTCCGGGTCCGGACTTGTCCGGTGGAAGGCCGGACTAGTCCGGTGCGCGGACTAGCCGCGGACTAGTCTGACCCGGACTTGTCCGGCCATAGGGGCGGACTAGTCCGGTCCAGCTGGGCTGAAAAACAATATATTTGGGTTTTGCCCATAAAGATAAGTCCTTTTGGACAGATATAGCAAGGAAAACATGACAAACATGATTATGAGTCAATAAAGAACAACTTGTGGACATTTTCTTGAAGAAAATAGATTTCTCAAACAAATTTGAGGAGAAATCGACATAGAGAGGAGTTTTTTCGAAATGTGGCTCAAAAATATGAGGAACGGTGCTTTAAGCCACGTTTCGAGAATCCAACACATTGAGCTCACTTCTTAGCTCACAGAAACGCTTCTCGTCAAGAGGCTTTGTGAAAATGTCCGCAAGTTGATGTTCCGTCCTCACATGCGAAATCTCAATGTCTCCCTTCATTGAGTGATCTCGCAGGAAATGGTGTCGAATGTCTATATGTTTGGTCCTAGAGTGTTCCACCGGATTATGGGCTATCTTGATTGCACTCTCATTGTCACACAAGAGTGGAATTTTACGCAAGTTAATCCCATAGTCCCTAAGAGTTTGTCGCATCCAAAGAAGTTGTGCACAACAACTTCCGGCCGCAACATATTCCGCTTCGGCGGTGGATAGAGCAATAGAGTTTTGCTTCTTGGAGGACCAAGACACAAGAGATCGACCTAAGAATTGGCACGTACCCGATGTGCTCTTCCTATCAACTTTGCACCCCGCATAGTCCGCATCGGAATATCCAATGAGGTTAAACTTGGATCCTTTGGGGTACCAAAGTCCTAGGGTAGGTGTGTGTACAAGGTATCTCAAGATCCTTTTAACGGCGGTCAAATGACAAGCCTTGGGTGCTGCTTGAAAGCGTGCACACATACACACACTTAGCATGATATCGGGCCTAGATGCACAAAGATAGAGGAGTGATCCGATCATAGACCTATATAGCTTTTGATCCACACTTGGACCGTCCTCATTTAGGTCTAGGTGTCCATTTGTCCCCATAGGGGTTTTGATGGGTTTTGCTTTGTCCATGTCAAACTTTCTTAGAATGTCTTGAGTATACTTAGTTTGACTTATGAATGTTCCTTCTTTGAGTTGTTTCACTTGAAAACCTAGAAAGAACTTCAACTCACCCATCATGGACATTTCAAACCTCTCCGTCATTATCTTGGAGAACTCATCACAAAACACCTTATTTGTGGAACCAAATATGATGTCATCCACATATATTTGGCACACAAAAAGATCCTCATTGAAGTGTTTTGTGAAAAGGGTATAATCCGCTTTTCCTATCCTAAAACCATTTTCAACTAGAAAGTCTCTTAGGCACTCATACCAAGCTCTAGGAGCTTGCTTGAGACCATAAAGAGCCTTTCGTAATTTGTAAACATGGTTAGGATAGTCTTGATCTTCAAACCCTGGAGGTTGCTCTACATAAACTTCTTCCTTGATTGGTCCATTAAGGAATGCACTCTTAACATCCATTTGGTAGAGTTTGAAGTCATGATGAGTAGCAAAGGCTAGTAGTATCCGAATGGACTCAAGCCTAGCTACGGGGGCAAATGTCTCATCAAAGTCCAAACCTTCAACTTGTGAGTATCCTTTTGCCACAAGTCGTGCCTTGTTCCTAGTTACCACGCCATGCTCATCTTGTTTGTTGCGAAACACCCACTTGGTTCCAACAACATTAGCTTGAGGACGCTTGACAAGCTCCCAAACCTTGTTCCTTTCAAAGTTGTTGAGCTCCTCTTGCATGGCAACCACCCAATCCGTATCCCTTAAGGCATCTTCAACCTTATGTGGTTCCAAGGATGAGACAAAAGAGAAATGCTCACAAAAGTTTGCAACACGTGAGCGTGTTGTCACTCCTTTTGTGATATCTCCTAGAATGTTGTCAACGGGATGGTCCCGTTGAACACTTTGATGAACACGCGGATGCGGGGGTTGACCTCTTGAATTACTTGGTTCATCTTCTTCACTTTGGTCTCCCCCTTGATCCAAGCCTCCCCCTTGATCCTCATTCTCATTATCACTTTGGGGAGCTTCTAGTGGATCTTCAACTTGTCCAATGGGGATTTGACCTACTTCATAATGATGATGGTCACTTGGGCTTTGAGATGGTTCTTGAGGGCGAATATCTCCAAGTGCCATTTTCCTTAGAGCTTCTAGTGGAGGTTCCTCTTGATCACGGGCATGTTGATCAACTTGCTCCATTTGAGAGCCATTGGTTTCGTCAAACACCACGTCACGTGCTACTTCAACAATTCCTGAGGATTTGTTGAACACACGGTACGCATGAGTGTTTGAGTCATATCCAAGCAAGAAACCCTCATCGGACTTTGAAGCGAACTTCGAAGTCCTAGGCTTCTTGTTGAGGATATAGCACTTGCTACCAAAGACCCGAAAGTAAGAAACATTGGGTTTCTTACCAATTAGAAGCTCATAAGGGGTCTTCTTGAGGAGGCGATGAAGGTACAATCGATTCACGGCATGGCAAGCGGTGTTAACCGCTTCCGCCCAAAACCGGTCCGATGTTTTGTACTCATCTAGCATCGTCCTTGACATCTCAATGAGCGTCCTATTCTTTCTTTCGGCTATGCCATTTTGTTGTGGAGAATAGGGAGCGGAAAACTCATGCTTGATGCCCTCCTCATCTAGGAACTCTTCTACTTGCATGTTTTTGAATTCGGTGCCATTGTCACTCCTTATAGCCTTTATCCTTAAGGTGAACTCATTTTGAGCTCTCCTTAGGAATCTCTTGAGGACACTGGGAGTTTCACTTTTATCATGCAAGAAGAACACCCAAGTATATCTAGAGAAGTCATCAACGATGACTAGACCATACTTGCTACCACCAATGCTAATGTAAGCAATGGGGCCAAAAAGATCCATATGGAGTAACTCCAAAGGTCTAGTTGTCGTCATGACATTCTTAGAGGGGTGTTGAGCTCCTACTTGCTTTCCCGCTTGGCAAGCACTACATGGCCTATCCTTTTCAAAAACTACATCTTTTAGGCCACGAACATGCTCACCCTTAAGGAGCTTTTGAAGGTTCCTCATTCCAACATGGGCTAGCCTTCTATGCCAAAGCCATCCCATGTTGGCTTTTGCCATTAAGCATGTGTCAAGTTGAGCTTTATCCGCGGTGAAATCCACAAGATAGAGCTTTCCCTTGAGCACTCCCTTAAAGGCTATCGAGTCATCACCTTCTCTAATGACATTCACTCCCTCACTAGTAAACACACATTTATATCCTCTATCACATAGTTGTGATATGGATAAGAGATTATAGTCAAGAGAATCAACATGCAAGACATTTGATAAAGTATGTGATGAGGAGATAGAAATTTTACCGGAACCAAGGATCTTCCCTTGGCTATTATCCCCAAAGAAGATTCCTTCACTTGGGTCCTTATTCTCCTCATACTCTATGAACATGCTTCTCTCTCCGGTCATGTGGTTGGTGCATCCGCTATCCAACACCCATTTCGATCCACCGGAGGAGTATGCCTACAAAACAAGTTTATGCCTTCCTTTTAGGTGCCCAAGCTGAGTTGGGTCCTTTCACGTTAGTAGTTAGGCATTTGGGCACCCACACGCAAGGCTTGGGGCTCTTGCGGAGTGGCCCGACATATCTAGCAAACACTTTGCCGTGTTTGTTCCTCTTTAGCACATAGGATGCATCAAAATCATGAAATAGAGGATGCAATTCAGATTTAGGCAATTTGTTGCTTGAGAGTGAGTTCTTTTCAATTTTAGTTTGGGATGAGCTCCCCTTAACAAAGACAATCATGTCTTTGCCATACTTGGAGGTTTTGGTGTTATGCCTTGCACCTCTAGTATAGCCAAGACCATCCTTGACATGGGGTGGTCTTGTGTTGGTGAATGCACTTCGTGCATATGCCACCTTTTCCTTGTCAAAGATGGCACCCTTAGGTGCTTGTTTGCCTTGTGCTAGGTTGAGTTCATCCTTAAGTTTAAGGATCAAGTTGGAGCACTTGCAAGGTGATGTTGCCTTGGATGAGGCCTTTGAGGAGGTTGAGCTCTTGAAGGAAGAGGTTACATTGTTCTTGAGTGACTCAATTTGAGTCTCAAGGATCTTGTTAGCTTTTGACAAGTTTCCAAGTTCATCCTTGAGCTCAATCGACTTCTCCTCAAGACTTGAACACGTTTTCTTGCAAAGTGCAAGTTCGTGTTCCAATGCCTTGCTCTTCTCTCTTTCGAGCTCAAGGAGCTCATCAAGCTCTTGACATCTCTCCTTCTCAAGGATGAGCATGTCCTCCTGTCTATTGATGAGATCTTCCTTCTCAAAGATCTCATCCATAAGCAACTTCATCCTACGCAAGGTGCTTTTGCTTATGTCCTTAAACATATGCTCATTTTCACTAGCACTATCAAAATCATCATGTGAGGAAGTTGGGGAGGAAGGATGAGATGTTACCTTTCTCTTTCCTTCCCTTGCCATAAGACAAGTAAGCTTGTGATCGTTGTTGAGGTTGGGGAAGAGCTTGCCTCCCTTGGAGTTCCTCCCGATGGCTATGGTGGCCATCTTCTCTTCTTCTTCTTCGGATGAGGACTCATCGTTAGAGTCCCACTCCTTCCCCAAATGGGCTTGTCCGGAGGACCTCTTCTTCTTGAAGAATCTCCTTTCTTGAGGCTTCCCTTCCTTCTTCTTCTTTGTTTCTTCGTGTGGGCAATCAGCGATGAAATGCCCATACTCGCCACAATTGTAGCAAGACCTTCTTGATTTGGGTCTTGCTCTTTCCTTTCCCTTGCCTTCATGGTTGTGCCCCCCTTTCTTCCTCCTCATCATTCTCTTGAATTTGTTGATGAAGAAGGCCTCCTCCTCATCGGTGTCGAGGCTCTCCTCATCACTTTCTTCTTGCTCCTTTGAAGAGGGCGTTGCCTTGAGTGCAACGTTCTTCATCTTGGAGGCGGTGAACTTTTGGAGGTCGTTGTAGAAGAGCGCCTCCTTCTCCATGATTTCATGGTTAATGATCCTCCCAAGGACCTCCTCCGGGGTCATTTGAGTGAACCCCGGACTTTCCCGAATCATGGAGCATAAAGAGACGTTCCTAGGCATGAATGCCCGGATCATCCTCTTCACCACCTCGTGGTCGGTCCACTTGGTGCAGCCATAAGATCGGCTCTTGTTGATCAGCACCTTTAGCCGATTGTACATGTCTTGGGGGGATTCACCATCCAAGATGGCAAATCTCCCAAGCTCTCCTTCGATGAGCTCGATCTTGGCCTCCTTGACCACTCGGTTTCCCTCATGCGCCGTCTTGAGGGTGTTCCATATGTCTTTGGCCACTTCAAGGCCATCGACACGGTTGAACTCATCTCTAGAGAGAGATGAGATGATCACACCCGCAGCTTGAGCGTTGCGGTGGATGAGGATGGCTTGTTCTTGAGTTATGTTGTCCTCATCCTTTGGAATCTCCACCCCGGTCATGACAATTTGCCACAACGCTGGGTTGAGTGACACGAGGTGGATCTTCATGTTATGTTTCCACATACCGTAGTCCGTTCCATCGAATTGGGGAGGTTTCCCCAATGGGATGGACAGGTAGTGGTTGTTGGCGGCAAGGCGTTCATAGTTGAATCCTTGCCGGTTGTAGTTGACTCCACCACCACCGCTTGATTGGTTTGATGGATCAATCTTGGAAATGTTCAACTTCTCCCGGAGCTTCGCCTTGAGTTGGCGAGTCTCCTCATCGTCCGTTGGCTTATCTTGATAAGCCAACGTCTCCTCACGGGTCGCCTCGTAGTTGCTGCTCGATGCATCGTCATTCACCACTCCGGCCATCTCTCCGAGTTGTTAGACTCTTTGTGGAGAGTCCTGCTCTGATACCAATTGAAAGTTGCCTAGAGGGGGGGTGAATAGGCTAATTGACCTGCAAATGACTCAATAAAACGAGATTAAATTACAGGGGGCGGACTAGTCCGGTCAGGGGGCGGACTAGTCCGGTCAGCCTGCGTGAATAACCCTAAAAAGATGTTTCTAGCAAGTTTTAGGGGATTTTCTCAATGCTACGAGTGAGTGTATGTTTAAGTCAAGTTGAGCAACAACCTAAACAAGAGCAAGTCAAGTTTCCACAAGTTTGTAGCAATGCGGAGTATGAAACAAGACTATTAACTCTAGAACAAAGTAATCAATAGAGTAAATGCGAAGAACACAAGGAGACAAGGATTTTATCCCGAGGTTCGATCCCACACAAGGAATCTACGTCCTCGTTGAGGAGTCCACAAAAGGACCGGGTCCAACAACCCTTCCCTCACCAAGTTTACCGCACGGGCCTAACTTGGTTCTCCACTAATCACAATGGTGATTACAAAGTTCGTTGGGGCTTCTCACAAACTGAGGCTCCCACGCCACAAAGATGATCAACACAGTAAAACAAACTCAATACACAGCCCACAAAGACTCAACGAGTGCAAGAGATCAAACCGGGAGCACAAGCGCGATGTTCTTCCTCTTCTCCACCTCACTAAACCCTAATCCACTCAAGAATTAGTTTTAGAGGGAAAGTAGGCAAGAAAGAGGCTTAGGAGTGCTCCAAGTTGGCTGTGGCGGCGCTAGGGTTTGAGTTTTTCCAAAGGTGTTTGAAATGAGGCCGGGGTCCCCTTTTTATAGAGGTCCCAACCCCAATTTGCTGACTTCAGCAAAAGGGCGGACTAGTCCGGCCACTGGCCCGGACTAGTCCGGCCTAGGGGACCACTGACTCCTTT
Source organism: Tuctoria greenei (assembly GCA_036927565.1). Lineage (NCBI taxonomy): Eukaryota > Viridiplantae > Streptophyta > Magnoliopsida > Poales > Poaceae > Tuctoria > Tuctoria greenei. The sequence continues at coordinate 216,911,427 of JAYESD010000005.1, read as the reverse complement.
GTCAGGTCCCGACAGCTGACACACGATCGTCACGCTACCCGCCAAACTTCAAATTCAAACGGTCACTTCCAGAACGGACTAGTCCGGTCAACACCGGACTAGTCCGATCTCACACAGAGCCTTCTGCTCCGGGTGAAAACGGACTAGTCTGAGGACCACGGACTAGTCCGGCCCCTAGGGCGGACTAGTCCGGTCCTCCCAGACTTAGCCATAGAAGTACCTTTTCTTAGCCAACCCGGACTAGTCCGGCCCCACGGGCGGACTAGTCCGTTCTCACTCAGGACCTCTTGGTCCGGTCCAAAACGGACAAGTCCGTGGTTTTGGGACTTCATCCCAAAACCCACTCACAGCTAGCCGGACTAGTCCGGTCACAAACGGACTAGTCCGATCTCAGTCAGACCCTTCTGGTCCGGCTAGAAACGGACTTGGCCGGCCAGGAACGGACTAGTCCGGCCTCCTGCACGGACTAGTCCGGCCCTACGGCCAGACCACTCAACCACTCATTTCTTTTAGGTTTGACCTCTAAACCACTTTGAGCTCCCAAACTTGATCTCAATGCACTTGACACACACACCCTCCTATTACTACGGCTAGTCTAACTCAAACACGCTAGAAACCCTAGTTTCTACGCTTCGAGTTGACTCCGTTTCCTTCCTTTTCCTTTTTGAGGGTTTGCGTCTCCAATTGAGTCCATACCTGTGCTAAGATCACTTGAGCTCATTAGCGACTTAATTGTCGTCATCAATCATCCAAAACCCACGGGGAACCTAGATGCACTTTCACCCTCACCAAGTTTACCGCACGGGCCTAACTTGGTTCTCCACTATCTCAAAGTGCGAATACAAGATTCGTTGGGGCTTCTCACAATCTGAGGCTCCCACACCACAAAGATGATCAACAACGCAAACACACTCAACACACAGCTCACAAAGACTCAATGAGTGCAAGAGATCAAACCGGGAGCACAAGCGCGATGTTCTTCCTCTTCTCCACCTCACTAAACCCTAATCCACACAAGAATTAGTTTTAGAGGGAAAGTTGGCAAGAAGGAGGCTTAAGAGTGCTTCAAGTTGGCTGTGGCGGCGCTAGGGTTCAAGAGTTTTCAAGAGTTGGTTCAAAAGAACCCAGGGGTCCTCTATTTATAGAGGTCCCAAGCCCATACTGCTGACTTCAGCAGAAGGGCGGACTAGTCCGGCCTCAGGCCCGGACTAGTCCGGCCTAGGGGACCACTGACCTCTTGTCAGGCCCCGACAGCTGACACGCTATCGTCACACTACCCGCCAAACTTCAAATTCAAACGGTCACTTAAACAACGGACTAGTCCGGTCACCACCGGACTAGTCCGATCTCACACAGAGCCTTTTGCTCCGTGTGAAAACGGACTAGTCTGAGGACCACGGACTAGTCCGGCCCCAAGGGCGGACCAGTCCGGTCCTCCCAGACTTAGTCACAGAACCACTTTCAACACACCAACCCGGACTAGTCCGGCCCCACGGGCGGACTAGTCCGTTCTCACTCAGGACCTCTTGGTCCGGACTCAAACGGACAAGTCCGTGGTTTTGAGACTTAGTCCCCAAAAACCCACTCACTGTTACCCGGACTAGTCCGGCCTCAAACGGACTAGTCCGATCTCAGTCAGACCCTTCTGGTCCGGCCAGAAATGGACTTGACCGGCCAGGGGCAGACTAGTCCGGCCACCTGCACGGACTAGTCCGGCCCTACTGCCAGACTACTTATCCACCATTTTCTCTCAAGGGGTTTGACCTCTAAGCCACTTTGAGCTCCCAAACTTGATCTCAATGCACTTTACACACACACCCTTCTATTGCTACGGCTAGTCTAACTCAACACGCTAGAAACCCTAGTTTCTACGCTTCGAGTTGACTCTGTTTCCTTCCTTTTCCTTTTTGAGGGTTTGCGTCTCCGATCGAGTCCACACCTGTGCTAAGATCACTTGAGCTCATTAGCGACTTAATTGTCGTCATCAATCATCCAAAACCCACGGGGAACCTAGATGCACTTTCAAGTGGCGGATCTCGCTGACGCGGGCAGCAACGGTGGAACTCGCCGGCTCAGGTGGTTGCGAAGTAAGCAGCAGATCTTTCCGGCAAGCAGGTCGTGCTCGACATCGGCGGTGGCCGCAACAGCGGCGTTGGCCGCACGAGCCGCGCTCGGCAGCGTCGCCTACCGCGACGGCCGCGCCAACCGCCGTCGCGGGGGAAGAAGGTAAGATTTGTTTTTTTCATTGTTAATTTGTAATTGTAAGGATTATGTTAATTGTAAAATAATCATAAAAAATTTGTGATTGATTAACTTATATAAGTAAGAGTTAATGATTAATTATAATATTAGTGGCTAATTACAGTAATTAGCTGCTAATTACCGGGTGTCTGTAATTTTTTTTTAAATCAAACGCTTGATAAATAGACAGACCCTATTTAAAATGCAGAAACACAGCTCATGCGGCTTGAGATATTTGTCGTGTCAGCCATGTGCACCTGCAATAGCCTACTACCCCTGTAATTGCAAGTTGCAAGTACGTTGACGTCTGCAATAGCCTACTACCCCTGTAATTGCAAGTTGCAAGTACGTTCACGTGTCATTCAGGTCAATTTGACATCGGACAATGGATTTTGTCACATTAATCAAAACGAAAGAAATACAGAAGAAGAAAAATAGTCGCAGGCTACGGAGACCACTGACCACTGGCTACAAGCTGAAATGTAATGCTTCTTTTGATATATTTTTTTAAAAAAATTCTGCTTATTGGATGAAAATGTTGTCCTTGGGAAACAATGCGAGTAAAGCAGAATAAATGGAGATGCTTTTTCGATCAATTATGTCAATGCACATGGTGCTGATGAGAAAATGATTGCCATTCTTATGCATCAAATAGAAGGTTTTCCTTTAGGAAGAAAGCCTTTCAGTAGAATTCAATCACATAACTGGAGCGTACGAATTATTGTCAGCTCGTGGGGTTCCTTCGATTATATGTAGGATCGGAATAATTAAGAAACCTCACAAAGTTCGGTGTTAGATAGCTGTCCTATATATTTGTTGCCAGCTTCGCGTCAACTGAGCTAATCATTTTCAACACAAGAAACTATACAAATATTATAGCTACAGTATTATTTAATCGTACAATACTACGTGACTTGTTTAGGACTTGACGGTAGTCCAAACAGCCATGTTGCAATAACATGTTTCTTCTTAAACATAAAATAAATATATTATGAAAATATAATTTATGGTGAATATAATGGTACTAATATGGTGTTACGAAAGTTAATATATTTTTTATAGATTTGATCAAAATTAGATTGGTTTGATTTTGATCAATTTCCAAAATAAAATTAGAATGTGACGGAGGGACGTGACACAGAGGGAGGGGGGTGCGCTACACCTCGTCAATTTTCGTTTGACAATCCCGACCAGATGGCAAGGCATAAATGACAAAACCCAACCCGCGCGAGAAACTCACGCGCAGTGCAAGACAGAATCGCCGCGGTTGTAGTGGAGCTAGCCTGAATATGCCGATACAGGAATGTGATGATGCTCGCGGAGGGGGGGGGGGGACCATGCGTGGCGAAGCACAATTTTTTTTTGAAAGCAAACTGGTCCAAACGGCTAGCGGCGCTGATTTAAAAAGGAGGTGGACACCTCGGATAAGCAGTGCTCGAACCCGAGCGGCGGCAGCTCGAACCCGAGCGGAGGAAGCGCTGCTCCAGCGGTGCTGGCCAGTGGAGCCCCCTGGCTAGGGGTTTCAACGGGGCGGGCGGGCGGGCGGGCAGGTCGACATAGGCCTCGTGGACGCAACGCAAGGTAGCACACTTGCAATCGTTGCACAAGCATGGGCCTCGTGGTCCCGGCACTTATACCGTGCCGAAAACGAGGTCCATTCCATGTGCGGGCTGAGACGAGGATATGCAGAACAACAGTAATTAATCTGAGTCCAACCCAGTGACCGTGGTGTTGGTCTTGCTTTGCTTACTTATTAAGTCTACTTAACTGCTGTGGGAAGTCGAGGAAACTGAAAGAAACAAGAAGACGTGCTGGCCAAAAGGTGTATGTAGAGTCAAAGGATGATCCAAACCAATAATTAAGATTCAAGCTGGACTTACCCCGTCGTCACGTACTGTGCTTAGTCAATGTCGTCACGGCGAGATTCCGTCTCACCCGTGAGGGCCGTGATTCGTTCCGCAACCGATACGTACGTGTGTATATATGACTGTACGAGCTGTTTGAAATATTTGTTCCTGTACCGACTGAATCATTATTGCATTACTATATATTGGTAGTTTGCAGATCTCAAGCGTAGTGTATTTCTTCAGGAATCAGGATGGGCAGGTGCAGCCGATGAGACGAGCATGTCAACGTTTGCTCACCCGCCGCTCGTCAGTCTACTTGTGCACGACTCCAATCAATGGGTCGATATCGGTTGTATTTTAAGAACACATATCTGATGCAACTATGCAAGGGCCGTTGAATCTTGACGCATCTGGCCGGTCCAACAACCGGATCAAGATAGTAAGCTATTCCTATTCGAAATGATACACGGCAGGGGGAGGCTCATCTCAAGGAGCATCAACTTCTGAAATAAAATGAAGCTGGATACTAATCAGTGACAGCAGCTTCAACCGAACCGTGTGGGACACAGCTAACGAGTGTCCAACAAGCAGAAATTATCGGCATAAAAAGTCCAACGAATCCAGCATTTTAAAAACAGAAGACGTGCATCCGTACGTAGAGACTACGACAGATACTCAAACAAAAGTGCAGGTCAGAAAAATGATCCATCGTCAAAACCATATATACACTCTATGATTGTTCCATAAAAAAACACTATGACTACTAGCTACGTAGATTAATTTGTTGGTATCCTCCTATAATGCGAAGGCAGAGCACCTGCCACTTTATTTTCAAAAAAAAATAATTTGTTGGTGACAAAAAAATGGAACTAGGCGGTACCACCGGAACAGTTTATGAAAACAAATGTTGAAAAGACCATGAAACCCATGGCAGCGTAGTTGGGTCCATGAAACTTTTGGGGTCGAGGATAAGTTGGCCCATTATTTTGGCATTGGCAGCCCACAGACACAAGCAACGGACAAACTAATCAAGTTTCGTCGTGCTCTTCACATGGTCTTTTCAACATCTTGAGGCCCTACGACCCGATGCGCCCATAAACCCAGACAATCGCAATAAGCAAACATGGCATTCATTTGAGCAGTCCAGAAACACATAACAGTCCAGCGTTTGCAGATGCATTAGTCCTTCCTTCAGCTTGCCGGTGCCCAGCCAACGGTCCGCTTTCCTTTGTTTTTGTACAATATCTTACTAGAAGGGAAAATGACAGGCTCTTCTCATGAAAAGGAGAAAAAATGCCACTTGCCAAAACGAAGATTAAATTCACTCATTTTGTAAACTTCTCTTTACAACGAGTTTGGTCACCGTTGTCATCAGTTTCTACATTTATTTTTCTGAAAGAAAATGTAACTTATCCGCCCTTTCATTACCCACTCCGTTCTGATTACTTGACCCTCAAAGTCAAATGAAAATATGCTTTATTACTTGACCTTTTAAGTATATAGAAAAAGTATTCCATCTTTATCCTACAATATCTCCACTTTCATATTTTTAAGCATGATCCTCTATTAAATTGAAGAGGGTGGAAGTGACTAGTGAGAAGGTAAAATTATCATATCACATTGTCCTTATTTTTTACAATCATGTAGAAAGATCAGATAATTCAGAACAGAGAGAGTATAAGAGAAAAAAATATATTAGAAAGATCAACCTTGAAAAAAAAAAGTCTCACAGGCTTAGATAGCAGCCTAGGCTGCCAAGGACATCAGAAACACAACGCACATAGAAACGGGATAATAGACATGGGAGAACCCTGCAGACCTCAAGGCCCAGCTCGAGGCAATTGAGGGACTCTCATTCATCTGTACTATTATTGGTGGCGTCAGATGCCACAGGTCCCGGCCAGGCACTGCCGCACTAGACAGCCTCCTCCAGTCTCCACACCCGTTCAACGACGAACCGGCTGGTCTATCCCCTATAACGAACCAATCCCAGATTCCTGGACGAATATACTGTTCAAAGCAGCTGCTTCTGCTGCGCATGCCATGTGTAACCGTGCCCATGTGCATGCATGCAGTGGTACGCACGATAGCTCTGTCTCGGAGCCTCCGGCTGACAGCATCACAGTACATTCTGCGTCTAGGGCAGACCAACTCCATCGGCAGATAATTGACCGCGTGGAGAGGATCGAAACTGATCCGATATTTCTAGTTGTAACTGTCGCTACTAGTACTCCCTCTTTTATCCAAAAGTTGTTGTTTTTTGGTTCAAAATCAATAAGAAAGCGACAAATTTTGAAAAAAAAAAAGAGAGAGTTGATTTTAACCGCACAACCTACGATGATGGTTTCTGATGGCTATGGAGTAACTGAATCAGCAGGTTCCTCCCTTCGTCGTCGTCGTCGACGAGGCGGGTCATATCTTCCTGTGTTGCGTGTCGTGTCGCGCCGTCGCCTCGTACCAACCGCTCTGAAGAATGCCGATGTAGGACGAGGCGGCGCTAGCTGCGCATGTGTCGAGCGCGCAAGTAAGCAAACACTGTTCGTGCGTAGTGAGTGCACGGGCACGCCACTGCAGGGGAGGATAGGCGCTCGCCCAGTGAGTGAGTGCATGCCTCGGCGGCGCGGCCCACCGCCCACCCCGAGATCGATGGCCGAGCGCACAAATTAAACACACATAGTGACATAGGGACAATAAAGGCGGAGCTCTGCAGGACTGCGCGGCTGCATGTGATGGTGTTTCATCCCGCTGTCGAACGAGATGCTGGCGCGCTGCGCGCTCAGCCTCCTCGGTGAACCACCACACTCTTAAGTCACGCGCGCCGTACCGGCGATCGGGCCGATGCACGCTCGACAGGTCATCTTCTCTGCTGTACAGATCGGCATGCATGCATGCACCACAGCAGAAGCGGACGATGACTGGTTTGTGTGGGGCTCGCGCGCGGCCGGCAGCCCGTCGACACCGCGCACTGTTGGGACAGATAAGGCTCAGCTCTTCTCTTCCGCTCCGGTTCACCTGGACGCACCAGCTAGAACTTCCAATGGCGTCGCGTCGTCACGGTGGTGAGCCCCGGCCGGGGCCGCCGGCACGAAGCGGGGCGCTGGGCGCGCGGCGCAGGGGTCCCCCCCACGGAGGGAGGGGCTAGGCGTGTTAGCCCCTCGCCGCGCGTTCTCACCTGATCACGCGGCCCCCGCTCCTGATATTCCGCTCCACCGCGCGCGCATGCGGTCCGCACTCGCGCGCGCTGCCCTGCCAGTAACCAACGAACCCAGGCCGACCGATGCATATGCGTCCGTCGCAAGCGCCATCATGTGGTAACACACACGGCCGCGACGTTGAGAGATGCCTGGGACTGGAGACCGACCGGCATACGCGCGCCGAGGGAACGCCGGTTCGACACCTGGACACTGGCGCGCCGTAGCCCGAAGTACTGGCTATCTACAGCGTACGGTCTGGCCGCGTCCAGTCCAGTCTAGTCTAGTCTGGACGAACTGGCTCCGATCCGTGCGATTGAAAGCGCAAAGTCGCTCGTGGGCGCAGGCTTTTCCTCGCGCTTGCCCTGGCCGGATCACTGCGACTGCGAACGTGCACACCGGCCGGCCGCTTTGGTGCTTCCTGTCGAGTGCGCGCGCGGTGGCCTGGTTATTCCGTACGTCGGCGCGCTTTCGCGAAGAAGGTGCTGCCTGTTCCGTTGGCGCGGCCGTCTCTGTCTGTAGGCATTTGCTTCGATTGATCTTATACGTGTGATGATGATGCGTGTGGATGACAGTCGTTTACGCCCCCCAAGAGGAAAACAGCCGAACAGCCGCGATGGAATACCACTCAACAACACGACAAAGATACACAGCGATGTGACGGACACACGGGGATTTTGCGATGGTACTAGCGTGCCGCGATCATATCAATCGCGTTGGTGTCATCTTGTACAAAAGGTGGCACCGTGGCAGCTCGTGGTTAGTCTCGCCGGTTAGCCCCGGCCGGCGCATATTTTCCGCGCCTTTTTATTTGTGACAAACCTCGCTCATGCGTTTTATTGATTGACTTGGTCTGCGTTATGTCAACGTGTTTGTTACCGTTTATCGTAAAAAGTAATGCTCATTTCGGGATATGTTAGCTGTCGGGGACAATTTCATTTTGAACCTTGGAACGAAGAATGTTCAATACTACCGTGTTCAAATTTTTGTTCCTTGGGCAGTAACTTCGTGTCTTTCGTTAAAAAAACGAAAGGTTTTAAAATCTCATATACTGTAACATAGTTTTGACTATTTTTTTCGTGTACAAAACATAGGAAATTTTACTGCTTGGGGTAAAGGGGTGCCTATATATCATCTGCTCATTACTCTACACCATTTTGATTATGGCCACATAGGAACAAACAATGTAAATATTTTTTACTATACTTCCAGGACCTTTTAGCTGTCGGGGACAATTTTATTTCAATCCTTGGAATGAAGAATGTTCAATCTTACCATTCAAATCTTTATTCCTTGAGCACTAACTTCGTTTTTTTGGTAAAAAACGAAAACTTTTTAAATCTCATATATCGTAGCATAGTTTGAACGTTTTTTTCGTATTTTCCATATGTCCAAAGTCACACTTTGTGAAAGTTTTAGTTTTTTTTTTGAATGCACACTGTGTTATATGTTTTTTTCCTCAACGTCCACTTCTTGTGCCCACAACCTGTAACCATGTTTAAATGTGGAATCCAAAGTTCAGGTAGGATTAATGCCTACTACCGTGGTTTTCCTCTAAAAATTAAAAATAAAATAGTTATTTTGAAGCAAAATTAATTCGAGCACTCCCTCCGACACCCTTTTCCATTTCGCCATGATGAAAGGACTGCAAGCATTCTCTAGTCTAGTTTGTTGTTCTTTAATACTCCTTCCAGATTTTTTTATTTATCACCGGTTAGTTAAAAAATGAACTAGACGGTGAGAAATAAAAAGATTCAGAGGGTGTGTCTGTGGTTTCTTTAGTCTAGTGTACTTTCATCACAAAGAGCTGTAGTTAAAATGCTGAGGGGCAAACAGATCCAGTGATGCAACCTATTGTTGGATACTTGGATGCGTAATCATCTTGTTCCATGTACGATGAACTTAATATATCACGAACCAAGCAAAATAATCTTTTTTTTTATGAAACCGGTAGACGCCTTCAATTAAAGCAGGAATAAAGTTTGTACAGAGGAAAGAAAAACAGACATCGCACAACTTCTGTTGTGCTTGGGTTTAAACACACACACAAAGTAACATAGGCGTCAATCTAGCTCCAAAACGCGACCCCGAGCTAGACTAAGGGTGTTGATGCCTTCTTTTATCTGCTGGGCCACTACTACACAATCCCGCTCGATACCTTTGAAAATTCTCCTATTGCGTTCCTTCCATATGTTCCACCACATATAGAGGATCAAGCCCATGCCTTCCTGTAAATCATCTTTCTTCAGCTTTGCTCCTATCTGGGTTATCTCTTGTGCGGTGGATTGCACGGGGGCCTGTTGCTTGACCAATTGAGATTTTGAAACCACTGTTTCACAATACCCATAACCTGCTTAGAGTAACAACAGTTGATTAGCAAGTGTGCAATTGTTTCCGGCTCCTGCAGGCATAACGGACATACAACGCCGTTTTCCCATCCTCTTTTGTGAAGGTTGTCTGCTGTGAGTGCTCTTTCATGCAAGGTTATCCATCCCAAAAATTGCACCTTCGGCTCTACCCGTGACTTCCAGATGTTGTCCACCAGAAGGCTGGTGTATGATCCGACAAACTGAATTTCATAAGCTGACTGCGTGGAGAACCAGCCATTTGACGTCCATCTCCAAGATACCGAGTCTTCCGACTCTAGCAGCTCAATGCCTGACAATACATTCCAGAGTGCCACAAACTCCACAATCTCCTGTTGTGTGGATAGGCCCGCAACCGCCCTGATCCAATTCTGACATTGTAGCTCTTTTGCTACTGATCTATTTTTTCGTCGAGCCATCCGAAAAATATTCGGTGCTACGGTCTTTAAGGGAGTTTTGGTGGCCCAATTGTCATGCCAGAACAAGGTTTTTGCCCCGTTCCCTAGCGTGATTTGTACTGATGCCGCGAAAAGATCTATGTCTCGTTGATTGCAAGGTACATGCATTCCCACCCATGGCTTCTGCGGTTCCTTTCAAGACTTCCAGAGCCATGCAAATCGTAGGGCGGAGCAAAAGCGATGTAAGTCAATCACTCCTAGGCCCCCGTTGGCTTTCGGTCGACAAACCACCTGCCAATTGACCAAGGAGCAGCCTCTACGTTTCCCTTCCTTATTTCCGGCCCAAATGAAATTTCTTCTGGTGGCGTCGATCCATTCGATGACCCACTTAGGTAAGATGATAACCGACACATGATAGGTCACCAGAGATGTAAGCACCGACTTTGTCAGGACAACTCTCCCTGCCAAGCAAAATAATCTTACGATCCATCTTTTGGATTTATGTTATCTCAATCAGGGGGTCAAAATTATCGTTTGAAACCTTAGTTTTGAGATGAAGATGTACTCCCCACTTGCTATGACGATTTTCAAGAAGACACATATGCACACTACATGGTGCCCATCTCGGCCCATAAGCCCATGGAAAGTATAGGACACTAGTCAAGATGCCAAACGATAATATACACATCTGAAGATTCGATTCAAGTACTAGCAAGTACCTGGCAAATATTTTGCCACTAATAACATGATTTATGTACATAATTGAACACGCACACTTAGAAAACAGGACATCAATGACGCTATGACTAGCTAGCTTTAGCTTAGAATGACACGTCGCGCGCTTACATCAGTCCATACAGGCTAAACCACTCGAGCACGCTGTTATCAGCGTAAGCGTAGTCGGTCACGTCCGGGACATAGATCAGGTCGTCGTCCCCCAGGCGATCGACGCCAGGCTGCTGGTAGCAGGTGCCCGTGGAGAACGACGAAGTCGGGCTCCCGCTGCAGAGGAGGCGGCCCATGACGTCTCCGCCTTCGCCGGAGACCGCGTGGCTTCCGGCGGATCTGAGCCGCGTCAGCTCCTCCTCCGCGACCACCAGCCTCTCCTTCAGCCTCAGGACCTGCCACGCGTGAACCAAACAATGGTCAACATGTAATCCCGAGTCCTCCGGCACGTCAATCGGTGCGCAAACTTGAACAGAAAAGAGCTAAATAAGGCTGGAATGGAAGTAGGACACGATCACACGAATGCGCCATGTTTGTTTGGGTCCTTATATTACCTCGTTCTCCAGGTGACATTTGTGGAGGATGGCGCCGTCGTGCGCCTGCTTGAGCTTGGCAAACTCTTCCTCCAGGATCTTGCTCTTGTGGCGGGCGCGGCGGTTCTGGAACCAGACGGCGACCTGCTTGGGGTCCAGCCCGAGCTCGGCGGCCAGGTGCACCTTTCGGCCGGTCTCCAGCTTCCGCTCTTCTCGGAAGCTCAGCTCCAGCATCTCCACCTGCTCGTCGCTCAGCCGCCGCTTCTTGGGATCCCCCGCGTCAACCTCGCCGTCGACGCACCGCGCAGCACGACGCCTCCTGCGCCGCGCTCTCGGTCTCCCCCCCTGCGCCGCGACTGCACAAAAAAGAACCACACCGGTCACATGCATGTCCTGGCACCGGAGCTACTGTTTGCACGCGCAGTCAGCGCAGAGAACAAGCAAGCAGCTCGCTAGAGATGATGTAGCAGGAACGGGACGCGCACGCTTGCATACCGTTGGCTGCCAGGAGAGAAGAGTCCACGAAGGAAGAAGGAAAGAACTGGTGCTGCTGTTCCTCGTATTGCTCCATGCTTTGCCTGCTCTCCCGGCCGGATCAGCAACAAACGCCTTTGTCACTCTCTGTCTCCTTGGGAAGCGCGAGGTGATCTGGAGCTAACCTATCAAAGAGAGAGAAGTGGAGACGGGACGGTGGTGTGGTGTGGTTGTGCGAGGACAGGACAGGAGGAACTGGATCAAGTGAGGCAAGGGACTCAGGGAGGACCACAAGGCACTGAGTTGGTGTTAAGTAAGGAAGGGTGCGTGTCTCGAGAGAAGCCTAGGAGTAATATATATAAGGTAGCAAAGGTACGTGGGCGCAACACCGGCAGGGCTCGCCGGCCGGGTAGGTGATGATAGCTTTCCCAGCCAGGCCGTGGATGGATGGATGGATGCGCATCATCACCACTTTGTTTTTCACCGAGGGTTACATATAGCCGCAGTACTACCCTGTCACGGACTCACCCGTGCAGGAAGGGTACTGTCTACAGGAGTGAGTACACAGCCGCGATTTCATTTCCAAGATTGAAAACATGTCTTCTCGGGATAAATTAAAGATTCATTTGTTTTTGTAAAGAAAACAGAGAGAAGATTCTTTGATCTGCCGATTTCGTGTCATACCTTCTTTCATAGAGCATGAATTACTTACCTAATTATAAGCATGCATTGCATGTGTTTTTATATGTACAGTTATCTAACGGGTGATACTCATCGACGTACGTTTACAATGTTTCAATGAAGCACATGCACCAACGGCCAAATGCTAAGCTCGTATTATTTTTACTTTTCCTTCTTGATTTTACTCGGACCGAAAACTTGAAGTAGCAAGGGGGCCGGATGCTGCACGGTTTGCCAATGCTTAATGTGGTGATTAGTGGGGACTGCACGGCCTTCTAGGTTAAACAAGAGTGGTCGACAAGGTGGCATGCACTTGTTCCTGGAAAGGCTTCTCGCTTTCTTTGAAAAGATTGGGGGAGAGAGATTCTCTTTTCTAGCTAGCACTAGTCTTTATAGAGGAGGTAGCATGTTATTCGACGGCGAAGTAGCTAATAGCCGACTATTTAGCATCTTTTGAAGTTGCAGTGTAAAGTGAAATTGCTCCATCTCTGATCAGCTTTGTGTATCAAAACTATACTACGCTGTCACTGATTTCAAAACATTTATAGAGTATAATGCTGTCACTGATTTCATGTATTATGGTTGTCTCAACCATAATATCTGAAATTGGACAAAATAAATCTATATGATTTTTTGGAATACAAAATGTGAAAACTCGTTACAGACATATAATGAAAGGTGGTGAAAAAACAAAAAGATTAATTACTAACCGTGACTATATGACAGAAAAAGCTCGCTAATAAAGTACTCCCTCCGTCTTTATAAACTTGTCGCTTTGTAGTTCAAAAATGAACTACAAAGCGACAAGTTCATGGGGACGGAGGGAGTAATAAAGACGGAAGGGGGAAGCTTGTCGAGCCAAGAACACACGCCGAGTCACGCACCGAGACGCATCTTATCAACGCAGACGAGGAAAGCGCATACGATGATGCCATGCCATGCCACGGATATAACGAGCGGTATGCACACACACGATGATGCCGTGCCACACATGGAACGAGCAGCATGCACACACATGCATGCAGTCAGACAGTTAGGAGATTTCTTTGGAGGTTCGTCGAAGGATACATAGACGACAACGCATGGACAAAAAAAGCTTGGACAAGCAAGGCAACGCGCGGAGAATTTGCCAGGTGAGGGGGGGGGGGGGGGGGGGGGGGGGGGGGGAAGGAACAGTGGATAAGGCTAGGACGACGCTCTAGTAGGCGCAACAACGAGAAGCAATCCCGCTAGCCCGGGAGACAATGCAAGGGGCGTAGGCACATGGGCTGCACCGGGGCGGGCGCGCCGTGCTGCCAGTGGCCGGAATGAATAGGGATCTCCACGCGTCGCGCGGCGCGCGCGGGACCACGGCATCGGACGTGTCGCCACCCCGGGGCCGCGCCCCGACGATCCGCGGGGAGGACGAACGGGAACGGCTGGCTGTGGCTGTGCTGCCCGCCCATCCCTCTTCTTTTCGTCGTGCTCCGGGATTCCAAACGCGGCCACTGCTCACCGGTCTGGTTGATTAGTCGTCGCGGTAGCAGCCGCCAGCCGGGACCAGACTGTAACCCTCGTGAGATGATCTTCCGGTCGCTGACAAGCGGTCCCGGTGCCGTCAACCTGTTTGAGATGTGTAGTACCGACTGTCAACCTGCCAGTGCTGCTAGTGCCATTTTAAGCCTGCTATAGCTCTTGGAGTGTGAGAACATATCGGGATTTGAGAGCTGCCAGCTCTTGGAGCTGGTCGTCTGAGTACAGTGTGCACCAAACAGAATACAACTCACTCACGACAGCCGATCTCTCGATCTCCCTGCTGGTGGATGCACATGCCCGGGAAATTAAGCATGCAGCTGCCCATGAATGCGGATGGTCCTGCACTGCACGCCCCGGCTGTTTGGGAAACTTCGAACTGTTCACGTAAAGCATGCGGAGACGACACGCACCAGCTCACCCTTCCTCCTAGCGGCAAGTTTTCGATCCCGTCCCTCCCTATGTTGACCTGTGCCTTGTGCGCTCCGGGTAAGGGACTGTTCCGTTCGTTATTAATCCCCTCCCCTAAAGGCTAACGCTTATCTTATCCGCTCGCCGTCGGACGCGCGGACCCTCCCCGTTTGGGAACGCAGGCGTCGTCAGATGGCGAGGCCGTGGACGAAGCCGTTGGCTGCAAGGAACAACAACACGTACACTTATCGGTTCATATTATCCGGTCTGCGTTGTCAGCCGGCCGGCCGGCGGTGTCAGCATATATAGGTTCAAAGAGAACTTCACTGGGATTTCGCTTGCCCCATAATGTTGCATACTTGCATGCATGAACCTGTTCTTCAGCAGAAAGTTCATACGGGGGTTAAATGCATGGCTGATAACAGCTTTTCTTCGGGTTTTAAAAATAACGATTTTCTTAAAGTTAGAAGCTTCTTATTTACGATGTATATTACGTGACGGGTTTCAGAGACAATTTATTTTGTGATCTCAAATGCCGACATATTATTGGAGGAAAACTTATTCAAATAATTCATCATGTCACGGTGCATGAAGAGCGTAAGTTTTCAACGTGTGACACTACGTAAACTTAAGTTAGAAGAAACCATAAGTAAATAAGTCCATTACAGACGAAGCATTGCAAATGCAGCAGCCGCAACTTGCCCTACGCTGACCTTTTCAGACCTGTCGTGCTAGCTAGACCCAGGGGAAAAAAAAAACTGTTATCTCTATCTTCAGGGTACGTGTGCATGGTTAAGCAGGCGACTGCTCTTCTTAATAACAATCATTAGCCGAGCTTAGCTGTCTCTAGGCTGTATAAGGATGCTCTTTACACACATCTCTAGGCTGTTTCGATCGAGATTGGATGCGGTATTAGCTAAGGGATTAGCGCTAAGGACACTTGTCTAAACGAGATAGGGACCACTACAGTACTAATCCCAAATGATCATCATGTGCTCGATTCCCCTCACATGCTCCGTGATCTCCCCTTACTTGCTCCGTGATCTACCCTCACAATGCGCTAATGACACCGGCTGCAATGGCGAGTAATCAAATGGAGGCGCCCTTACTCCCGGACAAGCGACGACCCTGCTTCCCAACCTCCAACTTATCGCCTTGGATCTGCCTGAAACCTGCAGCGCTCATCTTAAATTAGCGATGTAACCAAGACGTTTTGAGGTCAAAGAATCCTAACTGAGATAAATTTTCCAAATGCCGGTGGATATTTTGTGCAATATACTATGTGTATATGGTATTCTCTCTTCTGAGAGAGTGAGTTGTAAGATATTGGAACGGGTATATATTTTCTTCAGTACCTTACTTCATGTAACAATACTGAAAGTTTCTTGCTGAGCCATCTTTTTCAGATTCGCAAGGTTTACTTCATTCTCAGCTTATTTAAAATCTACGGTTCACTTCAAAATGTACTTCCCTAGCTTAGTTGATTTACAGGTTCACAAGGTTTGATCTTTTGCTTGTACGGAACATGGATTTGCACGAACCATTTTCAATTTTCTCACCCTTGCCAGGCACTCAACTTTACTCTACTAGAAATTCTTCCACCTTTCCTTGAATTACGCCACGAACCATGTGATGTGACCTTAGGTGTCACTAAAATAACGACTCCTTTTCAATGCCTAAGATAACGTAGGATACGCGCTAAGGAAGGGCGATTAGCCAGTAGCCAGGCAGTACGTTGCCCATGGCAAGGCGAAACGTGGCATGCAGCAATGCTTGCAGTTCTTTCTCCGATCCGGCTCCTACACCCTAAGCAGATGAACGAAGGAGCCATTTGTTTTCTCAATCCCGTACCCTGGTGATGCGGTTGTGGTAGCGATTAAGCAACCGAATCAACCTTGTGATTAACTAATGGGCGATGCTAATCTGGTGCCAATAGGAAATGCTGCAAGCAAAGGTGCTTGGAGTACCTGCAGAATCTTTTCAAGAAATATATACATATATGTGCGTGAAAGCCGAACCGGTCGGAGTGCAACCCTGACATGTATTTGTAATCATTGAGTAATCTAAAAGGTCTCATAATGAACTGGAATCTTGCTTCAAGTGTCAAGGACAGTAAGTATCAACCAGTGACGACTAATTTGACAAGTTCTTGTTACATAGTTATCATTTCAAGGGAATAAAAAAGAGTATATATTTGTGACCCTACTGAAAAAATGGGATGATATAGAACGTTTATTCACATTTAAGTATTTCTCCTTGCAAAATTACATGAGTAAAGCTCGATTATTTTATTAATAGCTGCCCTCAGATTCACCCTATATTGAGAAAAGATTAGATGGCATCATCTAGAGTTCTAAATTAGGCAGGACCACATAAAAGTTGCTGCTAATTCTTACCAAAACTACCAACGCAGCAAGCAGATCAAAAATAATTAACATGCAAAACTTGTGGCCATATCAAGCCGCAGCATTAGTATAGCAACGGCAGACGAAAAGATAAGCAAGTTACAGACCCTGAGGATAACATTGATTAATTAACGGGGAACCTCGCTGCGAACGACACGCGAAGGATTCGCTAATAACCTGGCCGTGCAAGAGACACTGGGCGGCGAATCTTTCCAAATCCTGTAAAGAACATACCTGAAATAGCTGTGATGATGTGTCCAAATTGGGGATGCGCGCAGTCTTTAAGCATTCCTTACAGCCGTGAGGACACCTGGTGTGATCACCATTGACAGTTGGCATTGCTCCAGCTTAGCGGCATCTCGTAAGCGATCGATGTTGTTGTTCTGAAGTTAAAACGTTCTTAGAATCCACAGAAAAAATAGAAACAACAGGGATACAGATACAGATCGAGCACACCGGACCTGGAAAGGATTCCCCTTGAGCTCTGATTAAGTCTGGACTCTGGACTGCACCTAGGCTAATTACCGAGGCGGATGCGGCCTGCTTAGAACAAATTTGGTCCACTACCAGGAGAGTGTCCGCCCAATAGAATCGCCGCTGCCGGTGACTCGACTGCAACGTCCGGTGCACGTTGCCGCCGCGACATGCAAGCGTAGCGAGATGTCCTTAGCCACCGCCTTGGAAGGTTACTCTACAACGTTGCACATCTGCTGCAGCAGAACTGCAGAAGCAGCCTCGCGCAACGGATATGGGCCGCGAGTTGCGGATGCAGGATGGGCCTCCCGTGATGCCACCTGCCTCTGCCTGGGTGAGGTGGCCGAATCAGGCCATTTACTCGGGCCGACACGGCCACTCCCCAGTCTTCCAGTTTCTGGCCCACGTAGTCACATTTCAGTGGTACAGGGTAACAGTGGGCCGCCCCGCAACAATTGGACTCGTAGTCCTAGGCCACTCCAAGGCCCAGGTTCATGTTCCTTTGCCGACTCTTGAAGCTCTACACAGCAATTTCCAAGGCGACTCGAGGCAGTAGCAAAGCAGCTTCTCGGTGGAGCAAGGAAACTATTAGCTAATCCTCAAAGGCGGTAAACGAAGGATTAGTCACCGTGTGGGAGCATTCTTCAGGCCGGCGGCAACAAGACCTCTCAGGATCAGCCGTAAACGATGCAAATCGCAACGTTGAAACTGGAAGCTGCTGACAGTTTCTTCTGCTTGTTGTTGTAGTAAAAGAGATGACCTGTTCATCAGGAAGGGTCGGCTCTGCATGTAACCAGCTCAACAATATGGAAGGTGGTTCAGGTGCAGAAGGCAGCAATGCCTGCACCAGATTTGTCAAGCTCGTCCACGTGTTGCCACCTAGCACGTTTTGAATGCTGACCCAGCGCGCCTATCTATGCCCATACAGCAAGGCGAGGCAGGCAATTCATTCGGATCCTGAATGCGCTCTGCCGCCCATTCATCAAAAAAAAAAAAGTTCCGCCTCCTTTGAATTTTCATCTCTGTCGTCCAGGACAAAACGGGACATCTAGCCCTTGCACCCATAAGCTATACGACGAAGTCCAGGCTGTGGATTGAATCTGCATCTGCTGCAACTTGTTCCTCAACTTTGTAGGGTCCCTCTATTCATTCATTGGTAGATCTGTACTCTGTTGTACGCATGCAGTACAACCGGAGATGGCTCGGGTGCACTGAGAGTTTTGTACTAGTACATATATAGTTGATTCCACAAATAGACTTCTTGCCGAATCTGACGCCGAAAACTTGCCTCTCTCTGCATGATAGTTCACAACAAGAAGCAACCAAAAACCGTGGTCAGTTTCCAGGTGTTAAAGTTACTAATTCTATCTAGCTTCCAAATGAACACGCTACAGTACATTTTGGGATCAACCTGCACTATGATAAGTTTTGACAAGTAAAAGCAATCGAGCTTCACCTTCCTTATCTGAGTTGCCGAAAGAGGAAAAAAAATCCAAAACGAACTGCCTGCCAAGAAAACAAGGATCTAGGTTGGCAGCTTAGGTGTCGCTTTATTTGGCACAACAAACCGTCGTTAGGAAAACAATTCACGTTCATTATATTAAATTAGAATTTTTTCCAACGACAATAATTTAAAATAGAGGGAGTACGCTATGTTAAACAACTTTATTACTAGCTCATTTGATATATTTTTTTCGAAAACACTCAGTTGATATATTTAAAAGCATAAGTTACTCATTGTTCTCCGACAAGCACATATCGCCACGCAACTGCCCCCCTATGCACACATCCGTTCCTCCAATAATGATTGTCTCAATGATCTCCAAGTGGTTCATTTCTTGCCACACTGACCACTCTTGTCGGACGGAAGAAGGCCACTGTAGGCTCGTACGACGGGATCCGGCGAAATCTCGACACGTCCGTCCTCTCCTTTTATCCTTCACCGGAAGGAACTTGACACGTCCATTCGGCTCCTGACGTCGGTGTCAGTGGTAACATCAGCCGAACTGTGGCACGACACGCACACGAGAGAGATCGTTTGCCGGGTGGCTGATGCTGCAGAAATGCTACGAGGTGTTCAGGAACCGAAGAAAAATGCCTGGATTTGGGGGGTATAGACGCGAACTGAATCGTTTTAGCCCGTCGCTGGCGAGAGCAACAGAAATCTCAGGAAATATGCTACGGCTGCCAGCAGCCAAGGATTACTGCTGCTGCCCAGGACCAGCAGGGTTCTCAGCTCGTTACTGCTGTGACGAAACCTCGGTTGATAACAACAGCAGTGAAACATATTCAAGCTGCACGGAGAACGTCGGTATCATGACTGCTAAGTCGTCAACAGAAGGCAAATAAATAAGAGGTATTTATACATCCTGCACAAACTATATTCTCTGTAGCACCAAGGCTCTTGAAGAAGTTTGCTGACTGGAAAACAAACGGTATTGCACCGTGCTGACTTAAAGAACAGGAAAAAAAACACCTTCCCCCTGTCAGCATCACAGTCCTAATCTCGGCTCTTTTTTCCCAAAACAGTACAGGATTAGCATTGCAAGTTTACAGTAATAATAACCCTGATACTTGATTACATTTGAAAGGAACGGGGTCAATCAAGGTCGGGTCAAGGTCAGGTCCCAGATCAAATTTCTGCTATAATGTTCGCTTCAGTTTAGATATTAGACAAAAGGCAGGATTGGACGAAGCATCGAGCTATATACAAGTCTGCATCTTACAGAGTTCTAAAGAATGAGCCGGAGCACAAAACCCCTAAGGTTATAAAAAGAAAACCTCACAGGATTGTGCGGCCGTTGGTCTTCCTCTTGCCATCCTCCCATGGAGCGGGCTGTGCAGACCCCACATCCAGCTCTCCCCTCACCATCAATGCCGGGAGGCCACCACTGGCAGTGGAGCCGCCAATGGTCCCTCCAATGCCAAGCCCAAGGAAGTCCAGGGTAGCAGGTTTTGGACCGAACAGTGGTGATGGTCCCATCATCAAGTCTGGCAACCCTGAATGCCCACTTTGATATGCGAGGCCAAGGCCTAGACTGCTGGATAGCATCGGCCTTGGCTCCATCTCATTTTGCTGATTACTCCACGGGCGCTCCATCTTCATTTGCTGATTACTCCAGTGGCGCTCCATCTCCATTGGCTGATTACTCCAGAGGCGCTCCGTCTCCATTGGCTGATTACTCTGGTGGCGTTTCATCTCCATTTGCCGACTACTCCAGTGATGATCCATCTCCATTTGGCGACTACTCCAGTGATGATCCATCTCCATTTGGCAACTACTCCGGTGATGATCCATCTCCATTTGGTGATTACTTTGGCGGTGCTCCATCTCCATTTGGTGATTACTTCGGCGGTGCTCCATCTCCATCTGCTGGTTACTCCGGTGGTGCCATTGTTGAGTGTTGCTGTCACTGAATCTTCCTCGAGGCAGCTTTGACGGTGGTGATGACGAGGAGGAAGAGCCAAGGCCAAACTCCTTCAGGAATGATGAGCTCGATTGTGAAGCTCCAACCTCAGCAGCCTTCTGCAGGAGTGCGGTCGCAGACATGTGTGGTGCTGGAGGCGGAGCGAAGGTGCCGGGGTTACTTGCATTTGTCTGTGGGAATAGTGGGGAAGGTGAACCGATAGCAAGGCAGAGGAAGGTGGGATCAACTCCAATAAGATCACGCAAAGATCTGCTCTGGGAAGTGGTACTTGTTGTGGCTGATGCAAACAGACCGGCAAAAGTGTTGGTTGTTGTGGATGGCGCGACGGAATTGGAAATACTGCCGCCTGCACCGCAGATAGTGCTGCTGACATCTGTACCAATGGCCTCGGAGGGCGAGGGGAGGAAGCATGGGAGCATCGGAGTGTCTTTGTCCAGCAGATTGGATACCTCAAGCTCAGTATCCTTGTAATGATCACCTTCCTGGAAACAGGTACCTTCATCTTGATCAGTTTCCTCCTCTTGCTTGGCAAGCACAGTGGGCTCAGCAACCACCTTCGGTTCTATAGCAGGTAGAACAAAATAAGGAAAAAAACAGATCAGTCATCACTTATTCAGATCAATGTTCAAATGCAAAACCTAATTGGGAAACAAAACCGCTACACATGCATTGATTTCCTACTACATCAGTAAGAAAGACTTAAAGAGCAAGAATTTGCAATAAATCTCGCCTAGTCTACCAATGGGCAATAAGACAAGATGCAAAAGGAGCATACCATCCACATTTGGCACCATTGCCACAACAGGTTGCTGCTGGTGTGGAAGAAATGGAGGGCGTGAGCAAAGTGGCTGTGGTTCCTCATGCAATGGAGAATTCTCATTCTCCTCCTCCCCCTTCTCTTTGTCCTTGTCCACATTCTCCTCAGCTTCTAAATCAGGCGGCCGAGGCGACGGCGGCGCTGGTACGGTCAGCACCCTATCAGTTTCCTCCACGAGGGCACCACAGAACGCGCGATGCGTGACGAAGCTGTCCCTTCTGATCCAAACAAGCATGCCATTCAATGAAATCAAACAAGAAAGCTAAGTTTTATTCCCTCCCAAGGGACCGGATTGGCCGTTGGACAAAATTCGGGATTTGACTCGGATTTGGGAGGGAAGGAAGCACCTTGTGAAGAGCGTGCCGCAGTCGCAGCGGTACTCGCGGGTGCCGCAGGTCTTGGCGTGCGCCTTGAGATCGGCCTGGACGGCGTAGCGCTTGCCGCAGCGCGGGCACGCCCAGCGCTTCTCCCCGTGCTTGCGGCAGAAGTGCTTCTTGATCCCGGTGAGGTCCCCGAGGGCGCGCGCGGGGGAGTGGTGCACGCAGCCGGGCTCCGGGCACACGTACACCCTCCGCCGCGGCGGCGCGGCCCCGGGCCCGCGCTGTCGCAGCCGCCACGGCAGGTTGTGGCCGCGGCGGTGCAGCTGCAGGTTCTGGTCCCGCTGGAACCCCTTCCCGCAAACCTCGCACACGAAGCGGTTCGTCGCCATCAGCGTCCCCGGCGACAGCGCGATCACCTCGGCGTCCGGATCTGCCAGCCGCAGACGACGCAGAGCAAAAAGCGACAAGACCAACGTCGTTAGAGGCAAGGCTGCGGGAGGCACACACGCACACGCGGACGGACCGCGCTTGTTCCGAAAGAGGCGGCAGCTCACCTGGCGTCCCGGGGAGGTTCCGCTTCTTCTTCACCGGCGCCGCGGGCGCCGGCTCCGGCTCCGGCTCCGTCGGGTCGGGCGTCATCGTTCTCCCGCTCGATCTGGCGCCCCGCTCCAGCCTCACCCGGTTCGCGCTCGCCGCCTCACTGAATCCCACCACTGTCGTCGGCTCCTGCCCCCGCGCGGTGGTGGACGGTGGACGGGGATTTTTTTTCTTTGCGCTCCTCTCTTGCTCCGTCGCCTGTTTCCTCTCTCTCTCTCTATCCCTTCGGCGATTATTTTTGCGGCTTTTCTATTGTGGAAGACGCGAGACGAGACGGGGGTGGGAGTCAGAGAGCATCCCCTCTCTCTCCTTGCACCGTAGCAGCAGCAGCCTCCCACCGCAAGCTGCCAAAGCCTACCCGGCACGCGAGGTGGGACGCCGGCCCGTTCCGCACGTGGTCGCCCCCGCCGCGCCCTGCTGCCTTTCTCCTCACTCGCTCGCTCGCCGCTTCCGCATCTAGAACTCGGCGCTCGTCTCGTCTCGCCTCGCGGCCTCCGCCCAGGGCAGCAATCGTGTACCGATCGCAGAGTAACGAAACAGCTGGCACGTACAATAGCACAACAATGTATGAAGCGAAGCAGTGTCGTGCGGAACGGGGGATTCGGCGTTCCACACGCGAGGGGGTACGGTGCCGCAGCGGTCTACTGGATGTTTTCCCCCACCAGCCCGTAATGAACAGAGTGATTCGGGGTGATTCGGCGGTGGTAAGAGCATCTCCAACGATGTGCTAGCCTATTATTTAACAAAACTGGAGAAAAATCATCTTCAACCAGTTTTCTACTTTTATAGTCATTTGATATATGGATCTTCCGATGCGCTACAAGTAGCAAATGCTATCTGCTTTGCTATCTGAACTCTCATCACACTTTTGTTGTTCTTGCCGTAACATCTGGTCCGGCACCGCGATGCATCCCGTCGTAGCTCCAACTCGTCCCACCGCCGCCGTTGTAACCTGTCACCTCAGAAGCTGAGAAAGAAGGCGATAGAGGAAAGAAAAGCTCGCGTAACCGAGACTCGGGCATGCCTAGCCGCGGCGGCCCTGAACCGGGCTCGCCCTACCGCTGCTGCCGCCTCCCCGAGCCGAGCTCACGTCGCTGCTCGAGCAGAGCCAGGAAAGAAGAAGCGCCCCGAAAAGAAGCGAGATATAAATAGCTGAAAGCAGAGAACCAGAGAAGATTTGAGAAAGAACAAGGAAGATTAAAAAAAAGGAAGGCGGAATGAAATGAAAGAAACAATGGAAGGAAAAAGGAAACGAATAGTAAAAAGGTAGGAGAGATATGGCGTTGGAAATATAACCGTTAAAAAATAGCCGTTAGAATACAACCGTTATAAATGTAGTCGTTACAATAATATCATTTGAATTTTAACATATTTATTAGTATTAAGAAGAATAGCCAGGAGCTACCGATGACGCTGCGTGTGCGGGGATCCGCGCAGTCGATGAGGTCGGGAAAAGGCTTTGCTAGTGCGTGTGCTACCCTGGCGGCCTGGGCTCCGGCCGGCCCGGCGCCAGCGACCGCCGGTGCCCCGCGTGACGGTGGATGAGGGGGCGCGTCGCGTGGATCATGAGCGTGCTGCTGCTGAGCTGGAGAGCAGGGGAAAAGTCAGCATCTGTTTCAGTGCCCGGCCGCTACGTAGGTGGGTGACTTGTCGTGAGGGGTGGCTGTGGCTGGACACCCACGCCACGCGCCTGGCCTGGGGATCGGAGTCGGTGCAAGAGCTAGCTACCTCGTGACCCACGGCGCGCGCGTTCGTTGCTCGCCATTATCTTATAATGCGCCGTGGATGTTGCGGCGGAGGGGTGTGTTACCGCGGGTTTTCGAGCGAATCTATCTTTGGGTTTTCCTTTGGCTCCTAACGCAAGGCACGACAATATACTGCCCCGTTGGGCGCGCGGCCTCTTGCGTCTGGGACCCGATCTGTCACCGTGCCACGGAAGGAAAAGCTACCGGTCGTGTGGAAGCGAGCAACCTAGACCTAGAAAATGGTGTGTGAGTTTTGTAACCGTTTGCTTTTTTCCTCCGTTTTTTTACCGAGCTCCCTTTCCATCACATGAACCAACTTTCCAAAACACTACGATACGCTTCACTCCAGTTTCAATCCACCGTTGCCGTGAAGAATGCCATGGGTACCCCCTCTGCCGTACAGAGTGTTTCCTGCTCCCATGCCATTACGATATACTCCCGCTATCTTTAAAAGGATGTCGTTTCGTAAAGTACATTAAGTTTTAAAAACGACATTTTTTTAGGGACGAGGGAGTAAGTGGAAACGGGAACTGAAAAGTTTCCACCTGAATGGTTCTGATGCAATTAGTAAAATTAAGTTGGTCGGATGAAGAGGAAATCTAGCTAGTCGCCAACAATCGCCACCAGCACAGCACATTCACCTGCATATGGCTGCCTGCATATCATCTCACGCAATGAGTCGAAGAAGATAAGGCAATCTCGGTACTGTGATCCGAGTGAATCGATGATTCCCGGTTCCGTTCTCTCCGAAAGGAAAGCGAGGAAAGTTGAGCTCCGCAACAAGAGCAACGGACAGACGCAACGTCCAGGGAGCACGGGACGAGTGCATGGAGCGTATGCAGCAGTCCAGTCCAATCATTCGGCGGAATCCATATCATCCATCGGTGCCCCTTCGGTGGAAGGAAAGGAAAGGGAATCAAGCTCAGGTGGACAGTGCCAGGATAATGCTTAAATTAAAACCATGTGTTGGCCGACAGGCGATCTGTAATTGCTGCACAAGAGTAACAGTGACGAGACGTGCTGATCGTTTATTCACGGAAAAGAAAGAATGCGTAAGCCCTTTGGTGGAAGTCCTTCTCCTGCCTTCATGCCAGAAAATTGCATTTGGAAAATTGGAAGTCCTCCTCCTGCCTCCATGCAGACACTTCACGTCATCCTAGCCGGACGACGGCAACTGATTTGACCGAAACGCCCAGCGGCCAGCACACAGCGCAAACCAGAACAAGTACGTACTCGTGAAGGGCGAGTGGACGGCTCACTTCCTCTCTGGTCCAGGGTACCTGCGCTCAATGAGATCAGGCTATCAGAGAATGGCCCATCGCCTGCCCTCACTCTTGATCACCTATAAATCAGCTCAAGATCTCTCCAACAAAAGCCTGTTTAGATTCCTTTACTCCGGGACAGAATAAAAAAAAACCATGCCGGTATCGCATGTAAACAGTTCGCACCAGCGGTTCCAACAGTATAATATCACCCTCTTCAAGAATGCAATAGTACTGCTGGGCCTGTTGGCTGTCAGGCATGCTCGTGCAGCCGGTCAAATAAAACAGCACATCTGGATGGAAATTTTGCAACACGGAATACATATTTTTTTTGTTTAGCTTTACTTTCCAGGACAGACAGAAAGATTGTTGTGTCCCCTGTTTTTTTCTTCTCGGAGCGTAAGAGACATGGACAACGAAGGCAGAGGTAGCGACAAATAAATAACGACACAGCTCCGGGAAAAAAGACTTTACGTGGAACCCGTGACAACGACCTGGATGTAAGTGTTCACCCATTTTCCGCATGGAGATGGTGTAAATCGAACACGTCTGGAAAGGGAAATTGTCATGGGTAGATGGACGACAGCGACGCGGCGGTCGTGCCGGACCGGAACCAGACCACCCCGTTTCTGTACGCGTCGAAGCCTAACACCTTTGTGATGAAGCCCTGAGGATAACGTATATTATTAGCTTTGATCCTGATGCGTCTCGTCTCTCTGGTCTGGAGCTCTCCACATCAGGCCGCGGCGGAGCTTACCGACCTCGACAGAGACGGGGCACCGCAGCGTCAGCGTCCGTCCGGAAACGAGAATTGGCACCGGCGGAGGCGCGATTGAATGCGAAATTTGGAGGTGTTTAACATGTGCTGCTTGTTGCATTAAGGAGAAGGGAAGGTAACCGGTGAAGACATTTCAGCTCCTTGCAGGATTAGTAGGTCATGCGATCGCGGACACAAGGATGATGGATTGGTGGTACAGTCTCACCGGGATGGAGATGGGGTGGCCGAGACCTGAAGGCGAATCTTGCGTCAATCCGATTGCAGGCGAGGGGACGGACCTGAAGAGATCGTCCGTACCAACTTGACAGGGCCCAACTCCAGCTCTCCTGCTTTGGTAACCGAATATGGGCCAACTGTCGGGGCAGAACGTGCGTTTTCGTAACTCTGGGCCGCATATTCAGCTAGCTGCTAGCCTCTGCCCTCTTGTGCGTTTGCGTGCAGGGAGAACCACTCAAATTCAGAAACAGAGCTCATCCTGTCAGCAAAGGCACACTTCCATTTTTTAATCTCACTACGAGATTCCTCATATTGAAACGAGTTCTCCACCTTGCCCTTCCGGTTGCAAAGCAGAAACAACGCAACGAGCTGATCATCGAGAGTACCTGCTAAGTTATCATTGACAAACAGATGACACACGGACATATACAACAACAGACTGCCGTACCAAAAGAACTGCCAATTGAACAGAAACAGCTGGCCGACTGTGCCCTACGACCTGCAGGTGCGGTATACCTCACCCCGCATCACATCGACAGGTCCATGATCGAGTGTGTAGCGATCCGGGGCAAGATACACGCCAGTCTTCTCCAGAAGAGCCAAGCCTTCCTCCCTGCCATACCTTGAAGAATAAAGCTTCAGGTATTCTATGTCCTGCGCGGAAATGCAACAACAAAAAAACAGCTGTTAGAAGGAACAGCTGAACGGAGGGAATGAACCAAGTGGTGAGCTGTAAAGTTTCATTTACAGCTAACAGATGCAAATGATTTCTAATACATCGTTGGCAGAAAATTGTGGACTCATGACTTCTAATATTCTTCTAAGCATTTGCAACCCTTGGAAATCATGAAGCAAAATTACAAAGACCTAGTGGATATCTAGTCCAGATGAAGTGGTAAACAACTACTCCCTCCACCCCCATCTCCATCCCCATGAACTTGTCATTTTGTAGTTCAAAAATAAACTACAAAGCGACAAGTTCATGGGGACAAAGAGAGTAATTTTAATCTGGATGGCTTGTACCTCAAAGGATGAAAAACTAGTACTCTTAAAAGCCAACAATTTCCAAGAATTTTAACCTGCATGCCACTGAGAATGCGCTCTAGCCTGGTGGAAGCAACTGGTTCATGTGACGAAGAAAAGACTTCACCAGGATAGAACAGGACCCCATCTCCAGGAGGAAGACCACAGCGGAAGCAGATCTGTAGCACCGCCGTTCAAGGGTTTGTCACATGAATGATTAAGTTGCAAACTGAACTTCAAACTTGGTTCAATAAAGTATGATTCTTGCACTAGATTCTAACAATATAATAGAAAACAGAGAAGTCTCAATTTTCAATGTAAATAAAACCCAACATCTGTACGATAAATCCAAAACCAAGACTAGAATTAAAATCTTGAACTAATTACCCCCTAGAAATACTATTACAAATTTTTTTTTGCTAGAGTTATCTCTCTGTCTCAACACTAAAGCAGATAAGTTGTCACTTATCAATATAACTGGACATTTGTAGTAATTATTATTCAACATAAGCAATTAGTTGTTTCAACTTTCAAATATATCATCGCTTTCCCTGTTGAATTAGGAACAATGTGAACTTAACAATAAAACACATGTCCAATACCCATGTAGCAAAACTTGAAACCGGACCTTAATACTCTCAGCAGGTTTAACATTTCACATTACAAAGACTAAAATAAAAATTAATTCCTTACTAGGTTTTACACGTCTCAGGAACAAAATACTCAGATCATGTACTAGTGACAGGTCATTATATAAAGAGGTTCACCGTCCTGTAGCATACCTCGGCACATGGAATCATAGCCTTCTCGTAGCAGTTAGTACCCCAATAAAGGAACCCTGTCCCGCCCTCCTTCCATACTCTCCACATCACTGCTCGGTGCTGGGTTCCACGCATCCCGAGGTGCCAGTTCGGTTGAGGATCAGAAGGTCCCATACAAACATACGTCCACCACTCCTAAGAAAGGAAAAACAGAGCAGTTCATACTTGAGTGATGAATGGATAACTTCAGGATAAATAAGAAAACCCAATAGGCCAATAACTTGTATTGACCAGGACAAAAAGGCATTCAACTTAATAAAAAAATTATACTGTATCGCTGTGTGGAAAACAGTGTTTCAGAGCAGATTGAAAAAAAAAACATAATCAATTAAGGCTATAGGAAGCTCCCAAGGGAACTGTTGGTTATGTGGATCGAGTTGCAGAGCCCACCAGTAATCTTCAAGGAGGATGAGGCCAGTTGGGAGCCCCATTTTTCTAAAAATCAGTTAAGAGTAAATGCATAGTTTTGTGTGCAGTGTCAACAGTTTTGAAATTCCTCACCATATCATTGCAATGGAACTCATAGAAATGGATGATCTCTTCCAACCACAAGAAAGAAAATATAAACATTATTTGTAACAAACAAAGGAAACAGTCAAGAACAATCAAGAAAATGCTTCAGTTATCAGTGTCCTGTTGGGGGGCTGTATCGTGACCTTTTACTTCTCTAGTACTTTACGCAGCAACTTTTGTTGCACAAATACATATAACATTTGGTTTCACTAAATAAAAAATGGGTTCCCATCCCTGTTTTTCCAACAAAAAAATCAAGAAAAAGTTCTGCTTCTTGATGTCTGACCACCATCAGCAGCAAATACTAAAATAAGTCTTAGAGCACTGGATGACAACAAACAAACTAAAAATGTGAAAAGCACAGGCGATGTCTCACACAAAATGTTAGTAGGAAGTAGTCACCATATTTCATAAAGGAGAAGTTCTAAATTATTTTGGAGGAATAGAATTGTTATTACCTCACCAAGATCAGGCCGTAATTCTGAAACAATATCCTTCGCTAAGTCCTCTCTTGTGCCAAGAACCCATTCGCTGTATAAAACGACAGTAAATTAGAGGTTGAAGTGATCCTTGGTGGAAACATTGTCTAAGCATGCATCACACCATCGATACTTCTAACAGCCTCCATGATGCATATCCAACATACACAGGGTGTCACCATGACCTCAACACTTATTGGAGTTGTATGCTCCATCAAACAGGGAACATGTAAACAGTAAAGATACTACCAAGGTCTTGTGAGAAGGGAATATTACTCCCTCACAGAGATGACAGCTTCATCTGTTATGGTCCATTTTTGTTAACATGGTAATCGGTCTACTTTTCTTAACATGGTCTATAGATAGAAATAAATCTGTTATGGATAGAATCTATCTAAAGATAGAAGTAATAAGAGATACAGGGAAATAAGAGGTAGAGGCGGTTGGACTTTCCCTAACCGCCTAGACGCAGATTTGGAAGGGGTGCAGGGCCTTGGCCTATATAATGTGCCCTCTTCCCCTGTAAGATCATCGAAGAATAAAGTAATTTTCCTAAGGGGCTGTTCCTACCTTCAGTCACCAGGCTGGGGATCAGCCCAGCCCCAGTGACACTATCTCCACCACGATTCACAACAATTAGTATCACGATCCAGAGGAGCATCGACCATGTCTGGCTCCGGAGATGTTCCTGGGAATATGACCATGGGGGACCTTGCTGCCCTCATACAGTCCATGAAGTCCAACATGGAGCCCATGCACTCCAACATCACAACTTCCATCAACTGCCTCTCGACGCAGATACACATCATAAACTCACGTCTGGACGATCACGATCGACGTCTGGACCGATTGGAGAAGGCTAGAAACATTGAGAGCTCTGTTTCAAGGATGATGCCGTCACGTCTGCAGCCACAAAGTTGGCCACACACGAGATCCACTCCCTTCCGTCGTCCTCGAAGCGGATAGTGTCGCCTCAAGTGACGTCCTCGCCAACGCATCCGTCGATCCCCGCCACCTCTATCAAATCAGAGGTAGCTACGAGGCGGGCGACCTGGCTCCAGATCGCGTGCCCTCTGCCTCCCCCGGCTCAACGCACCTCTCATCAACTTGTCGCACAACTCGCCCACGATCTCCATCGACGAGACGATACCGGCGCGACTCTCCGTCAAGTTGCGTCGGATGCAACCGCCTCGTCCTCAGTTCTCCATTGCCATGTCCCCGAGCTCCACTCTACACCAAGTTGCACCCGTCCTCCGTCGATTATGTCCGCATCGACGCCAAGATCTGTCGATCGCATCGATCTCCACCACGCCTCCAACTGCACCTCCTCGATTGCGTACGCCTCTGCGTCGTCCTCCGCGTCCAGTGAACCTCGATCGCGACGCAGATCGGATTTGGGATCGGGGTCAAGCTCGGCCCAATCTGTCGCCGAGGAATCCTCGATCCGGAGCCGTCGGGGTCGGATCCGCCTCGTGCACGTGATTGCACGATTTCCCTCTGGATTATCGCCTGAAGCCACCTCGATCTGGACTCGAATGGTCGTCGCGCGTAGCTGGCCGAGATCGTCGTTGTCGGGAATCGGGGCCATGGATGCATCCTGCCTGCAGACCATCGACGTCGTCAAGAAGTTGCTACAGCTCTACCGTGTGGAGGCCTACCGAGGGATCGCGCCTTCCTCATCTCGTGCATCATCAACACCGTGCAGATCGCACGACGTGTCATCGCCAACCTCTAGTACGTGCTACTACAGGTGGTGGCAGGTGGTGGTCTGGAAGTTTTTGCACCAGCCCAAGGGAGTCGCCATGATGCCGACCAAGGTGGCGGCAGAAAGGTGCACATCTACAACAAGCTGCACCTGACCCAGGGCATGGAAGTCGTCAAGTACATTTGGCTGGTTAGGCCTGCCATCTACAATGGTGCACCGACCAAACACGCATCTAACAAGAAGAATATCGACGCCAGGCCACTGCTTCCACATCGCGTCTTCGGGCACGCATATTGTGCTGCCTTCTCCACCTATGTCATTGCCGACGACCACCACAAGATGCGGCCCCCACCAGCACCCGACTTCCTCATGCCAATTCCACGTCTGGCTGAGAATTTTGGCCACTTTCCTCGTTACAGTGAACATAATGCTCGAGGTCATCAGCGACGCCACAAGACTGGACGTGTCCTACCCCTACTTGAAGACTCAACTCGAGGACGATCTGGTGTTGGACAGAGAGGAAATGTTGCAGACTGGGTCCACATGGGCTCAATCAGAAGGCCCAAACGCATGAACCCTCTAGAAGGTTTATTTAGATAGAAACAAAAAATCTAAATAAAGATAGAATGTAATAAGAGATACAAGGAAATAAGAGATAGAGACGGTCGGGCTTTCTCTAACCGCCTAGGCGCAGATTTGGAAGGGGTGCAGGGCCCTGACCAATATAATGTGTCCCCTTCTCCCTCCTGTAAGATCATCGAAAAATAAAGGAACTTCCCTAGAGGGTTGTTCCTACCTTCGGTCACCGGGCTGGGGATCAGCCCATAACACTATCCTCACCACGATTCACAACATAAACATTAATGCTATGAACCTGATATATTATCAGGCTATCAGCAGAATTGTAGTTCAAAATACTTCCAATAAATACACTATCATGAGTGTAGATGACAAGGGAAATTGAACTAATGGCACATTACAGTAAGAAAAAATCATGTTCATGTTGTGGCAGTATATGTGCAATCGTCAATGCCATCCACTGTAACATACAACACACAAAAAAAAAGAGAAAACACCAGCTGAGCCCACTTGTCAGTCAAACAAGGGTCTTCTTCCTCCATTGAGCAGCTTGGGCGGCAAGCGCCACGTAGACGGCGACCACCGGACTGTTACGACCCGACTCCCTCCCCCACACGCGGTTCTCCTCCATTCTTTCTCGTCCTACCTCTTGAACTTTCCATGAGACAACCGTGTGATTGAGATGTAACAGTAGTAGCTCGGTCTTATGGTGAGGTTCACCCAATTCTTACTTAAGTTTATTGATTAATAGCAGCAATGCCGATTTTGAACAGTGTCATTGGACTCAAGCAAAACGACTTGCTGATTTTGGGCAATGGCATTGTCCGCAAGCAATTCATTGTTAGTGTTAATGAGATGTTCATCCAACCATTCAGTCATCTAAATAACATTTTGAAACTCATCTTGGAGTTTAGTTTTACTCTGCTGAACCTCTTGAAGTTACTGATTTATGATGAGGATGTGGTCCTCACGATCAGCAAGTTTTGTTTGAAACTTCCTGGAGCTGCTGATCTAAACCGAGAGTTTGCTACCCGAGCTCCACAATACGTGCATCCTTAGCATGAATCTGCTCCACGTTCTCCTTACCGGCCATCCGCGGGAAGATTTAAAAAACAAAATCGAATCATCCTGCAGTTAACTCCTAAACTTTTATCAATGAATAAAAATTCAGAGTCTAATTATATTACAAAATATATCATCCATGACCAAAGAAATCAACCTAGATCCAAAATATTCCGATGGACAATTTCTGTCTCAAAGTGATAGCGATTAAAAAAGTTAAGATTAAATATATTTGAAGCTGAAATCGAGCAAAATGTTGAATATCAAACTTGTAAAGGACTTTTATATCTTTGCAACAACCCCATCCGATTAACAAAACAATTTTTACAACAGTCTAAAGTGGTAGCTGGAGTTCTGAAATCTGAATCTGTAACAAATTGTATTCGATTTTAGAGAGCAATTTAAAATTATTTAAAAGCATAATTTGGACATGTGACTATGAGACATATTATAGAACAGAAAATGATAGATTCACAGGGTGATCAAGATGAGACGCTCAGTACAAAAAAATAAGGTATATTGATTTTAAAGTTGCTATTGTGATGGATGTTTTAAGTTTTAGATTTTAATAAAAATGATGCAATGACATGATTCAGTCTACACGTTCTCACCAAAAGAAAATTTGGCCAAATATAGTGACCATATGTTAAGTTAGTGATGACCATATGTTAAGTTAGTGACAACACGTTCACTCATGATACAATTAGTTGTTCTCTATACGTACTAAGTAGCGTGGTTAGCGTACCTGTAAAAGTTTTCTCATACTTCCACATATTCATCATAGACAGTGTAATATTATAGAATAAAACTTACCTTTACTTGAGTGTCGGTGTGTCGTTACATAATTGTAAAGTGCATAAAGTAAAAGTTAGTTTTGCCACCAATATTATACTCTTAACATCCTTATATGAGTTGCCTAATATGTGTCATCACCGTAAAAGTAGTTTTCAAAAATAGACATATTCAAAGCCAGATCGAGGTTGGTACAACAATAAATAGGCCTATTTATGAAAACTACTTTTACGGTAAGGACACGTATTAGCGCAGCCATATAAGGATGTTCGAGTATGATCCAGGTGGCAAAACTAACTTTTAGTTTATTGCTTTTACTTTATGCATTTACAATTATATAACGACGCATCGACGCTCAGGTGAGAAGGTAAGTTTTTATTCTATGATATTATAATGTATGTGATGAATATATGTATGAGAAATTTTTGCAGATACGCAAACCGCGCTATTTAGTACGTATAGAAAACGACTATATCATGAGAAAATGTGTTGACACCGACTTAACGTATGGGGTCACTATATTTGACCAAATTTTTTTATGAGGACGTGTAGGCCGAATCATATCATTACATGCATTTTCATTGAAATCTGTCAAGCATGAAAACAGTGATCACAATAGCAACTTTAAAAATCAATATACCTTAATTCTTTTTACTAAGTGTCTTAGCTTGATCACTCTGTGAACTTATCAGTGTTCTGTTCTATAATGTCTCATAATCACATGTACAAATTATGCCCTTAAATAATTTTAAATCGCTCTCTAAAATTGAATAAAATCTATTACAAAATTAGATTTTAGAATTTTGACTGCTACTTTAAATTGTTGTAAAAACTGTTATGTTACTTGGATAGTCTTATAAATACTTGTTGGAAAGCTATAAAAGTCCTCTACAAGTTTGGTAGCCCGGTTTCAGCTCCAAAAGATTTTTATCTTAACTTTTCTAATCGCTGCCATTTTGGGACAAAGCGTCTATCGAAATATTTTGTAGCTAAGTTGATTTTTTTGGGTATGTTTGGTATATTTTGTAATCTACCTAGACTCTGAATTTTTATTGTTTGACAATAGTTTAGAAGTTAACTACAGGGATGATTTGACTTTGTTTCCTAAACCTTTCCGCAAATGATCGGTAAGGAGAACACGAAAGATATTTGTGCTAAGGATGCACACATTGCGAAACTCGAGAAGCAAACTCTCGCTTTAGATCAGCAGCTCCAGGAGGTTTCAACAAAACTTATTGAGCACGAGGACCACATCCTCACCCTAAATCAGCAACTCCAAGAGCTTCAGGAGAGAAACAAACCTCCAAGATGAGTTTCAAGATGTTCTTAAGATGACTGAATGGTTGGATGAGCAGCTCATTAACACAAACGATGAGTTGCTTGCGGCCAATGCCACCATCCAAAATCAGCAAGCCACTTTCTTTTAAGTCTAATGACACTATTCAAAATCAGCATGCTGCTATCAATGAACTCGAGGAAGAATTGGGCGAAGCTCACCATGAGATTGAGCAATTGCTGCTACAACTCAATCTTTTAGCTATCCCACCGGAAGTTGAAGAGGTAGGAGGAGAGAGAATGGAGGAGAAAGGAGAGAAATGAAATGGGAAGGGGGGAGTCTTTTTCCCTAGGGGAACCACACGTGGGGGAGGGAGCCGGAACGCAGCAGTTTGGTGGTCGTCGGCCACGTGGCGCTTGCCGCCCAAGCCGCCCAAGGGAGGAAGAAGACCCTTGTTTGACTGACAAGTGGGGGCCCAACTGGTGTTTTCTCTTTTTTTGTGTTGTATGTTACACCCACAAAAATTAGCAACCTAGAAAAATGTAAGAAATGCCAGCATCAATCCACACCTCGTGCAAAATATCTGTGTGTGTGGACGTAGAAACTTGGGAACTTCCACAAACGCTTCAAATGTAGAAGGAGCAAGTTCAGAACCACTTGGACCTGTCCAGATCATTCAAATTGCATAGAAAAATAAAGATATAGTTCAGTCTTTGCTACAGAAACTTGCCCGTGCAATGGCTTAAATAGGTAAAATCATCTAAACTTCCAGAAACTAGAGCACCCAAAGAAACCAACTCCAAGCAGAGTGACCTAAAAAAACCTCAGTCAAATTATCATATGTCCGTTTCATAAACATATACAAAGTACCTAATAGTTAGCTAGGCAAAACATATTAGTTAATTAATTAGGGTAAGACTCCAGCAATTCACATCAGCCGTGATAAAGGGTAGTTAGGGTATCCTCACACTTCACGTGTAACAGCTTATTCCATATGTTCTTATCCTTGCTTCACAGCATCAATTTTCCCATCACAAACGATGAAACGATAATATCAGAAGTTCTGGTTCTGGACAAATCCCAATTATGAAAGTATGTTTCTAAAAGGTGGCAGTGTTCATTAAACAAAAGGATATCAGATTTTGCTTA
Source organism: Tuctoria greenei (assembly GCA_036927565.1). NCBI lineage: Eukaryota > Viridiplantae > Streptophyta > Magnoliopsida > Poales > Poaceae > Tuctoria > Tuctoria greenei. Next base: position 216,875,606 of record JAYESD010000005.1, on the reverse strand, counting down.
CACTCACCACAATAATAAGTTGTCAAAATCCGCACATCATTTGCATATGAGTGTAACTCATTAGATATGCTGCATATTGTATCATACTGATCCACATTTAATGGCTGAAAAGTAAAAGCAAATGTAAGCTGATCATTGGGTAATTCTTCTCCAGTAGTTGAAAACAGGTATACGTTAGAATAAAGTAACAAAAGACATATGTTCAGAATGAAGTTTCCTTCAAGAACCATTACATTTTAGGGAGAGTAGAAGTGGTTAATTTGGCAACTTCAATGAGTTTATTCAAGTAACAATGAGTAGAGCAGTGTCGCAATGGAAATGCATATACAAGTTGCCTTCACCATTCATGCTTGTACTCACTGTTGTGACCTAATAATTGTTAACTGTTTTGGTCACAATTGTACTTCCTTCACTGTCATTTGCTGTTTATGTAAAATCAAATGCGTCACCATAGGACATTTTATGTATTACAGGATGTAAGAACAACAACACAATATCAATAGACACCATGCCTACTAACTTCCCTCAGCAAAAATAAACAAAAGGAACTAAAATCATATATTTTTACATTCAGAGAAAAGACACAATTAAGCTAATGACCTAATGCGCCAATTGGGGAATTGTGAGTAATAACATCGTTGCAGTTCCTAGGTTCAACCATTGTAGAGTTAAGCAAGACCAAATTGGAACAGAATATTGATTTGGGATCAGAAGGCACACCATAAGCTGAGTGACACGTCAAAGCAGGAACCATGTGTCTTCCAGGAGAACACTTATTACAACCCCATTGCCCGAACCTAAGCTTGCGTTGGTGTAGTGTGGTCAGGACATAGCAGGAAAGTCAGATAACTTACCTCATCCCACAAATAGAAGTAAGCTTTTGACCAATGAGGCTTCAATTTTAAGATTTCAATCTCTCTTCTCAAGGAGTTTTTCGCAGCATCAGTGCTATTGTGTGTCAAAATAGAGCCAAACTAATTAAAGTAACAAACTGAATCAGCTAAACAAGTTGACATGATTCAGAAGGAATTCAAGCAATACCATGACAAGATAGGTGCATAGGGTACAGCATATGCTGCCAGTCTTGGGTCAGAATAGTACTCATTAGCCTTTGGATGATCAGCTGAAATAATAGGAAAAAGTAGAATAAATGATGACATATTAGGAACTTAGGATAAATTTCAATTAACCAGCATATTCTTTTATGAGAAAAGAATTAACAAAACTAAGCAATACCAGGCCAAGGGCATGTATATGCTAGTATGCGCATGCCATCACCCCATCTGCAGAAAAATGGACTGACTCGGTACTGCAGGAGCCACCTAAAGTGACGATCCAGTGCATCGTACCATCCTTCAGTGCCATGCTCCAAACAGAAACGATCTTCAATCACAGTTTCAGATATCTAAGGAACCGTCAGGAGAACACATCCATACAATTTCCATTCGAATGTAAACTACCAATGCCTACAAAAGAAACACTGAAATACAGAATCTGACAATAAACTCAGAATGTGATTCTGATTTTGTGTTGCACTCAACACAAAATATCTAAGGAACGATCTTCAATCACAGTTTCAGATATCTAAGGAACCGTCAGGAGAACACATCCATACAATTACCATTCGGATGTAAACTACCAATGCCTACAAAAGAAACACTGAAATACAGAATCTGACAATAAACTCAGAATATGATTCTGATTTTGTGTTGCACACAACAGAAATGAAAAATGTAACATAGTAAAGGGAATATTGACAGGATACACCAAAAACAGCAGGTAAAGAGGGTGTCACTGGGAGAGTGAAATCCCAAACAGTAATGCTTAACTTCAAACGAACTGAAACATTGTTCATAACATCTTCATCCATCATGTCTCCTAATCCATTACTCTCTTGACAGTCCTGGAATGCTGGAACATCCAACATCCTCCTCAGTGAGGTTGAAGCAGATGTCAGTCTTTGTACCTAAATTTTGTAGCTGTGTTAGGAACAGAATGATAATGCTAGACCTTAAAATATATTACCAGAGCAGAATACCATTTCCGCTGATGATGAATAGTCTTTGGGTTCAGTGATGTCCAGAATACTTCTTAATTCTTGATATAGCCGGTATCTCTCAGATTTTGGTAAAGCTTCTGTTCGGGAACTGCCACAGGAAAATAGTCAGTAAGCAAATATAACCAATACCTCCTGAACTAGATTGTCATTCTTGTTTCAGAGTGTCATAGAACTATTTATTTTGTCTCGTATTTTCATGACCTGAATCCTTCCAAATTTTGTGAACTCTAGCTATGGTATATAAGCATGTACACTCATTATGTCACACAAGGCAACAATTTTGATGCCTTCAGTAAACACAATGGAAAAAAAATATAGCACCTACATAGTTGCCATTCTGAAATATATAGTGACTGATACCCCTTGATGTAGTATACAGGTCAGCATTTGGGTCAGAGTTAGAAAACAAAGAATTGACATTCACGCCGAAGCATGTCTAATCAGATGGATCCCTTTTTTCCCTTGTATAAGCCTAAAATCTCAGTTGATTGAGGATGTAGATATAAGCCTAGGCCACCCAAAATTTATTTGAAGCCTTTCAGCTATGCTCAGTGCGACAGTGCGGCAGATGGTCCTTTTGTGATCACTTAAAGTGGCCTTTGAACCGTAGGCCATATATGCCCTACTAATCATCTTCTACATGAAATTAGATGCCTATATTTCTTATTTACAAGCCACCTGGTTCCTCCTAGGTTAGTCGAGTCTGTTTCTTTTCTGTAAGGGGAGTAAAGGAAACTAATGTTTCTAATACTCTATAAAATTGCTGTTCCTAGCAGAAAAAAGACAAACAACAAGGAAAAACTTACTCTGCATCTGCCTTAACAGCGGTAATGAATATTTCACCCTCATATACACCAGATGGTTGTCCACAAGGAACGTTTAATGATACCCATACTGCACTTGTCTCCCTGTACAAACAAAAGTGAAGAAACATTTACATATATAAGAAGAAAAATAATATCGATTGGAAAGCCATAGAATCTACAGTTCAGGTGTACCCCGGGTGTAGGCTTATCTGAGGACTGAGTGGATCAATAGGCACGAGAGCGTCTGGAACACCTAAGATAGGCACCACACGTCGCAAAGTTATGGATTGACCAACCACTAACCTGGTACAGCACTGTTGTAATCATTGAAACAGAATTGTGGAAATGTTGGTCTCCCTTAAAAAGAAGAGATTTCAAAGTTTTAACAAACAAACCTGTCTCCTGAGGAGGAGCAGAGATCAGTACACTGAATTTGCACAGACCCTGCAATACCTGCCGTGGCCCATGAAACCTTTGGGCGTAAAGCAATTTGGAAACTTTCTCTTTCATTTCTTGCTGCCAAAAGGTTGACCTAAAGAAAACAAGCATTAAATATTGAAGGAATAAAATCAAATAATAATAAAGTAACTTATGCCGATTGAAAGCACACAAAATTCGATCACAGAAGAAAACTGCAATATTACAGTTTAGAGAACAATCGACACAATTGGTGAAGCATAAGCCAAGTAAATGATAAAAATAAACACTCCACATCTGAAAAAAATGAATAGCAAAGATCACTATTAAAACATTATTTTATAGAAACGGCAAAGTGAAAATCTAGTTATTCTCACACCAGTGAAGTGGCAATAAAATAAAATACAACTTACTTTCTCTAGAGGTCGAGGTGCTTCATTTTGGTTAACATTTGCTGTGCTGGGCACAGACCATACGTGCAAAAGATCTTCGGTGTGAACTTTTGTAGGATCAATCACACTAGCACCCAGACTTGAACCGCGTAAGCCTCCATCCGCCCAGCCATAACTGGTCCCTCCTCCAGCTACGCCTTCAACAGGAGGTACAGAAACGTTTTGCGTCTCCCCTCCTGTGATCACACAAAGGCAAAAGATCTGTAATCGTACTACAGAAGTAAAATTTAAGCACCAAGGTTCCTATGTCCTAAGCATATAAAAATCTCAAAATCTATATAAATATTTCTCATTGTTAGCAAGAAAGACCATGATGATTGCTGGGAATCAGCAATTCCAATGTGCAAGAGGATTTCTACTTGTTGCATATTGTGCAATGAAAGTGGAAATGATTACAATGAAGGACTTTAATACTAGCACTTGGAAATACTGAGCCTGATGGTTACATGTTTTCCAAGCCACAACTCAATTGTCAACACTCAACACTTATGTTTATCGGAGACAATATACTAGATGAAGTTTTTTTAGTGCAAATCATCACTGGATACTAGCTGAACAGCAACTCCTCGAACCTTATTCATCCAAATTTCGTCTAACGGCTAATGCATAAGCTGCATGCTGGATATTTCTTCACATAAGTATCATATAGATATGGACGTGCACCTGTACCAGGGACGAGTGAGAATCCTTGATCTTGCATAGAGAGGGTACTTCTTGAGCTAGTCAGCCTGTAAGCCCCACAATGTTGTTGCTTCACTAGCATCCCTGAAACTTTTGGTGTGATCCATTCCTATTCTAGAAAAGTTTCACGTCCGCCCCTAAACCAGATTCCCCATGCCTTCTCCAACTATTTGCATAGTTTTGTCTTCCAGGCAGTCATGGCATGAAACGAAAGCTTGGCTCGGAAATGAAGGGAATGGCTCGAACCAAATGTATCAAGCAATGGCAATGCGAGACTGATGAGCATCCCCATCTAAGTTGTGAACACTTCACACCAAGTTGAACAGACCATCCAGATAACTTATTCTGTGACTGGACTCCTATACCCCAGACCATTCTATAACCTATTTTATAACCATCGAAGTTGTGAGCCAATTGGACTGCCGATTGCGCGATCGAGCTATACATCAGACAGAAAACCAGTCCGATCGGGCGGGGGAGGGTCGGAAAATTAGTGGGTTACCTGAGGCGGAGTTGGAATCTCCTGGCTCCATGGTCTCACCGACGGAGGGCCGTGGATCGGGGGAGGGCGGCGGTGGCGGTGAAGCCTCGGAGTTGGGAGTGGTGCGGCCGGGGACGGGAGTGGAGGATCGGTGGAGAAGGGGAGGGAGCAGTTGCTGCTTTTGTTCCACAGGCCACGAGACTCCCGACCTCCCACGGCACTGTGGCTCGAGGTCGTGGGGCCGGAGGACTGGAGGAGGAGGCAGGCACAGGCGAGGGGAACCTACCGACCGACGCCGGTGGCAGGATCGATGATCAACGCGGTTACTGGCGCGGTGGGCTGGCAGCGTGGCACGAGGCGGGGTAAATGGGAAATGACAACGAAGGGAAAGTGGAAGTGGGACGCCGGCGTGTGCTCCGTTCTGAAAAACTCGTCGATCCGGCTTGCGAAAAATGCTATACGCACACTACCGTCCGGTATAAGTAGGCCCTGTTTGAACTTTTAGAGTTAATTATTAGCTATAATAATTTATTAGTTGGATTGGTCCAAATAATTATTAGCTGAAAGCTGTCTGGAACTCATATCTAATTATTTGGTTGCTAGAGACAATTGATTGTAGTCCTCCTGTTTTATTTTTGTTGTCATTTACTGCAGGAGAGAGGGCAATGATAGAATTAATATTAGTTAATAATTACCTATAATTAACTGGGTTGAACCAGCTAATGATATTATTATTAGCTGAAGGGCTAGCTAATAATTAACTTTGCTATTAGCTACTCTGTTTGGAACCGCTAATTTTTTGCACCTAACAGTAGTTTTTAGAGGTTTTAAACAGGGTCTAAATCATACTCTCTCCATCTCAAAAACTAAGACGTTTTTTAATTAAATTTAGTTAAAAAAATATGGATGGAGAGAGTACTTACTTTGGCACCCGCAGAGCGGCTACGGGACGGTGATCGACGATCGTCAACAGGCAACAGCGGAAGGAGCAGCACCGGGCACGCCTCGCACGATGGTTTCTTCCCGGCAAAAAAAGAACATATGCCAGCGCGGGCGCTAGATGACCGCAGACACAGACACCTGGTCAAGCTGATGCGCTTTCTTAAGGCTAGCCCAATAGACTATTGCCTCCGACCTGGATCCTCGTTCTGGGCTATTGGGCCTGTTCCACAAAGGTTATCTTTCTGAGCTCTTTAAACACTAGAGCACGTAAATCAAAAGGATGACACCAATCCTGTAAAAAGGATCCCGTGTCTTAACGAGGATCATTAAACTTGCCTTGTTATGTGCCAACTTAATGGAGGCACGTCCTCATTTATCATCTCACTTATTCTGTCTAATAAATCTTAAAACGCCAACCCTCTGTGACGGAGGGAGTAGTAATTAGTTTTTTTCGCTTTTAAGTATGCCATATAACTAAAATAACATTAATTTGAAGGGAGCGGCAGATCATATAATATTTTATTTTATTTTTCTTATTTTATAGGGATCATATAAGAGACAAGTTGTATTGGAAACAGAGCAAACATGGTTTCATCGAATAGAACCCATTTCATCTTCCTTCATTAATTCATTGTCACATCAATAAAACTACTTTTTTGTGACATCTTATTTAATGAATATAAAACCTCCATTAAAAGTAGCATAAGATATTCATAGTAGTATATCCTAACAGTCAGCACAAGGAAAAAAAAGCAGGAGTTCAATATCTGCCAATTGTCCGCTTAGCCAGTCTTGAACGAGATTACTAGATACCTACCTTTGATAGACCATCATTCCAAGGTAACATGAGTACACGTAGCAGGCTAACATGCCCATTCCTACACCAGGCGATGTCAGGGTAGAAGGAGAAGCAACCTAAACTGGGAAGGAGCATCTGAAACACACGATCCGGCAAACGCCAACCTGGTTACACTGCAGCACAAAATCCATCTACGACTGCGTGGCGTCATCCCCATCGGCTTCCGGTAATACATGCGGCGACGGCGACCGGTACTTTGTTCCGCGTATAGACGATCCCACGGTTTTCTGGCGATGACTTGGATTGGAGCCATGTCATTTTCCAGTGCTCTGTTCAGGAACGAGAAGCATTCGATGCCTGGTATATGGACTTCATCGATAAACAGGACACCAGGCACAATCGCGGCCTTTCCTGCTGGGCTGGGTTGGGCCAATTCAGTTATCACGACATGATTACTACACGGTCCAGATTTTTGAGCCCGGTCCAGTCCAGTCCAGTTCACGGAAAATCTTGTACTCCCTCGTGTGTATAAAAAATTGTCGTTTTCGACATGTTCTCGCATACCAAGTAAGCATTAAATAAATTTCTTTCTTTTACAATACAACTCTCCTTACTGGTCTGAGTGGTCTTCTTCACGTTTTTCCAGCCAATCTGATGTAGGTTCGATTTCTAGGTACACGCTACCCTATTTTTTTACATCATTTTCCATAGCATGCAGTGTAAAACGACAATTTTTTGTGCACTCTTGGCTCTAGTGTAAAACGACAAAATTTTATACACCGGAGAGAGTACGCGTCAACATGTCGGCACATTTTCCGGCGGAACTACTCATATGTTAAAGTGGATCGATGCCAAGCAAGATTATAAAGACGTCCTTGTTCTCCTCTAAGTTGGTTTCTAGCACGACTTATTAGTGAGTTAATGGTGTCACCTTTGCCTGTATTTTCCCTGACGGTGGCTGATCAATCGCAGTTACCTGATTCAGGGAAGCTATGATGTGATTGGTTGAATTGCTGCTCCACGCTGTGGCCGTGTGCGTGGCGGGGCGGCGGCAGCATCAGCCGACCTGTCGCCGTCGACACACCGATGCCCTGCCAAGATTCGGAACGGGACGAGACAAATCTGTTCGTTTGCACGCCGCACCCCACCTCCGTGTCCCTACCCCCACACCCAGAACGTGAACATGCACCGCTCTCCTGTGTCCTCCTCCCAGATTCCCACCACGGTCGTGGGGACCTGGATGTTGCCCGCCACCGTCCGAGCCGGCTAAGTGCCAAGCTAAACTAATCAGGCCGTGGCAAAGGCAAGGCAACGCGCCAACGCAACGCGACACCTGTTCTGTCGGTGGCTGGCGCCGTGGAATTCCTGCGCCGGCCCGGGACGGCAACCTCGCCAATCGCGGCGGCATCAGCGTCGTCCTCTCTCGTCTTCTCTTCGCGAGCCCCTACGCCGGATCGCGTCGTGCAAAGCCTCCTCTCCTGCTCCTAATGTAATAAGGAAAAAGTCTACTTACCCCCCCTACCTATACCCTAGAGTCTAATCCACCCCCCAAACTATAAAACCGGCTAAACAACACCCCAAACTATTCAAAACCGGTTATATTACTCCTTAATCTGGTTTTGATGAGTGGTTTTGCCATGTCAGCATCTTATGTGGCGCTCCCTGCATGTGATTCAAGGTGGGGCCCATGTGTCATTGAATAAAAATAAAAATTCACTGTCCCAGGTGGAGTTTACCATACCTGGCGCCTCCAGATTTCCGTCAGTTACCCAAGAGGCGGCATCAGAAACAGGCTGGCGGCTCTCAACCCTGGCGGCTCCAGGTCCTGTGATCTGTGCTCCAGCGATTTGTCCCTCCCCATCAGTTGTAGCAGTGATCAGTGCTTCCTCATAGGTCCCTGAAGGCACAATTCCTCTGGTAAGTTCTCAGCTCCATAGATTGCAGTTAGATCAACAAAATTTGATCTGACCTGACCTGCAACATACTTTGATTTTATTCATTCATTGTCAGATCTGACCTGCAACATACTTTGACTTTATGATCATAATCTGAAGAATCAAATATGGCCTGAACTGCACGCCTGCAAAATAAACAGACCTGCACTGCATTCCTGTAAAAGTAATCAATAATTTGGTTAGATCATAGATTAAGATGGTGTACAGGTCCTTGCTCGTGATTGATTTTTAGTTATTATGTCTTTTTGCAGAATATACAATGGACTCTTCGGAATTTTTGAGGATAAAATTTCATTATGGAGGTCAATTTTTATATGTGGACAATCATATACAATACTTTGGAGGTACAACAAGGATTTCATCCATAGAGATAGACAAAGTTTCCTTACCTGAGGTGGAAGGCCATCTTCGTGATCATACGAAGATTGATTGTCCTGTACAACTACATTGGTTGCCTCCTGGATATCAGATGAATGATGGACTGAGGTTGATATTTGACGATGCATCTTGTAATGTTATGGCTCAACAAATAGGTTCTCATGGAGTGGCTGAAATATTTGTTGAACAAATTGGAGTGGCTGAAATATTTGAAGCCGACGATGAAGCGGATGATGCCCGTGATGATGAAGTAAATGAGATAGAAGTTAGTATACCTTTGTCTATGCCTAATATGACTGATGATGCCTCTGATAGTTGTGATTCAGATTATCAACCAAAAGACATTAATAGTTCTGAAGATGATGATGAAGTAGAGAAGTTAAGGCAGTACGCAAAGCAAATAAGGTTGGACATGAAATTAAAGAAGGTAGGTCAAAGTCGTGACCAGTCCTTGATCCTTGCGGAAGCAAATGTTCCTGAGTTGCAAAATTTACATGATGATGATAGTCCATATTACAACTCAAGTGATGATTACTCTTATGAGGAAAATAACGAAGGTGAGACAACAAGATGGCTAAGCACAGAGAACAGATATGATTCTAATGCTCCAGTACCTGTCTTTGCCCTTGGTATGGCATTCAGGTGCAGTCGGCAGTTCAAGAAAGCACTCATCAAATATGGCTTGAAAAATCATAAGCATCTTTTGTTCCCGAAGGATGAAAAGAATAAAGTTAAGTCTGTATGTTCTTGGGAGGGTTGCAAATGGATGATATATGGCTCAAAGACAAGTAGATCTGAGTGGTTCAAAATTGTTACTTTTGTTGACGAGCATTGTTGTCCACCAGTACGGAACAACAAGTTAATGACATCTAGAAGGATTGCTGAGAGGTATTGGGATCAAATCAAAGATAATCCAACGTGGAAAGCCGAGTTGATTAAAAAGGCTGTTCTAAAAGATATGCTTTGTGATGTAACATTATCAAAATGTAAAAGAGCCAAGGCGCTAGTGCTACAACAAGCATTGTCATCAACCAAAGGTGAGTACTCGAGAGTGTTTGACTATCAGATGGAGTTGTTAAGGTCAAACCCGGGTAGTACAGTGATAGTGACTTTAAATCCTGATGTTCTACATAAGAATGTGTTTCAAAGGATGTATGTTTGTTTTGATGCTTGTAAAAAGGGGTTTCTAGCTGGATGTAGGCGAGTCATTGGACTTGATGGCTGTTTTTTCAAAGGTGCTACTAATGGAGAGTTATTGTGTGCCATTGGAAGAGATGCAAATAATCAGATGTATCCTGTTGCATGGGCATCAGTTGAGAAAGAAACTTATGACTCTTGGTTTTGGTTCATTGGCTTACTTCAAAAAGACCTCATGATCAATGATGCCGGTGAAGGGTGGGTGCTGATTTCAGATCAGCAAAAGGTATGTGGTATTTAAAACAGTGTTGCTATCATTATGTGTTTCCTGTGTGCTGAAAGTAGTGAGACTTCTTTGCAGGGTTTGTTGAAGGCTGTAACAGAGCTTGTTCCTAAAGCAGAGCATAGAATGTGTGCGAGACACATATATGCTAACTGGATAAAGAAACATCCAGGACAAAAACTACAAAGAAAATTTTGGAAGTGCGCAAAAAGTTCATGTAGAACACTTTTCAACTACAACAAGGCAAAGATAGCGCAGGAAACACCACAAGGAGCTAAGGACATGGTATCTACTTCACCTGAGCACTGGTGTAGAGCCTTCTTCAAACTTGGGTCCAATTGTGATTCTGTGGATAACAATATGTGTGAGAGTTTCAATAATGCAATCATGGATTCTAGATTCCTACCTGTTATATCAATGTTTGAAAACATAAGATGCAAGGTAATGGTAAGAATCCAAGAGAACAGATCCAAGTTAACAAAATGGCAAGGTACAATCTGTCCCAACATTTTCAAGAAATTAAAGTTGAACATTACAAGATCTGGAAGGTGTTATGTCCTTTGGAATGGTCAAAATGGCTTTGAGATTAAAGAGAAGGACAAGAGAAGGTACACTGTTAATTTAGAACATAGAGAGTGTAGTTGCAGATATTGGCAACTCTCTGGCCTACCATGTTGTCATGCTATAAGTGCAATTTACATGGCATCCAGATGTATTGATGACTACATAGCTCCCTGTTACTCGATCACGTCTTACATGAAGACATATGAGTATTGTTTGCAACCAGTTGAAGGTGAGGAAAGATGGCCATCTTCTGATATGCCAAAACCACATCCTCCTGCTTATGTCAAGATGCCAGGAAGACCAAAAACTCAAAGAACCAGAGAGGTACAAGAAAAACCTAAAGGCACTAAACTCAGCAGGGTTGGACTCAAAATGAAGTGTAGTTTATGTCATAGCAACACCCATAACATAAGAAAGTGTCCACACAACAACAATGCGGGCCAGAGGACCAATGCATATAACAAAAGGGAAGGTGTCAGGAAGAGAAAGCAAACTGATCCAGGAACTTAAATTGTAGGGATAAGATGTCAGCTATATGCTATTTAGAATATTATGCACATGTCTTTACTAATACATGTCCTGTTGCATTCCTTGCAGGAAGCATATGAAGATTATTGGATTCTGGAGCCATCACTACTACTATTTTACAACTCAGGAATTTTACTTTGTTTATTTACTATATTGTAATTCAATAACAATATATGCCCTAATTTTGATTCATTTATTACTTATAGTTCTGTTGACAATGTTCACATTTCAGTGAAGAAAGCTAACTGTACCGAATATATTCTGCCTATCAGAGAAGCAGAGTGCTTACACTCCAGTAATGCTTGTCAGTGATATTGTACCCTTCCTCATACTTCCTAAGTCCATCGAGTGAATCGATCCTTCGCGTTCTTTCTGAGAGTGCATTCTCTGATTTGTTTTCTGCTTCCGACAAAGACCTACCCACTGATCAGCAAAACCAACAAAGTTCAGGTACCATTCATGGACAAGAAAAACTGCCATACGTGCACCATGTCAACTGGGAACATACAAACATACTAGAGGAATAATGCAATAGAGGCAAGAAAAATGTCAACCAAAACGATCTTGGTAACATTGCTGTCCTGGCATGAAGATTCGCCACTTTTACTAATGTCTATTTTAAGTGAACCAGTTTTACATGTTAACCAAAAGAAGAAAGATTTTAGAAATTTATCTATTGTTCCATCAGTGCCAATCACCTGCTCCAATGAGGACTGAGTATTTGGGGTGTTGCAGAGTGGTTTGGTCGTGAGCTTGAGCGTGGAACCGGCATGTGATTGCCGCAAAGCAGCAGAGCAGAAGCACTAACTGCGCGAACCTCCTCAGCTCCATGTTAGCAAGCTGCCATCAGAAAACCTACAATAGTTACACTCCAATCTTGATCCAAACGTACAAAGACATAGACAAAAAACCAAGAGCAATAGATCTACTGTACGCGCCTGGGGAGGAGGGTGAGGATGGACACGGCGCCCCCGGCGTGCTCACGAAGACGACAACGACCGCACGACGGAGCGAACGAGGAACGGCGAGTTGGCGGAGCCGACGGAGCCAACGAGGAACGGAGAGTTGGCGGAGCCGACGGAGCCGAGCTCCCTTGCTCCCTTCCCGCGCTGCCTCTCCGCTCGCCGAACCCCTTCCACGGCGGCTCCTAGCTGCCTCGATGCTCATCACTCGCCGGAGCAAGCGCCGGACCACGCTGACCTCCCCCTCCCCCTCCCCTCCCGCGCTCTGCCATGGTGGATCTGCGCTGGAACACCGCCTCCTCTTCGCGGCTCGCCGCCGTGCTGGCTCCGGGCTCGCCGGTCACCGGAGCGACCTCCTTCGGACCGCGAAGCTGCTTCAGATTTGGGAATGCGGTGGTCAGTGAGTGGAGTCAGCTCCGGTAGAGATAAGGACTGGTGTTTTTTTTCTTTTTATTCAATGACATGTGGGCCCCACCTTGAATCACATGCAGAGAGTGCCACATAAGATGCTGATATGGCAAAACCGCTGATCAAAACCAGATTAAGGGGTAATATAACCGGTTTTGAATAGTTTGGGGTGTTGTTTAGCAGGTTTTATAGTTTGGGGGTGGATTAGACTCTAGGGTATAGTTAGGGGGGGTAAGTAGACTTTTTCCATGTAATAATAAAGGCGAGCTACGCAGGTTAGTGTTCCTCTTGTCCGGAAAAAGCGATCCTCCGATCCCGGCAGTACAGTTTTTTCTTTCTTTCTATTGTGGCCATTTGTACTTCCCAGTTTTGTTGATGGTTGACACACAGCCAACAGAGCTCTGGGGATTGCATACCATTGGTAGAGTTTTTAACACGAAATGATCAGCGCACTCGCGACATGTCCACCCTAACCTCGCCACCACTGCTACAACCCGTGTGCGTTATAAAAAAACCGTATGGCGTTCTAAAAATTATGCCAGTATGTCGTTCTAAAAAAACCGTATACATTTTTCTTCCCTTAATGAATTATACTAGTATGGCGTTCTAAAAAAAACGTGTGCCGGCGGCGCATGTGCGTCTTGGCTCGAAGCTTGTGCTGGCCAAGTCAAATGAACTGGACACGTGGAGCCGCCAACGATCCGGTCGTCCGCTGAAGAGAGGAGACCGAGACTCGATCCGAGCCTTCCAATTCCAAGCCAACCACGACGGAGACCGGTCTAACGAGCACGAGCCCTGCCACGTTCCACAGTCCAGCCGGTGGCCTAACATTAACAACCATCAGTTTCTTACACATGGAAAGCAGGTGTACTTGGCGTAGCAAAGCGAAACTCTCTACTCTCTTTTTTTTTTGTCACAAAACTCTCTACTCAAGCACACGCAAAGGTACTGATTGACACGAAAACACCCCGTTCAGGACGAGCACGTTTTTGAAGGTGATGTAGACGATGCCTGAATTGTCACTTGTCAGTCCAAATCGCTGCATTACCTCTCGATGATTTGATCGGGTGCCCGGATCCTTTCAATCACGCCTCGTTCCAGGAACTGACGGCGCACGAAGCCCCACCGAGAACCAGGATTCCCGTCGTCACGTCCCCGTTTAGACCATCCGCAAGGATCTTCTCTAAAACTGATTTTATTTCTCTATACATTTAGTATATTTTCTCTATACTTTCAACATTTCACTCTAGACACTTACTTTATATATTCAGTAATCTACTCTATATTTACAGTACAGTAAACCACTGCAAATGATCTTAGTGGGCTGGCAGCACAATCTCAGGAACCCAAGGAAACTAGAAAATATCTCTACTAACCTTTGTTAACGAAGTATCGAAGCAGTGCGTGCCACTTTAAACCCACATGGCTCCTTCACTCTTTTACCCGGACGTGGCTGATCTTGAGGTCCGCTTGCATAGCAGTACTAACAATACTACTAAATAAAACTGGACGTATGGCGACCCTGCCGTTCCGTTTCCTAAGATGGCCGACATCACAAGGAAAGTTCCCAGTTCTCGAAGCCTTGCTTGCTATCACAGAAAAAGATTGATTCAGTGTGTGCAGGCAGCAATGGTTGTATGAGTAACTCGTATTACACGTATATTTACTGCTAGATGCGGTGGAGATACGTAGAACCAGTGATCAATTTTCTGAAAACAAAACAGAGAGCTTTCAAGCTTTCACCATCTGCTTTTCCCCGCAAAAGTGGAACCGGTCGCACTGTCTTCGTACTTGAAAACGGGCGAGCACGCGGCGAGCGTTTGGAGAAAAATCCTGCAGCGCAAAAAACAGGGGAAGCTGCTGGGAAAAAAGCGTCACCCGCGACTCGCGCGCACCAGGCCAGATCCAGCCGAGCGAGCGAGCCCGAGGACCCCTCCGCCCTGTCCTGTCGTCGCCGCCGCCCTCCTTCCCTCACCTCGTCACCCCGCGAGAGATTTTTCACCGTTGCGCTCGCGCCCGTTGACGTTTCCGTCCGGTACGGGTGCGGCCCCGGATTCAAAACCCTCCCTCCCCGTCCTCCCTTCCTTCCTTGCCTAGGCGGCAACGCCCCCCGCCCCGCGCCCGGCTCTCTCCTGCTTATATAAGCCAGCGCCAGCGGGCCGGCCTCTCCCACGTGAGCCAGCCACCACCGAGGGGAGCAGCAGCAGCAGCCGCCTGCCGAGTCACACCGCCCAGCCGAACCCACCCTCCCGCCTCCGGGTTCGCGTGGCGTGGGACGGCCGGAGATGGAGGCGGAGAAGAAGCCGCCGGCGGTGTCCGACATGGGCGCCTGGGCGATGAACGTCGTCAGCTCCGTCGGCATCATCATGGCCAACAAGCAGCTCATGTCCGCCGCCGGCTACGCGTTCTCCTTCGGTACCGCCCGCGCCTCCCCCTCCCTTCCTCACCTCGTTTCCCCGCCTCGCGCGACGCGGATCTGGATCCGCCGCCGCCGCTGCCGTAGTTCACGAGGATTTCAGCGGATCTGATGAGGCTGCTCTGTTCCCCTGCGCAGCCACCACGCTGACCGGATTCCACTTCACCGTCACGGCGCTCGTCGGCTGGATCTCCAACGCCACCGGCTACTCCGTCTCCAAGCACGTCCCGCTGTGGGAGCTCGTCTGGTTCTCGCTCGTCGCCAACACCTCCATCACCGGGATGAACCTCAGCCTCATGCTCAACTCGGTCGGCTTCTACCAGGTACGCAACCGCTACTCTCTCTCTCTCTCTCTCTCTCTCTCTCTCTCTCTCAGCCACGCCTGCGCCGACGCGGGTTGCTCGTGTTGCTGACGGTGCGAACTTGCAGATCTCCAAGCTGAGCATGATTCCGGTCGTCTGCTTCATGGAATGGGTGCTCAACAGCAAGCACTACACCACCAAGGTCATATCAGCCGTGGTGGTCGTCGCGGCCGGCGTCGGGATTTGCACCGTCACGGATGTGGAGGTCAACGCAAAGGGGTTCATCTGCGCTTGCGTTGCTGTGTTCTGCACGTCGCTTCAGCAGATTGTGAGCATCTTTCCTTGCTTACTGTCTTGATGCTTATACTTTTTCCCATTTTGCATTCTTGTTAAGAATATGCTGAATATTAGTTTTGGGTGCCAGAACATACTCGCTCGGTGCATGTAGCTCTTGCGCAGGGTCTGTGTCTTTATTGCATGATTATAAAAATTCGAATTATAGACCTCAGTTGAAACTCGAATGGCAAGTAGTGATGAGGTATGCTGAAATTGACTATAAATAATTCAGTTCAGCGCATTTAATACCTTCCTTTTCTGCACCCACTTACTTTTCAACTTGTGGACCTGCTTTGGACATCATCTTTGCAGCTGTATCGCCATTAGTTTATGCAAAACTCTTGCTATTTTGTAGTTTGCATAACCAGGGCTACAAGGGCCTGACTCCCTTGCAGTAGAAAAGCTGCTACACGGTTCTAAAGCAAAATAACAGTCACTGTGGAATAACCAAATACTTGAAATTCCATCTTGCAACATGGTCTATGAGTTACCTTACATTGCATTATATGCAGCATAGTTGCAGTTGTTGTTGTAGATTACTTTTCTGTCTCCAAAAAATGTTCTCGCCTTTTCTGTTACAGAATGAATTCCTTTACTAGTTAAAACCCTTTTAGGATATCTGTAATGAACCTGAAACATCTTCTTGTCATTTACATTTTTCTCGTTACATATACAAACGGCAATGTATTCTACCTTTAGGTGATGTTCTGTGAACAAAAAGTGTGGACTTCAAAGTTTATGGCTGTACTGAACTTTTATAATGTGTTTAATTTCTTGACAAAGAGTTGGCAATCTGAACACAACAAAAACAACAAGTCAACAACAAAGGTTTAATCCCAAACATGTTAGGGTAGGCTAGATATGAAACCCAACAAAAACATATGGAACTAAAAGAAATAGTGAGAGAAGACTAAACAAAATACATGTAAACTAAGATCCCACACATCAATTGTTGATTTGCATGGAGTCCTATCATGAGTCAAATCTCTAGTTACATTCCAATCTCTTAAGCCCGTTTTACCGTCTCTGCCTATATCAAGCTTAGTCACCCTCTGCCCTTCCAAATATTAATCCTACCTTTTAGGATCCTACTATTAATCGGTGCTTCCGGAGGTCTTCTTTAGATATGCCAAACCACCTTAATCAGTTTTGGACCAGCTTAGCTTCTCTTCAGTCGATGTCACCCCTACCCTATCACATATTCTCTCTTTCCTATTTCGGTCTTTTCTTGTGTGGTCGCACATCCACTGTAGCATGAGCATCTCCGCCACACTCATTTGTTGGACATTGTTATCTTTTAGTCGGAAGTCTGAATGTCAAAGAAAAAAGGAGTCCTTAGGAAGTTATTTTACTTAGAACTGTCTGCACTAATTCTCATCATGCTCTGACTCACAAGACATTCTTTGTTCTTCCCAGACAATTGGCTCCTTTCAGAAGAAGTACAACATTGGATCATTTGAGCTGCTGAGCAAAACTGCACCGATTCAGGCCATTTCACTTATTATACTGGGCCCATTTGTGGACTACTTCCTTAACGGGCGATCGTTGTTGAACTATCATTTTTCAGGAGGAGCAATTGTAAGTTTCACTTCTGTCACAGTTTCCAATTATTGCTTTCTTCATGAACATTACTTTTTTCTGAGTAACTTTGTGCTAGTATCTTCAGGTCTTTACTCTTTAATTGGTATGATATAATTTACTATGATATTTTTCATGCTGCTAGAATGAACACCCTGACTATCAGTCCACCTGTAATAAATTTGTATGGTCTCATTGACATAATTCATTCTGCCATGAAACTGCCACCACAGTTTCTATTTTGATTTTCCCTGTGTTGCTTGACATTCCTCATGAGAGTTGCTTATTTTTGAATGTCTTTTTCTATTCAGTTGTACTGCATCTTTTTAGTGCCAGACTTTTTAGCAGTTACCTTGCAGTTGTAGCTAAAAAGTGCTGCTGTTAATGGTGCTTTCTGTTTTTGGAATGCAAACCTTCCATTCTTTTTGGGTCACTAGGTTGACCCAAGGGCCAAAACTCACAAAATTACTAAGAAAATGCACCACCCTTAAACTAATTGAACAAATGAAGTAGACTGATATGTACCTATTTGGTACCCACCTGCATCCCTTGCTTAAATTTTTATTGTGAGGTTCCCCATGCTAGCTGGAAAGTATAATCTATTACTGTATGATCTTACAGCTCCTGCTTTCCATCATCTTGCAGTTCTTCATACTGCTATCGTGCTCCCTGGCCGTCTTCTGCAACATGAGTCAGTACCTCTGCATCGGCCGATTCTCAGCAACCTCCTTCCAGGTCCTGGGACACATGAAGACCGTGTGCGTGTTGATCCTTGGCTGGATCCTGTTCGACTCGGCCCTCACCGTGAAGAACATCCTGGGAATGCTGCTCGCCATTATGGGCATGCTGGTCTACAGCTGGGCCGTGGAGGCCGATAAGAAGGCAACCACTGCGATACCGCGGAATAAGAGCGACATGCTGGACGGCGAGGATGTGCCTCTGAAGGCCAGGTTGAGCGGCCTGCCCTCGATCGACCTTGAAGAAGGTGATATGAAGAGCGGCCGATGACGATGATTCGTTCATTCTTCTTGTTCTTTTTTCCAATTGTACTTGCTCGCTGGGGGTTGCTGAAGCTATGGATACTTGTTAATTTTGCCGCTTTGTTGGTGGGGGAAGCAAGTCCGTTGGTGACGGCTGCCCCCAGGTTTCGACCACATAGATGACAGTTTATTAATGGAGGTTTGTCATGGCGGACGGGTGGAGGCGCATGTTTCGTGATGGCGTGTTGTTATAGATGGAAAAAAACTTTTATTAATGGAATACATGTGTTTATCAGTGGTAGGGTGGCACGATCCAGCCGGCCTTGGAATTCTTTTTTGTGGTTTCGTTGTCCGGTTTTGGCCTTGCACCATGGCGCTGAGCGCCAAGGTCGTGGGTTTCGTCGCAGTTGCCTGTCCCACATGGGAATGTGGGATGGGACGGATTGGGCTTGCCGGTGGCACGTGTCTAGGTGGGCAGACGAGGATGTGGACGGCCTACCAATGAAAGCCATGGCGAATCACATGCCATGGCCAATCAGATGAACGTCCCCCCCTGACGGACATGCGGTGCTGTACTAGTCCTGTTGCTTCTGCATTCCCTGTCCCAAAGATTTTGTCAAACCAGTGTCACGACGGATGGATGGACTCTAGTCCAGTTTCAGGCTTGGAAGTAGAAAGCAGGCCGACATTGCAGTTTGAGGATACTTTGATTCTGAAGCTGTAGATGCTTTGTGGTGTGCATATCAGCTCCTGGAATGCTGGGTTGTGCACTTGTGCTCATGTGCTGTGTTATTTATCATCACGATTGTTATAGGTGGACGAATTTAATGTGGTTTGGATCGCTGCCGTCGTGAGCATATCAGAATGTTCTCAATTGAACTGATTATGTACTCCAACTTCACTATAATATACTACTCTTTCGACGTGACATAATCCTAACTATACTCACATATAAAATTTATTTATATGATACTTGAATAATGCTCAATAGATATAACTTTATGTATTCTCGAGAGGATGTGCATGAGCATGGGAAAAAAAGAGACAAACGGCACACCCTTGGATAAATGTCAAAAGGTCATTATCAAGAGTCGATGTAGGGGATATTTCCTAGGCAACTCTTTTGGATTACTCCCATTATCAAAACATCCATTACGAGTTTATGATAAAACCTATTCGGAATGCAGGATTCTTATAAGAATAGGGAAACGTAAAATTAGAGGTAGACATTTTTCTTGAATCCTATGGAATAAAAAAATGTTGACATGAGTTGTTTGGATGCTTCACGTGAAAAACACAGGAATTTAAAGGGTACAAATATGATTTTTCCCCTTTGAATTCAATCCCTCAATTTTTTTTCTACATAATTAATTTGTTCCACAAAGGAACAATTAAATCTTTCCTTATGTTGTCCTCCACAAAAGAACAATGCCATCACGGTTTTAATTATCCAGCCCATAATACACGCAGACCCAAGCATGGCCTGAATGAATTTAAAAGAAAGCTTTGAAACACCTCCATCAACAGCAGCAACGGAAGTGGACGCACCCGTCGGTATATACCAAAAGCGGAACACGCTCTCCGCTCAGGCACGTCACGCCGGTCACGAGCGTTCCACCGCACGGTTCAGTGCACCACCGTCCAGCCCACTCCAGTTCCACTGAACCAGCTCCAAAGCCCGGCCGTGAGCTGGCTCTTCACCTCAAGATAAGGAGACCGCACCCTCACGGGGCCACCTCCAATCTCCACGACGCCCCCCCACTTCTAAACCCCGGTCAGCCCAAAGCCGTCTTCGCCGCTCGCCACCCATGGCCATGGCTTTCCACCCGCTGGCCGCCTCGCGCGTCCACCTCTCGCCGCTCCTTCCCGGCCCCGCGTCCGGGGCTCCTGCCTCCCACCGCCGCCGCTTCTCCGTCGTCGTTGCCACCGCGGCCGCCTCGGCGACCACGGAGTTCGACTTCAAGGCGTACATGGGCGAGCGCGCGGTGGCCGTGAACCGGGCCCTGGACGCGGCCATCCCGGCCGGGGAGCCCCCCGCGGCGCTCCACGAGGCGATGCGGTACGCGCTGCTGGCGGGCGGGAAGCGGGTGCGCCCGGCGCTGTGCCTGGCCGCCTGCGGCGTCGCCGGCGGCCGCGAGGCCTGGGCGATGCCGCCCGCCGCGGCCGTCGAGATGGTGCACACCATGTCGCTCGTCCACGACGACCTCCCCTGCATGGACGACGACGACCTCCGCCGCGGCAAGCCCACCTGCCACGTCGTCTACGGCGAGCCCATCGCGGTCCTCGCCGGCGACGCGCTGCTCTCGCTCGCGTTCGGGCACATGGCCAGCGTCGACTCTTACCCGCCGGACGTCGACCCGGACAAGCACCCCGCCCGCGTCGTCCGCGCCATCGGCGAGCTCGCGCGCTGCATTGGCTCGGAGGGACTCGTCGCCGGCCAGGTCTCCTTTTCATCAGATTCCTTTTCGTACCATTATTGAGCAAATAAAGGAGATAAAAACTAGGAAATGTTCTAATTCTGCCGTCTCTGAGTTGATGTTGTGGATGGTCATCATCTGAATCTCAAAATAAGTAGAAGTTGAGCATTAGTATTCAGTACTAGCAGTACTCTCTAACAAAGATGTGACTTGTACCGTACCAAGTGATCAAACCGTTGAAAATATCTTATCTGATTTATTACCCCAGGTTGTTGATCTTGAGATGACCGGCTCAACTGGAATTGTGCCCCTGGAACGTCTCGAGTACATCCATCTCCACAAGACTGCTGCCTTGCTCGAGGCCTCAGTGGTCATAGGGGCAATCATCGGTGGTGGCTCGGATGAACAGATAGAGCGGCTGCGGAAGTATGCAAGGTCAATAGGGCTGTTGTTCCAGGTGGTCGACGATATACTCGATGTGACCAAGTCATCGGAGGAGCTGGGGAAGACAGCGGGGAAGGACTTGGCGAGTGACAAGACGACATACCCAAAGTTACTGGGGTTGGACAAGTCGAGGGAGTTTGCAGAAAAGTTGCTTTGTGATGCAACGGCGCAGCTTGCAGGTTTTGACAAAGAGAAGGCAGCACCTCTGTTGCATTTGGCCAATTATATAGCCCACAGGCAGAATTGAGGTGATCCTTATTCTGTTGCGTTTCATTGTTGATTTGCAATAATTGTAAGGTCATTAAGATTGCTTTACAGAAATATCCAACATATCTTGTGACATATACTAGCTGTAGTTCCCTGTCATGCTGTAATGAGAACGTTTAGTTGGCAAATATCAGATCAAGTTAGTCAAACCTGATTAAAATTAGCCGTTAGAGTTTGGATTATCACATTCCAGGGTTACAATGCTCCAAGCAGGCTCAGCTAGAATTTCAAAGCAACTGCAAAGTTTTATCGAGGTTAATCAATATACTGTTGTTCACTTTAATGATATTGCTTTGAAATTGAAATTCTTCTGTTCTGTGGTACACTGCTATCCTGAGCGGGTAGAAAATTGTTGTGTTTGAAGTTTGAACATCTCTGAAGGGTTGAATGAAACCAAGGTCCTGTTTACTTTCATATATAGGTCATGCACCAAGAACGTACTCTCTCATTTCTCGAAAGTTTGTCGCTTTCTAATACAAAAATGAATAAAAAAGCGACAAACTTTCGGAAAAGAAAGAGTATCATACACGAATCACATCATGTATTCTCTCGTGTGCGCCATCACCATAATATCTTAAAGCTTTTGTGTTTTTATCAACCGTTTGCTTGTTGATAGCAGAAACGATCCTATAAATGTGTGTAGCTAGTCAGCTCTGTTGTTCAGTTGTGGCAATGACGTGGAATGTGCAAATTAAAACAAATACTCCCTCTACCCCCTTATCTAAATCGTCCAAACAAATTTCAAATATTCCCTAAATCTCCATAGTCGAAGCAATAGCCCCCCTCATGGCACTTTTGGAAAGCATACACCTAGCGCCCTTTAATTTGTTTCCATGCACAAACTCAGTACAGTTAATTCAATGAATGTTGTTTCATGCATGCACCCAAAATTCGATGAATGTTGTTTCATGCATGCACTCAAAATTCGATGAATGTTGTTCCATGGATGCACTCAATGTGCGTCAAATTCGCTGCATTGAGTGCATGCGTAAATTCAATGAATGTACTTCCATACATGCGCTCGATGTCATTTGAATTAGCTGGATCGAGTGTATACATAGAAACGAATAGGCCAATTAATGTTGTTTTTTCATTAACGTTTTCTTTGAGAATGCAAACAAACTAGGAAAACCTATACGTACGTACCTCCTCAGTCTCACAGGCAATGCTTTTAATGTGTCGACAACTGTAAAAAGGCAACATGTACTACCTTACTTGCACGCCGCTCTGGGAATTATTGATGCAAATGTGGAAAATCAGAGTATGTTGATGCCTTCCAGTTTGACGATAAGATAAATCTCTAACAGACAACTACGTTCCTCCAACTTTACACCACCACGTGAGGTTGCCCTCGTTTCTTGATGCTACATGTCTTGATTTGGTTAGTTTATTTCGCGTTTAGTTTGATCCTGAAGATACAGACCCACATGGGCACGTCAGTGATGTAATAGTAGTAGTACATTTTTGGCTCCTAGGTGCTGGGTCGATAGCCGTACCGGCAACCGAACTGTTGCGTGCCAAGGCGCAAGCTGTAATGGAGGTCGCAAAGGCCGTCTCCTAACTGTAGGTCCATGCCTGGTTCCAGTTATGCCGCGAGATACGCAGCTGTGCAACCACGTCGTCGCAGTCCCGGTACCGCACCTTCCGTCCATGATGCCTTGACATTAGCAATTTAGCGTGCCACCACCGCGTGTCCCTGCACGTCGCGACGACGTTCTCAATTACTCGCCGCCTATTTTGTTTATTCAGCACTGCTTGCTCCGTCAGGCAGCGAGGATGTCTTATGAAGCCCAAACGAAGATATGGGCTTGCTTACGAGGAGTCGCGGCCCGATATGAAGTTCGCAGAACATGGGTCCTTGCTGGGCCGAGGAAGCCTGCTGCCGAGCCGAATTCGACCAATGTTTTTTTTTTCTTCTTCTTGGTTTTGTACCACACGGCGGCTTAAAGATGCGAGTCACACGGCTCATAACCCGTTCGGGAAATGTCCTGTTACCACTGGCCAACCGTGGTACGCAATGGTTAGGAGTTAAATTATACTTTCTCTCCTCGGAGGGATCAGCAGTAACTTAATTAGTAAGTTATAGTTAAATTATGAGAGCACACTACATGTGTGCGCTTAGCTATTTTTTATTACAGTATTATTCATACAAGTTCCAGCCGTCAGCACGACGTCGGCGGCGGTCACGCGCGCGGTGGAATCTGGTATGGTAGGAGTTAAAGTGTGCCGGCGCAGTTGAAGATGACGAATGAGAGCTCCGGCGCGCGGTTCCACGAGCTTCAAGGAGACGGTGATCTGGTTACCGACACGCGGTGAGCTTCAAGGAGACGGTGATCTGGTTACCGACACGCGGTGCATATTCGACCAGAACTGCCCGCGTGGGATTCGAGAACAACGAGGCCCCGACCGGCGCAAGATCCGTGTAGATTCGAGAAGGTTCGATCGGCCAAAATCAGGAGTCGGTGCGCATGGTGTACAACTATATACACGAAGACATGGCGAGCCTGTCCGGCGACCTATGTCCCCGCTTCCGATGTGTGTCGTGGAGCCGATCGTTAAATTTGATCTCCAGATACTGTCCACTGGGCCGCTCGTGGGAACCTACTCGACACTCTCGACCCCGGTGGAGATAGGGCATGGTAGTATGCCTGTCCCAAATGTAGAGAGAAGCCATGGCCGGGAGAAGCGTCAGATACTGAACGTGTCGGCGTATTTCACGGCATCCGGATCACGAGGGACCCCGACGAGGTTCTCCGGCCGGGCAGTGATGACGTTGAAGGTGTGTACAGCTCGGAGGACGGCCAGATGTAACTGCTCGGCTGCAGGAACATCGACGCCCCATATGGCGAGTCTTGTCAGCGAGCAAAGGCCTTGGAGACGCGGAATGGACTGCTCCATCGAGGTGATAGTGGAGTACCCGCCGACGACCACGCGGTGGCTGGTTAGCCCGGCGACGAAGTTCTACATCGCGAGCACGAGGGACGCCGACGACCCCCTGTATTTTAACAGGACCCAGCTGCGGTCGCCGCCGATCAATTATCGCGACCAGCGGGACGTGCTCACCGTACGTATACACCGTGGAGAAGCTCCTCTGCATTGCCATGCTATCTGCAGCCGTCAACGCCACTGTCAGCCAGCTGCGGTACGTGAAGTCCCACGCCGCCGTCGCGCGGTACATCTCCCTCACCATGCTCGGCGTCCAGGCGCTCGGCTACGGCGTGACGCTGGTCATGGTCATGGAAGCCAAGATGCTGCCAGCGTGGCCGAACTACCACCCCGTGCTCTACGCGGGGTACCTTCAATGGGACACGGACTGCTCCGTCAAAGCGTTGACCCTGGCGGCGCTGCTCCTCACGGCGCGGCTCGCGCAGAAGGTGCGGCGTGCACGGGCACGCGCCTGGGCGCGGTCACCGCTGGAGCCGGGGCGCGTCCCCAGCGACGGCACGGTGCTCCTGTACACAGCCGTCGTGCACGTGTTCGGCCTCTTCGTCGTCCTCGCCGAGCACTGGCTGAGCACGCGCGGCATGTCGCTGACTCCGGAAGAGCACGGCGAGCGGCGACGCGTTGGCAGATGCGCACGGGGCGCGCCGTCGTCGAGCGATACGTCGGCGTCGTGAAGGAATGGTTCCTGGCCCCATAGGTCATCGGCAACGCCGTCTGGCGCGTCAACTGCAAGCCTCTCCAGGCGAGGTACTACGCCGGCGTCACCACCGCGTGGTTGCTGCCGCATTTGTACGGCTACCTGCGGCCGCCCGAGCTGCCTGAGATCGACGACCACATGTGCCACGCTCTATTCCGGTCAAACGGAGGTTTGCAATCAGACGGCCTATACGGCCCATGTAGCACAGTTTGGGACTGTCGAATTGAGCTACCGCGAGAGCCCATTCCCGGCCTGTAATAAATCGCTTGGTCAAACGCCCAGACGACTGGACCTCATATATGATGGTCCTGTCCAGTGTCCTGACTCCTGTGTGCCGCCCGTCCAAATTACCGGTGGAGCCCACACAGGACGCAGGTCGTGCTCGTGCCGTAGGTTAACAAATGATGAGTGTTTGCACCGCCCAGTCAAAGCGGCAGAGCTTTGAAGCCGCTGTCCCTGTCTCTCGCTGACGCTCTTGTCTCTCCTCCTCTGGCTGATGGATTCCCCTGCCGATTACAGTAAAATCGCGATCTCACTCATCACACACGCCCCGTGACTCTTCTTTAATCTCGCACGGCAGTCGTATCAGGAGTGCCGGATAGTGCAGGCATACCCGGCCGTAGTATAGTAATCTTCGACTCACTTTTGTCTGCCTGACGAGTCTTTGACTCCTTTGACCAACCGTTTAGATCTCTGGTTCCCTGGATGTAAACGTTGTTTGTTGAGCTAATTACTCGTCTCGCAGATTTGGTTTACTTCGACGTCGGTGTTTCTCAGCTACGACGACTCACGTGGAGCACTGTGATGATGGTCATAGGATCCTCGCTCCGAAAGAAGCATCAGCGCATCGCAACCGTTGCTTTGCAGCTGTACTCCTAGGTAACTTTTGTGGAGTACACCCCACTTGTATGGATTCTCTCCGCGCCTATAGCGGCTAGGCTAACGTAGCACAACCGTAAAGCTCGCCGTCGCAAATCCCTAGGCACCCACACATGCCACGCACCGCTGCGCACTGGCCCCACACTCTCACGTCTCATTCGCCTCACCTCACTCACAAGCACAGTCTCACCTCAGTCGCCGTCCCCAAAAGCCGAGCTTGCCAGAGAGAGGGAAAAGCAGGCCACACCCACACCCACACCCACACCCAGCATTTGACGGGAGCGGTAGAATCTGGCCAATCCGGTCACGATAAAGTGGAGTTACCGTACCCTCCTCGTGACTGAGCCAGCCAGCCCAGTGCTCTACCCCCCGCGGGGGCCCACCTCCCAGCGTGCCCGGGCCCACGAGAAGGAAAGCTCAAAGCATCGAGCAGAGCAGCACGGCATGCCATGCCACCAGTACACCACCACTCGCTCTCGTCTCTCTCGGTCGCCTCCGTCCGTCTCGTCTCACGCTGGTCAATTCTGCTTTTGCGCGTGTAGCTAGTGCGTCCACCTAACCTGAAAGAAAGAGGAGGCAACAACAAGTAAGGGAGAGCTGAGCTTCAGAGGGAGGAGGGGAGCATGACGTCTGGCGCGGCGGCGACCGGCGGGGTGGGGCGGACGCCGACGTGGAAGGAGCGGGAGAACAACAAGCGGCGGGAACGCCGGCGCCGGGCCATCGCCGCCAAGATTTTCACCGGACTCCGCGCGCTCGGTAACTACAGGTTGCCCAAGCATTGCGATAACAACGAAGTGCTCAAGGCGCTCTGCCGGGAGGCCGGATGGGTCGTCGAGGACGACGGCACCACCTACCGCAAGGTGAGTTGTTCGCCGGTTTCTTGCCACGGCTCTGGCCTGTGATATGCCTCTCTACCCGTTCCTTTTTTTTTTCCTGGATCTTGCCTGCGCGCGCAGATCTGGTCGGACCTGAGCTGCTGAGCTGACTCCCTGTGCGTTTTCCTGTGGCAGGGATGCAAGCCGCCGCCGGGCGCGGGGATGAGCCCCTGCTCGTCGTCGCAGCTGCTGAGCGCGCCGTCGTCGACCTTCGCCAGCCCCGTGCCGTCCTACCACGCCAGCCCGGCGTCGTCGAGCTTCCCGAGCCCCACGCGGCTCGACGGCGGCGGCGGCAGCAACACGGGGACGACCCCGGCGGCGGCGTGCCTGATGCTCCCGTTCCTCCGTTGCCTCCCCAACCTGCCCTCGCTCCGCGTCTCCAGCAGCGCGCCCGTGACGCCGCCGCTCTCGTCGCCGACGGCGGCGTCGCGGCCGCCCGCCAAGGTCCGCAGGACGACCGACTGGGACGCCGCCGTCGACCCGTTCCGCCACCCCTTCTTCGCCGTCTCCGCGCCGGCCAGCCCCACCCGCGCCCGCCGGCGCGAGGAGCACCCGGACACCATCCCGGAGTGCGACGAGTCGGACGTCTCCACGGTCGACTCCGGCCGGTGGATCAGCTTCCAGATGGCGGCCACCACTGCGCCGGCGTCGCCCACGTACAACCTCGTCAACCCCGGCGGTGCATCCACCTCCAACTCCATGGAGCTGGACGACGCGGACAGGGGCAGAGGCGGCCCGGAGTTCGAGTTCGACAAGGGCAGGGTGGTCACGCCGTGGGAAGGCGAGAGGATCCACGAGGTCGCCGCCGAGGAGCTCGAGCTCACTCTCGGCGTCGGCGCCAAGTGACATGGCCACCGCAACCCGAGCATCGCCGCACAAGCTCCGACCTTTGCCGTTGTCCGTCCAGCTGATCAGTGATCACGGGTGTCGTGAGATCAGCTGCAACACGTGTAGTATGACAATGAATGTCACTCCATCCGGCATTTCGCTGTAGGCGTAGATGACGTTGTTTCCTTCATGGATTCGCTAGAAATCAAGGAAGGGAGACAATCCTTCTTAATCTTTAGTCGCGGGATTTTGTCATGGATTGGGTGCTTGAGCTGAAGTATTATTGATAGCTAATTATTTCATCATTCATTCGAGTCACTCCGTGAGCTGCTAGCAAGGATGTCATTACGTGTCACTTTTTGTTCAGTGTCGTGTAATAACTGTCCTCAAAATGCGTGACCTCAGGTTCGAGTGAGCAAGAATGAAAAGACGACGGGGTGCTCAAACTTTGCGACGTGATCTTGCCTCTCCTCGATGTGACGGTAAGCAAGTACAGTGAAGTCGCAGTTTTCATCTGTTTTTCACAGTACCTTGGCTTTGTTTTTACGTCTGACAAAAGGAAGAGCACCGCATCGACTTTGGAAACGTGAGTTCAGACGATCAGATC
Organism: Tuctoria greenei; assembly: GCA_036927565.1. NCBI lineage: Eukaryota > Viridiplantae > Streptophyta > Magnoliopsida > Poales > Poaceae > Tuctoria > Tuctoria greenei. Next base: position 216,847,185 of record JAYESD010000005.1, on the reverse strand, counting down.
CTCCCGCGGCGCGGTAGCCGGTAGGCTGCTTCTGAGCTACCCAAGCATATGACCATGTCGAGCTGGAGCCTGGAGACCGATGCTTTGTTGCGGGTGAGTGAGAGTGAGACGCCGGATTGCTTTGTGCGGGTATGTGACAGATAAACGAACTCAATCATCGTAGGAATCCTCCAGTACGTAGCTGATTTCTCCGCCGCAACAAACTAATCATGGGCTCGTTACACGGACACACGCAGCTAATGCAGCGTCCAACAACAGGTACTATCCAGCTTGCCAAATAATCGTATACGTACACGGTGCACGAGATCTTTCGTTGCGTATACGATTATCTCAATCATGGGGCCGTTACAGGGACACACGCAGCTAATGTAGCGTCCAACAACAGGTACAATCCAGCTTGCAAAATAATCATATACGTACGCGAGATCTTTCGTTGGCGACTGGCCAGCTCGGTTGGCGTCGAGCTGCGTGCGTCTAGCACGAGGTGCCCACCTCCTTAAATCAGCGCTACTCGCCATCTGAATGGGCTGGCTTTCAAAAAAAAAAAAGATCTTTCGTAGCAATCTGGACACACGGTGTAGTGCATCTCGAGCTCGGCCGGCTCTACAGGCACATCGACCACCCAAATATCCAATGCCGTCAAGATTGCTAAGCAAAAAAATGTTTTGCCACCAAAAAATGAATGGTAAAGGTTTAAGATTCTGATGACTCCCTATTCTACAGAAAACATAATAAGACATCAAGCACTTTGTTGTGAAAGGGCTCCTTACTTTGGATATGAAACTCTCTCTTGAAATGATTAAGATACCCAACTATTTATTAAAGAGTAAAAAACAGTCAACTCTCAGTTGTAAATGGGAGTTCCAAATTTGTATGTCAAGCCATGCTTTTGAAAATGGTTTGGATACCCAACTATTTATTAAGTAGTAAATAAGACATCTAATTCTCGATTGCGAAAGCGAATTTCTAATTTTGATATCGACTCATGCCTTTGAAAATGTTTGGATACAGAACTATTTATTAGAGAGTGAATAAGATATCAAACTCTCAGTTGCGAAGATATTATTACACAATTATTTTGAATTCACATATTTTTTAGAGTAGAGTATAAGAATATATTAAATCACCAACTAAAGATATCACATCCTATGTGCCGATATAAAGGAGAGGACAACTAAAGATATATAGACGTGATGAGATCTATATAAACTCTGGTACACACCCATATAGGAATGCAATGCTAACACAAGTAATCATCCCCATATCTTTCTTGCAAAAAGAAAAAGACTAACATTGTATTCCGATCGAGGTGATATCTGTTATGAGAAATATGCCAAGGATGTTATCCTTAACACTTTTACTGTTACTGGTTCTTGTGTCTACATTCTCACTCAGTCAAGCCGGAGGATGTAAGATTTGCTAATTTTTATTTGCATTATTTATTATATCAAATATTTATCTAAACAACCTTGTTCATTCTACATTGTGATGAACGTGTAGGTGCCAGTTGCTTGGAGCCACGACCGTCAAAGAGGCATTGCTTTCCTTTTGACGAATGTACTCCGTATAAATGTCATAATAAATGTAAAAGAAAATATCCATACATACCACCAGTTGGTCGGTGCATCGAGATTTCAGAGGAAATGAATTGTTGTTGCCGGAGGAACGGCTAAAAGCATCTGTTTGATGCAAATTAATAAATAAGATCATGACTTGCATGCCTTGTATTTTCTTATCCTATTATTGGTTGTCTCCCGTTGCTTAGTTTTATTGTTTTTTGCGCTCAGTGTCATGGTTGGAATCTACTCCCTAGAGATCTTAAAATTATGTCGTTGAGAACGAAATATTTAGTTCAAAATAAACTAAAAGTCTTATCCTAATCTACAAATAATTTGGGATACAGAAGTACTTCTGTTTCTTTTTATTTATCACCGGTTAGTTCAAATAAAAAGAAATAGAGAGAGTAACATTTAAGAGTGAACACTGATTCTCTGTCACCTCCCAGTGATCTTGAATCATTGCCTGGTTGGTCAGCCCCTGTCCTGTCTCATGGAATGTCTTTCGTTGTACTCTCTCTATCTTTAAATGTTTGATGTTTTGAAATTAAAGTTAATTCTAAAAACATCAAACATTTACGAATGAAGGGATTAATAGTTAGACCATTTGGTTTTGAGTGGCGTGCTGTGCTCCGGGCGGGCCGGGCGCTGATCTCTGTGGTAACGTCGTTGCGTATCAATTGTGTATAAACTAGGCAGGTGTCCTGGCGGCCGCCGACGACTAGCGGGGCACGCTAGCCCTTGCGTGAGGTGGTCGATCCGCCTGTCTGTCGTCATGGGTGATGCCGATGGTGGTTGTAGTGGTGAACGTAGCGATTAGCAGAACGTGTAGTATGACTGTGAATCACATTCGTGGTGCCACTCCATCCGGCGTTTCGCTGTAGGTGTAGGTGATTTGTTTCATTCATGGATTCGAGAAATCAAGGAAGGGAGACAATCCTTCTTAATCTGTAGTTGCAGAATTTGTCATGGATTGTGTGCTTGAACTGAAGTATTCTTGATCGCTGATTATTTCATCACTCATATTTGGGTCACTTGATGAGCTGCTATAACAAGGATGTCATATCGTGTCACATTTTTTCAGTGTTGTGTAATAAGGCTATTCACAGTCGTTACTCAATACACTACTCTCCTTTCACTTTTATAACATTTACTCTAAATTTACACTATCCAGCAATCTTTCCAGCAACACTAGTGGGGACGATCTAACTGTCCTCAAAATGCATGACCTTGACAAGTGCAAGTGACTAAAGGTTCGAGTTGAGAAGAAAAAGACGACGGGGTGCTCAAACTTTGCGTTGTGATCTTGTTTCTCCTAGATGTGACGGTCAGTGTCGGTCCTAAAATTTCGGGAGCTCGGAGCGAGTCCAAAAGTTGTGTCTTCTATAATCATTAAAATTTATTTATTTATATTACTAGTAAAAACAATACATTAAATTAAAACATTTAAATTGATTATTTACACATATTAATTTAAAAGTTTATTATATTATTTTTTATTTGAAGTTATCAATGATGCTATCATTGTTAACCTCATCCAGTATTTTTTTTATTATGTATAAAGTGACGTAACCATTTAACTGTGACCATTTTGTTATTTTAAGAATTTATACTCTTGTTTTTTCTTCTAATTTTATTGTCCGATACTTACATTTTAGTCAATATAATGTTGCTAAAATAAATAAATTGATCAATACAATTAATCCGTCTATCATGCACTGAGTAAGAGGATTTGGAGCACCGAAGTTTGCATCATGGCATTTTATAATTGGATTATCACCTAGTACTACGTCGTCGTCATTGGCTCGCCTCTCGATCAGCTGTGTTTTCGACGACCGACGATCATCGTTGTCAGTTCTAGTTTTTTTGAGCAGCTTAGGTAATCAACCTTCTTGATTGGAAATGGTCGTAGTGTCGTCTAGACTTGATGTTGTTTTGATTTTCTGCTTGAGTTAGACCGTGTGTAGGCTACGTACCTGTTAGAGAATAAATAACAAATTTCATGGCAGGACCAGCTAGATCGTATGAAGAGACGTATGTGTGGAGTTGCTCGTTGAAGTAATACGAATTGTAGACGACGATCTGATTAGAAGTGAGTTTCGATGTGATGTTCTGACTTACTTGATTTGTTTTCCTATTTATACCTAATTGAACTTAATTCTAGAGGAATTAATAGTGAGAGATGATCTGCAACATAATTCCCTACTCCCTTCCTATCCTTAATCTCAAAATTAAATTCTTGGAGTAAGAGAATCCATCGGATTGTTCTTAGTTTAGCATCCTTTTTGGTGAGCAAAAAATTTAAGACTGAATGGTCCGTGTAGACTATGACCTTGGCTCCAACCAAACATGACCTAAACTTATTGATAGCTAAGACTACTATCAGGAGCTCTTTTTTCATCATGGCATAATTGAGTGTTGCTTCTGTTAGTCTTGCTAGCGTAGGCTATGGCGTGACATTTCTTATCTTTGCTTTGGCTCTAAGACCACACCAACAACAAAATCGTTGGCATCACACATGATATCGAATGGAAGCGTCCAATCAAAGGGTTGGATGATTGGAGCTGAGACAGGTGTCTTTTGAGTGTATCAAATGGTTTAAGTCACTCCTCATCGAAATCAAAAGGAGCATCTTTAGCTAATTGGTTTATGAGGGGCCTAGTGATTTTGGAAAAAATCCTAGATAAATCGTCGCTAGAACCCTGCAAGACTTAGGGAGCTGCGGATTCTCTAATGTTGACAGGAGGTGGAAGTTGTTCAATAACTTCAATTTTTGCTTTGTCCACTTCTATCCCCCTCTAGGACACTAAGTGTCTAAGAACGTATTCTCGACGGACCATAAGTGACACTTTTCCCAATTAAGCACCAGGTCATTCTCTTGGCATCTTTGTAAGATCTTGTCAAAATTTTCCAAACAATGATCGAAAGTTTTTCCATAGACGAAGAAATCATCCATAAAAACTTACATGATTTCTTCAATCATGTCAGAAAAAGATAGACATAATGCACCTTTGAGAAGAGGTGGGTGCATTACACAGTCCAAAAGACATTCACTGGAAGATGTATGTTTCATATGTACATGTGAATGTGGTCTTACTTTGATCGTCGGGGTGGATGGGGATTTGATGATAGCCCAAAACAAAAGAAAGAATGTTTTGCCAATCATTCTAACATCTCATCGATGAAGACCAGTGGAAAATGGTCCTTCCTAGTTGCCTTGTTGAGTTTTCGGTAATCAATGCACATCCTTAATCTCGTGATAGTTCGTTGATGAATTACTTCATCATTCTTATCTTGAACGACCATCATTCTTCCCTTCTTTGGCACTACTTGGACTTGACTGACCCACTTATCCCGACATGAAGGAGTTTCAAGACCTCCTTCTTGACAAACTCACACATTGCACTATTTAACTGCCGTTGAGGCTCCTGCGAGGGAGTACTCTCAAGGTCAATGGGAATGTGATAGGTGCAAAGAGAAGGACTGATGCCCTTAAGGACTTAGAGTGAGTAGCCAAAGACAATCCTATGATTTTCTAACATGTCTATGAGTTTGAGTGTTTCTTCATCTGAAAGTTTGTCACTTATGATGACAGAACTTCCAAATCTCCATTTAAAAAAAAAACATAGCGTAGGCCTAGAGGCAAGATTTTGAGCTCAATAGGAGGTTTGAGTGTGGACACTTCCTTTGGCAATTCAAATGTCTCCTGATCTACATCCTCTTATTGGATGAAATCTTCTTCTTCTTCTACTTCAGGAGGTTTCAAGAATTTAAGAGTCCTAACCTCCTCAATTTACTCATCTTAGAGGGTTGTTTTTGCGGATGGGTTCTTGGAACGCATAATGAAAATAGAAATTTTTTCCCTCCAAGATTTATGTTAGGTTCCCTTCTAAGGGGATTTCCATCAGAAATTTCTTAATGGGTGTCCCAATCATAATGTCGAAGTTTCAGACTTTGAACATATGAAAATCAAGTAAACCCCCAACATTTTTGTGTCTCACCGACACATGTTGCGAAATCCCATATCTTTTAAGAATATTTCCAAATGTATCTCGAAAGGATTTTTGTGTTGGTGCCACTGACACATCACCCAATGGCGAGAGCACAAATATCTAAAATGATATTAGCTCTAACATAGGTATTATATAGGACTCACAACGTTGCTCCTCTAATGTGACATAGAATGGTAGCCAAGGATGAGATCATTCAAAGGATTTAGGTGAGCTCTCATCCTCTATCGTCCATTCCGAACTCAAAATAGAGGTAAAATTTTTTACCATGTCGTGGTGGAATACTTCATTAGGCGGGTCAGGTGGAGTTGAAGGCAATGATGGCTTCCTATGGTAACAATACTTCAAGGTATTTCCATAATCTTAAAAAATATCTTCCTCAAAGTAGAACGGGAACTCTGAACATTGAATTTCTTCATCCTTCGATGGTTTAGGTTTGGGAGACGATTCTACAAGCAATGTAGATGATGGGCATGTTACTGGCTCTTTCTTGGCTATAGGAGTGTCCTCGATATTTGACGCAGCTTCCTTCGGGGGAGGCTCATTAAGAACCATAATGAAGGATACATTTTCTAGAATTTGATCTAGAAGTTCCTTCCCTTGTTCCGCCGTCTTATGGAGGAAAGACCCCCCAGGCGTAATGTCGAGATATAGGGCAAACTTTTTGTTATGTACCATGAAGAAATTATGCAATAACAACATATCAGAGATTAACTAATCTAGACCAGAATTTCGCAAAAGTGAAAATCTATCCCAAGCTGCACCTACCGATTCCGTCTCCATCTTTTGGAAGCCTAGTACTTCCATTCATTGAGAAACGATACGTGATATTGGTAAGAAAGAAATATAAAACTTGTCCTATAATTCTCTCCAATCACCGTAGTTTTCCCAACATTATGGGTGTACCATTGCTCCGCTTTTTCTTTGAGAGAAAACGAAACAACTTCCATTCTAGAGTTTCTTGTATCATGCTTTTAATCAAAAGGTAGGAACACAATTGTTCAAACTCTCGCAAATGGTGGTAAGGATTTTCACAATCCATTTCTGAGAAGGATTGTTCCCGAACCATGACTATAAAGTCAGGGTGGAGTTCATAGCTGGTTGAACAAATAAGTTCCATCGACGGCGATGGCTCGCATAACTCACACTTTGGGGCAGAATAAGAAGGAATGGTAGGCTGCTCCATTTTGATGGTGGAAAGTTAAGAAGTAAAGAAAAGGAAATAGATATGAGGGTGAATAAGGTTTGAAAATCAACAACAACCGTTCTCCGGTAATGACGCGAGAAATGCTTTGTTGATGACTGGTATGTCACATATAGAATTCCGCAAGCGCACAGATAAACCGATGTAGCACTTCCCCTTGAAGAGTATTTCCAAGAGCATCGAATCCAAGGAACGTGTGTGTGATCTTCTAGCTTGTTCTCCCAAGGACACACAAGTTATTTAGTAGGTAAGGAATTAAGAGGAATTCAATGGTTTGAATCCTAAGCTACAATAGCCTATGACAAATACTTGCTTCAGGCATGGATTTACTTCTGGCAAAACAAATATGATTCCCACTACGAGCCTATGACGTAGCCGAACATGGAGGATTACTAAGGATAGATAGGGTTGTCACCACCTGCTGCCTACCTCTTCAATATGTGGGACTACGAGATATCTACTAATGAATTCTAACCTAAGCAACATGCTTAAATTCTAATTCACAACTCTTGTCAGTACGAATGCAAAGCTACGACTAGGGCCTCTAATGAATTAAGGCAGTGAACCTACAAGCAGCGACGAAAGCAAAATACTATGAAATAGAAAGCAAACTTATATTGAATTCACGAAAGTTTATTACTCAATTCCGGCAGAACTTCTGTAGAGGGACATGTGTGAAAGTGGGACTTGACAAGCTCCTCCTCACTCTCCTACTTGGTTGGCCACTTGGGTAGCTCTAAACTTTATGAGTGGAGCACTTAGTCTCCATCAGCTTCAGGGCACCGCAGGGAGTCAACACGTGTCGGTTGACCAAGTTTGGCGCTAGGAAGGAGTCGGTCGAACTCCTGGTTTGGTCGACCTGGTCATGGCGTCCCACGGGGTGTGGTTCCTCCAGGTCACTGGTAGGTGGGCTCAAGTTACTTCCCCGTGTGATTTGCTGTTGGATTCTCTCGGACACGTTTGGAAAAGGGTCTATGGATCCATGTGGTGCCATATGTCATCGCCTAATTGATCGAAAGGTAACTTTGAGGATTGCTCTCTGCATTCTTGGGTATTTTGGAGTTTAATTCACCTGCATGCAAATAGACACTAGCACTTGTAGAATTTGTTAGTATTAACTCCTACCTCTATGTTGTGTTCGCAATTTTATAATTTTTATGCAGTGAATTGACAATCAAATTTAGCATTTAAGGATCGTCAACATTGGGCAAACGGTGAACACTAGTTGTGTATTAGAATCCTGGTTTGATATCTTCTTCCATTTTGATAGAAATGTGCTCATCAAAAAAATATGTTAGCATGTCAAGAATGAAAGTTCCAAACAATCACCGTAAAATAAGGGGCACAAGATGAACCAGCCCCACCTCAAGGTCACAAAATAAAAGAAGTGGCTGTAAGGATCGAATGCCCAAGAGGGGGGGGTGAATTGGGCTTCTTTTCAAAAATCAAAGCAATAAAACTTAATTACTAAAAGCCCAATTCCCTACGCAAACAACCTATGCAATCAAGTAAATAGCAATTTCGCGGTATATAAAGTGCATAAGTGTAGGGTGAGGGGAAGAGAATGCAAACTCCCGAGGAGACACGAAGATTTATCCCGTGGTTCGGCAAGATCATCAAGATCTTCCTACATCCACGTTGTGGAACCCACCAAAGTGTATAGCCACACCCAAGTCACCGAGACTAGGGATCTTCACTATTCTCCTCCGTTCGCCAACCTCGGCAAGGTGGAGCTCAAGCCTTGTACAACTTTGATCCTCCAGGCTTCCACAACTGTCTTGGCAAGCTCCAGAAGTCTCTCTCAGTTACAAACACCAAGGGACACTCCCTTACAGCTCTCACTACACTAGAGACTCCACTCACCAAGAATGGAAGCACACAAGCACTATCTCTAGCTAGTTCTAGCCTATCTCTTGGTGTGTAAGTGGTGTAAATGATCTAGAAGTGGTAGCTCAACTTCTTGAATGCTTGAGAATGTGTAGAGTATGTCTGGTGATCAAGTCTTGTCGAATAGACAGGTTGAAGGGGTATAAATAGCCATCCTCCATGAAATAGCCGTTGGAAAAGTAGGCTGACATCACTGCTCTGCGAACACCGGATGATCCGATGTCTCCCCTTCAGTTATCATCGGTCGAAGCCAAATTAGACGATGTCACTGTGTCAGATATGACTGTTGTTAGACCGATGTTACACTTTTCCTCTCATCGGATGATCCGGTGGCATTTCCTCCAGAATTGGTTCAACCTTGATGCTTACTGGAGTGATTGACCGATGTATTTAAGATTGTACATCGGATGATCCGATGCCATACTTGGTCCAAGGATATTGCATATTGTACTGATGGACCGATGTAACATTGCCCTTAACATCGGATGATCCGGTGAGTGCTTTGTTCTGAGGTCTTCTTTTTCTGCTGAATCAACTCGACCGATGTGTTGTTCTCTAGAAACATCGGTTGATCCGGTGAGTTGATTTTGTTTGCTTCGAGTTGTTCTAAGTGATTCTTTTGGAATTTTCTCGATTGACCTCTTAGACACTTGTTGTAAATATTCTTCTGATGATTGTCAAGCATTGAGTGTTGTCAATTATGGTTGAATGACTTTGACATATGAGCTTTTACTTCTAATCTTCATAACATTGATTGATCTCATAAAGTGATTGTTTAGGGGTCTCCAATGATCAGTAGTTGACATTCATATTTATAGATTTTATTTGATTGAGTGATATGGGAGACCTTGCATCCACAAATTCATTAGTAAAATTCAATGGTTGTCATTAATCACCGAAACCATACCTCATGGGGGCCTAGATGCTTTCAATCTCCCCCTTTTTGGTGATTGATGACAACACAACGAGTGAAGCATAATAGTAATGAATTTGATGGTACAATACTTAAGAAGATATGCAATGAGTACACGATATGGCATTTTAAACTTGAAGACCCAAAAGAGATTAATAATGCGAAAGCTCAATTGATCAATAACTCAAGAGAATAAGTGGCACATAAATACATAATGAAAGCAAAAGAGTAGCAAAACACCAAATTACAAAAGATAAAGATAGAGACTCCCCCTGAGACTAAGCAACCCTCCCCCTGACTCCTAACTCTTCTCCCCCTTTGGCATCAAGACACCAAAAAGGAATCCGAGTGCCTAAGAACCCTGAGTGCTCGGAGCAATGACGAACTGGTCACCGTCGGGGGTGCTGTCGTCGGAGCTGCTGCCTGCTGCTGCGGCTGAGGCTGGACTAGAGGCGGAGGGAGCTGTAGGAGCCGCTGTTGGTGCCTGCTAAGTCGGTGCTGCTGGCAACGGGGCACTGACAACGGATGCCAGCGTCTGTTGGAACAACGTCGTAGCCGGCAGCGGAGAGTGGATCGATGCGCTCGGAGCAAGCAGTGGAGACATGCTGATCGTCGGGATCGGCGTGGTCGGCACTGGAGCTGCAGCTGGAGCAAGGACAGGCAGGGGTGGAGCAAAGCCTGGCAGCTGCGACGGCAGGGCAATTCCGGTCTGGGTGTAGAGGTTGGTGATCAACCCCAGGATGCCCATCATCGCCTGCTGCGTCTGCTGCTGCTGGTCGAGGGAGCACTGGTGCATCTGGTATATCACCCCATCAGCCGGTCTGTGTCCTCTCGCCTCTCACGGGCGATCTGGCACTGCATCTCCTCCTGCTGCTGCTGGATCTCCAAAAGGCACACTGCCTGCTCAGCTGCAAGCCGGTCCAGGCGCTGCTGCTCAACCATCTGCTGGAGGAGGGAGGTGAGCTCGGACGGCTGAGAAATCTGTGCCTCTGAGACGGGAGGTGGAGTAGGAGGTGACACGGTCGAGCCTACAGCCTTCTCATCGTGCTGCCTGGGTGAGGAAGGAGGAGGGAAGTACTCCTCAACACTGTCATCTGTGTCACTCTCGGACCAAATGTGCTGAAGGTCCTCACCCTGAGCCTCTGCCTGTGCAAGCCTCTCGTCTTCCTTCTCCAGGTCAGACCAATCCTCCTCGGATAGCCGAGCACAGACCTAACGCTCGACTAGACGGCCAAGGCGGCGGTCTCCAGGAGCTGCAGCACGGTAGTGGCTGAATCGTGTGACACTCTCGTCAGTGAGACTGTCACGCACGGCAGACTCCTCAGGAACAACCATGGAGAGCAGGTAGCTGATCCAGTGTCCAAACACAAGCTGCCTCATCATGCCCACTCCATCAGTGATCACATCCTCCATCTCACATATGAGGATGTCCACAATATCGAACTCCATCCCGTTCATGATGTAGAACAGGAGGGTCTGCTGCAGGCTGGTGAACCCCTCTAGGTATCCGGACCTTGGCAAGAGTGTGCGGCACAAGGCAAGGTGCACTGTGCGTGCAGCTGGAGTCAACAGTGCCGGTACCCTCGGCTGGTCTGGAGAGAAGGACGGTGCAAATAGAGAGCGTATCTCCTCCAGTGGCGGTGCCACTCCTCCAGTGAGCGGCCTCCTCGGCGAGTCTGCCTGTCCATACACTCTCTCGTGCAGGCAAGTGTCGTAGAGATCCACTCCTAGCAGTTGTGCTAAAGTCTGTCTCGTCAAGTGATGGTGTTGGACCATGAACATGAAGTCTATAGATATGCGACCCTCAGAGACGTAGAGGGTGGCGTAGAATACGCGGACCCAGTCCTCCACGTAGGCACTCCTCTCGTAGGACATCAGCTCCACAAGCCCTCGATACCTCGCAAAGTAGGGGCGTATCTCCGTCTCTGCTGCCAGGGCAAGCTGATCCCAATCTAGAAAGTTGTGCTGGAAGAGCTTGTGGCCTCGGCGTCTATACATCTCGTACAGCGACGCCTGAGTAAAGGTCCAGAACCGGCTGTCCACATGTGCCTCTCTGGGCTGCGGGAACCACTCCTCAAGCAAAACGCTCCATCTGAGTCTTCTGAGCTGCTTGGCCTTCATCTTCCTGTAATCTGTCAACCGTACACCTTCACCAACATGTACGGTGGTGTCCATCTCGTAGACGGCTCTCTGGGCCGCCCTGTCCTCTCGAAGGTCGGCAACTGATGGTCTTGAACGTGGTACTGCCGGTGGATGACCCCCACGGGTCCTGGCTGAGCGCCGGCGAACAAGCGGTACTTCCAGCTCTTCTTCTGCCTCGGACTCATCTAGCACGGGAGGCTGCCTCTGACGAGCCTCGCGGATCCTCAGTGATCCTCCTCGGCGGCACGAGCAGCCATAAAAGCCTTCTTTTCTTCATTCGAAAGCTTTTGCTTCTTTGCGGCCAGCTCCGCAATGTTCTTGCCCTTTCCCTTCTTGTCACGAGCCATTGCGGTGAGACGATGTGCGAGAATGGAGTTGTGTCGGTCGCACGGTCGCGGCCGGAAACCCTAGCAGAAATGGTGGTGCACGGGAGGCGACGGTTGGCGGCGCCGGGTGGAGCAGAGGCGGCGGCGGTGGCGGTGGGGAAGTGTGGAGCGGCGGCGTTGGAGGTGAGCGGCGGCGGTGGCACTGAGGAAGTGGCGGCGGCGGCGCTAAGGAAGTGGCGGCGGCGACGCTGCAGTGGTGCGGCGGCGGCCGGAGGGCAGCGGCGGCGGCCGGAGGCGGCGGCGGCTGGAGGCGGTGGCGGCCCGGAGGCGGCGGTGGCCGGAGGGCGGCAACTAGACGGCGAGGGAGCGGCAGCGTCGGACGAGCGAGGGTCAGGGTCGGGGAGAGAGAAAAGAGGAGGCGGAGCGGCGCGCTTAAAAGGTGGGGCCCGAACCCTAGCTTGAAATTTAACACCGGATGGACCGACGTTAAAAGATAGGAGCATCGGTCGAATGGCACAGTAAGGGTATTCAAAAAGGTACCATTGACACCGGATGGACCGACGTTGAACTGATTTGCATCGGTGGAATTTGGCACAGTTCCATAAATGTGAACATCGGATGGACCGATGTTTCTCAGAATGAACTCGTCGGTTGATTTGTGTTACTGACTGAACTGGCTCTTGGTCTTTGAACACCAACTGATTCGATGATGGTCTGGCCTAAGCATCGGATAATCCGATGACTACAAAACAACAACATCCCATATATGTCCTTTGACCAAACAAACAATGAGAAACTCATGTCTTAGGACTTTTTGGGCAACCCCTCACCCCTCAAAAATGCTAATCGCCAATAACTTGGCTAAGCCTAAAGCGAATAAAACACCGAGAAAATAGGGAGGAAAATATCCAAATAAAATGTAAGGCCCATGCTTTGTGAGCTAGAGGATGAAGGCTTCTATCTCTTTAAAGCATGTTCCTTTAGGCATTAATGCACCTAACATTTTGTTCTTCCCACATCATATGAGTTGAGATATTGCATTTCAAACAAGTCTCTTTCTCATGAGGTGGGTTCCCCTTTGTGACAATCTACCGTATGCAATGCAAAACAATTTATAATGCAAGAAATTTAAGTATGAGTGCAGGTCTATATGGCAGGCATCATGCAAGACATAAAGTAAATCTATCTTGCCAAATTTGAACCTTTCAAAGGCTTCTTCAGGGAGAGCCACTTTCCAAGCCTTGGGAAAACCCAAAGGAACCTCCATCCCAAGCCAACCCTTGCTCACCCCTATCCTTTGAAAGTTAGACAAGACCTATATGAGATGCATTCTTACATGATCATGGCAGCTTACATGACGTTTGATGCATCTAGCACATTTAACTCACTTCTTAAACTAGAAAAAGTTTTCTCATCAAGTGGTTTAGTGAAGATATCCGCCAATTGTTCTTCGGATCTAACACCTCGCAATGAGATGTCTCCCTTAGCTTCATGGTCCCTCAAGAAATGATGGCGAATATCAATGTGCTTAGTGCGGAGTGTTGAACGGGGTTTTTATCTATCTTAACCGCACTTTCATTGTCACAAAGGAGAGGCACACAACCAAGTTTAACACCAAAGTCCAAAAGGGTTTGCTTCATATAAAGAATTTGGGCACAACATGCAACGGCCGCAATATATTCCGCTTCCGCCGTGGACAAGGCGACGTAATTTTGTTTCTTGCTAGACCAAGATACTAGGGAACGCCCAAGCAAGTGGCACCCACCGGGGGTACTCTTGCGGTCCACACGGCATCCGGAGTTTGCTTCTTTATATTTTTCAATTCTTGATCAAGCGCTTCATGAGCAAGGTTAAGTATTTGATGCTCTTGGATCAACTCATTGTGCTTTCCCAAGAGTGCTTGGTGGGCTAAGTCAAGCTCATGATGATCTAGCTTGATTTGAGCCTTATCCTTCTCAATTTGCTTGACATGGGATTTGAGCGTGTCATGCTCTTTAAGTATGCTTTCATACTTGTCAAGCAAATCAAGGTTAGCACTCTCAAGCTTAGCACGAGTTTCTTCAAGAGCCTTAACCTTACTCTTTTCCCTCTTAATGATAGTGTGATATTCATTTATTAATGAGGTTAAATCATCGGGGGAAAGCTCATCATCGCTTGAATCATCACATACCTTGGTGTTACCTTTAGCCATGAGGCACATGGGTGGTGGATGAAGAGGTGAGTCATCATTGTTGGCAATGGCAAGGCCGACCAAACTTTCTTCTTCCGCTTCACTCTCTTCATCACTTGACTCTTCGTCGGTGACCCATTCATTTGCCTCACACATGAACACCTTTTGTGGGCCATTTCTTTTCTTTGGAAAGAGCTTTGCCTTCTTGCCCTTGTCATATTTCTTCTTCCCCAAGGATCTTGGTTTGGGTTTGACCTCTTCTTCATCATCTTCACTATTTTCTAGCTTGCGATGCTTGCTCTTGTGGTTCTCTCTTCTTTTGTCTGGTTTTGGACAATCATAGGAGATGTGGCCTTGATCACCACAATTATAGCAAGTCTTGTGGTCGTCTCTCCTTGGTAGAAATGCTTTCTTCTTAGGATCAAAGGTGTATCCCTTCTTAGTAATCTTGGAGTTCAAGCGTGAGAACTTTCTCATCATCAATGCAAGCTCATCATCGTCATCTTCACTTGATGCTTGCTCTTCTTCACTTGATCTAGGCTCAACCACCTTCTTCTTCTTGAGACTTGTTTTCTTGATGGAGGCCTTTAGAGCAATTGTTTTTGAAGATGATTGCTCCATCATCCCAAGTACACTCATCTCATGAGCGTGAATCTCTCCAATGAGTTCCGAAACTTCAATGTGGTCAAGAGATTCTTTTTGAAACATGGAGTTGATGATGTTGTACTTTGGCTTGGGAAGGAGCATGAGAATCTTGCGGTTGATGAGTCCCTTGCCAAGAGAAGCAATGTCAAGAGCATTTATTTCTTCTGTCGACTGTTGGAGTCGGCAGATCCCCTGACACTACGAAAGTGTTGAAGGAGTTTGTGGTTCGGTTTGGGCGCGCGGAGACTCAATAAGATGAAACGCGATTGGACACGAGTGACACAGTAGTTTACGTGGTTCGGGCCGCCTGAGCGTAATACCCTACTCCACGGGTGTGTGTGTGTTGTATTAACTTGTCAGCTTCAGAGTGTTCGAGAGTTTTCCCCCTCCTTCCCCGTGTATCGTCGATTTGTCCTTTTATAGTACAAGGACAAACCGTTACAAGTCAGCCTGGCCCGACATGTGGCCCTGGCGGTTATTAGTATTGATACACGAGATTAATTGTTGTTAATAACCCTGTAACGGCTCCGACAGTGCCGTTACAGGTGTTAAGATCGTCCGATTAAATATCATTAACGTGGAATTAATGATAATTAATCGGGTCTTGAAGTCCGCGGCTGTCCTTTGGAGATCCGGAGCCGTTACAACGTCTCCCGGGGGCTTGAAGCGGCTAGCTCCGACGTATGGACACGTGGCAGCTCCGGAGCTTGCTGGGAGAAGCGGGAAGCTCCGGGGTGGCCTGACACGTGTCAGGTCCGGAGCTTCTCTCGGTCAGGGGTTACCTCCGGAGGTGCCGTTTCAGTACCTAGCCCGGAGCTTCACCCTTGCGGGTAATAGCTCTGGTCTGACAGTACACGTGGCAACCTAGGGGCTAACCATGTTGGAGAAGCGGGTCCGGTTACGTTTGGCGAGTGGGTCCCCGAGGGTCTTCAATTTGAGTAGAAGTCCTTCCCTTGAGATCTTTGTATCCTCAGGGGGTGTATGGTTTTTAGGGTACCGACAGTGGCCCCCTGGACCTACCTCCGGGGAAGGCCAACGGGATGAAGTCATTCCGCCGGAGGTGGGTCCACACTTGCGACTCTTGAACTGGGTCTTCAAGGGTCTTCGGAGGTGCCTTTGGCGGGGCTTTACGGTTAAGTGCCGACGCGTGGCGCACCTCAGGCGGCAGATAAGATCTTTGACGTGCGGATCTCTCGCAATTGAAGGTCGTCGGTTCCCGATACGAAAACCGTATCGGTTCCGCGCGCCTTGTCAGTCCGCCGCCTTTGGGTTTCCCGCCTCGTGATGACAACTGTTCGCCTGGGTAAGAACCTCGACTTGATCGTCAGGGTGGTCCCGGGCCCTCTTGTCATCGGCTGGGTTGAATTCTTGAGTAGTATCCTTGACTCCCCTGCAGTTTCCATCCAAGCGTTGCGAGGGCTTACTTAAGAAGGAAAGCGCACCGTCGGGAGTTCTTTACGCTTTCCATCTGTTCTTGCGCTCAAACTCCCAACTCGTGCTTTGCTCTTCTCCTCTTGCCTAGCTGTGCTGCGATGGAGTTGGGTCTGCGTGAGAGTCGTTTGAAGACGGAGAGCGATCTGAAGAAGGTCCGAGCCCTCATGGGGTGGTCGTCGGACTTCTTCAACCGTTCAGTTCGCACCGGCGGAGAGCTTCCCTTTAAAAAGGAGCACTCCAGCGAAATGGTGTACTTTTCATCGTACGCCATGGTGGGGCTGATCCCACCGTTTTCTTCCTTCTTCTTGATGCTGCTGGACTTCTATGGTCTGCAGCTATACCACCTTGGCCCTCACTCCATCCTCCTTGTGTCCATCTTTGTCCACTTCTGCGAGATGTGGGTGGGCATCCCTCCCTGCATCGAGCTTTTCCGAACCTTCTTCACCGTCCAAACCACCGGCCGAAGCGACGAGTACCTTGGCTTCTACTACTTTGTGAAGCGCAAGAAGTGCCCGTTCAAGTACCTCCGGTCATTCCCTTCCGGGAAGTGGGATGACTGGAAGAAAGATTGGGTAGTCGTCCGGGTGGAGGAGCACGAGCGGTTGGAGTTGCCAGACGGTCTGCCCGGCATTGACACGTCGGTGTGGAGCGAAGTTCCGGTGCTGGCGGCAGCTTTCGACCCCATCCTGTCCAGGATCCGCCAATGTGTGGAGGGAGGATTGACTCCCCAGGCGGTGTTCCGCAACTTCCTGTCCAACAGGTGGGCACCGCTGAAGAGGAGGGAGAAGCTCGCCTGGGCCCTCAACAGCGTGATGGACGAGGACCGGGTCGAGACCGGGTTGAAGTCCAGCATGGTGGGGAAGTCCTTGGAGTTTCACCTCAAGAAATTCCAGCACGGCATCGATGTTGACGGAGAGTACTTGACTCCGCCGCCAGCTTTCCTCCCCCTGAACGTGGAAGTGGAGTTCAGTAGGGAGCTCCAGCGGAAGATGCCCGCGCTTGACGACCTTGGTGTCGTCGAGAGAAGATCAACCGCCCGGTTGGCGATCCCCGGGTTGTCGGAAGGCGGCTCCGCCCCTGTCTCTCAGCCAAGAGCTGAGGTCACCGGCAAGGGCAAGGAGCTGGCGGAGGAGCCGGAGAGCCGGAAGAGGAAGCTGCGACATGCTGACGGAAGGTCCGTCAGGCTTGCTACTTCCCCCCCAGTTCCCCATCCTCAGGAAGGAAGATCCTCCGCCGCCGTGGCGGCTGTCCCCGTGGTGGGGTCTTTTCGGAGCGCTACTGTTCCGGCGGTGGGATCCTCCCGGAGTGCGGCTGTCCCCGTGGTGGGTCCCTCCGGAGGTGCCAGCTCCGGACAGGCGACTCCGGTTCGAGAAGCGGTGAGGGCCTCCAGGTCCAGGAGTTCCTCCCGATCAAGGAGAGCTCCGACCCGGGAAACGCCCGCGGCCACGGCAAGTCCTGGGAGTCCTCCCGGAGCTCCTACGCCGACCGTGGCCAGCCCGGAACGTCCGGGAAAGAGGTTCCGCGCAAGCTGGTGCGTGAGCCTCCCAAGGTAATTTTTCTTGCTTATCTCAATTAACTTTTAATTATAGCATCTGTTTGCTCAATTTCTTCGTTCTTTATCTGCAGCGTTCCCAAGAAGGGGAGTGAAGCTCCGCCCTCGGCCACAGTGTCTGAGGCTGCGGGGGCTTCTGCTCCAGCTCCGGTGCCGCCCCAAGCGGAGGCTGCGACAGCTCCGGCGCCGGCTGTCGTGGTCATGGACCTCGACTCGTCTCCAGAAGTTCCCGTGGTAGCGCCGGACCACGGGATTGAAGATGCGCCAGCGGCACCCGTTCCGAAGGTTGAAGCTCCGGGTCCTGGTGCTGCAGAAGTAGAAGCTCCGGCTGTTGAGTCGGAGGAAGTAGCGGTCCCGGCTTCAGAGCCGGAAAGTGCTGAAGCCCCGGCGGTTGAGCCGGAGGTAGCTGAAGCCCCGGCATGCGAGCCGGAAGTTGAAGTGGTTCCGGCAATTGAGCCGGTTACTTCCGAAGCTCCGGTCGCAGAGCCGGTAACTATTGGAGCACCGGCTGCAGTGCCGGTGATTGCTGGAGCGCCGGCCACAGAGCCGGTGGTCGAAGAGGCGAGGGAGCTCGAGCCTCCCTCAGGAGAAGTGTCCCGGCCGGAGCCATTGGAGGCGACGACGTCGATGGTACCCGTGGCGGAGCCAGAGTGCCTGAATGAAGTCGCCGGCCCCCAGCCTGAGGGGGCAAACGAAGACTTGGTGACGGGACCTTCTTCAGTGGCGACTGAGGCCATCCCGGAGGAGTGCCCTAGTGCTTTGGAAGCTCGGGGTTCCACTCTTGTAGAGTGGGACCCAATGTTTGTAAGTGAAGACCCGTTGGAACCAGCGGAGGAGACCCCAGAAGGTCCGGAGCCCATCTCGCTGTCGATGTCCATCGACAACGCTTGCTCCAGTCTACGTCAAGTCCAACTAGCCTTCTTCCACGACAGCAAGGCTCTTGAAGAGGAGCGCCAAACCCTTAGGAGGTGGCGTAATCGACTCCAATTCGAGACCAAGCTGGCGCAGTCGAGGATTGCGGATGACAAGGAATGGATCAGGCGGGAGAAGGTCCGCCTGGAGCTCTGGGGTGAGATGCTAGACGAGAGGGAGAGCATGACTCACAACCTCGACGCCCAATCCCGGGAGTACCATGACCAAGCTAAGGCTGCTAACGACGCGGCCAACACTCGGTTTGATCAACTCGAGGCCATCAGCACCGCACTCATCAAGCGCCGAGAGGCACTTGAGGGAAGGGAAAAGCGGCTCGAGGATGAGGAGCAAAAACTCCTGGAGCTACGGGATGACGCCTTGCGACGTGAAGAAGAGCTCGCCGAGAAGACAGCTCTGGCGGACAAGGGTATCAAGGAGCGCACTAAAAAATTGGAAGAGCGCTGCCTCGAGGAAGAGGAGAAGACCTGGGTGCGGGGGCAGGAACTCTACGAGTACGAGTGTGCCCTTGTCGCCCGGGAGAAGAAAATAGAGGCTAGGGAGAAGGACCTGGTCGACCGCCGGAACAAGATCCACCTCCGGGAGGAGGAGCTCAGAAGACTTGAGAAGCGGGTTGCTGCGAAGATTCAGCAGAACGCCAAAGAAGTCGAGCGTCTTTCCCGCGAGAATTCGGAGCTAGCGGCGGCCCGGAGGTCCCTGGAAGAGATGAAGGGCCTGAGGAAGACAGACTCCCTACAAATTTGGGAGTTCCTGAGCAAGGCCGACGATGCGCTAGCGCCGATGGGTTTCAGCCCCGTACTCCCAGATGATCCGGAGCCGGAGCCGGACCTTGCGTTGCAAGCGTTGAGCGCCGCGGGCAGCAAGCTCTCCAAGGTGGGCGACGTCATCGCGGACCAGCTGGAAGTCGAGGGGCAATCCCTGGCTAGGAACGTCACAGAGTATGTGTTGACGTGCTATACTAGCCGGAACCCTCGGTTCCCTCTGGACCCGGTGCTTGAAGGCCCCATCGAAGGAGAAAGCGAAGCTACCCGAGCCAGCGTGTCGGAGGTCGCCCAGAAGGTCGCCGAGTTCTTCCATAGGGTCTAGGACCATCTCTCTTAGCCTTTACTTGTATCTTCTCTTCTTTCTCAATTTTGTAATCTCTTGTCTCCAGATGTAATCTCCGGTCTTCTGATGAAATGAAATCCCCAATTTTTCATGAATTTCATTTTTTTGTCTTCAACATCTTTGTCTTCACTTGGCCCCCTGGTAGATGTGCACAATTTGATTGTGGACATGTACCAAAAGGATGTTGAGTTTTGTTGAAGACAGATTTTCTTCGAACTCGTATAATTTAGGTCCGAAGTTTTATATAATAAAGGTCCCTTGAAGTCGTCGGAGCTTAGAAGCTCCGGCACTGTCCATCGCCAACTGTCGACTGTTGGAGTCGGCAGATCCCCTGACACTACGAAAGTGTTGAAGGAGTTTGTGGTTCGGTTTGGGCGCGCGGAGACTCAATAAGATGAAACGCGATTGGACACGAGTGACACAGTAGTTTACGTGGTTCGGGCCGCCTGAGCGTAATACCCTACTCCACGGGTGTGTGTGTGTTGTATTAACTTGTCAGCTTCAGAGTGTTCGAGAGTTTTCCCCCTCCTTCCCCGTGTATCGTCGGTTTGTCCTTTTATAGTACAAGGACAAACCGTTACAAGTCAGCCTGGCCCGACATGTGGCCCTGGCGGTTATTAGTATTGATACACGAGATTAATTGTTGTTAATAATCCTGTAACGGCTCCGACAGTGCCGTTACAGGTGTTAAGATCGTCCGATTAAATATCATTAACGTGGAATTAATGATAATTAATCGGGTCTTGAAGTCCGCGGCTGTCCTTTGGAGATCCGGAGCCGTTACAACGTCTCCCGGGGGCTTGAAGCGGCTAGCTCCGACGTATGGACACGTGGCAGCTCCGGAGCTTGCTGGGAGAAGCGGGAAGCTCCGGGGTGGTGAAAGCATCTAGGCCCCATGAGGTACGGTTTCGGTGATTAATGACAACCATTCGATATTACTAATGAATTTGTGAATGCAAGGTCTCAATAGCACTCAATCAAATAAAATCAAAATTACATTGGAGACCCATCTGAAATCAACAAATGAGATCAAAACGAATCATGTGAAGAACAAGAAGTGAAAGCTCTAACTTGACATCAATCAATGCTTGAAGACAATCAGAACAACACTTCGAACAAATGTCAAAGAGGTCACAAGTTCAAAATTCCAAAAAGAACAACTCAAAACAACTTGAAGTCAACAAGTTGAACACACCGGATCATCCGATGTACTTGGAGTTGACTGCATCGGTCAAATTGGTTCAACTGAAGAAGAAGACCTCAGACAAATACACTCACCGGATCATCCGATGTAAGTGGCTTAGTGCATCGGTCCATCATCACAGATTGCAACACCATTGGACCAAGTGAAGCACCGGATCATCCGATGTGCAGGTTTGTACACATCGGTCGATCACTCCAGGAAGCTTCAAGATCAAGCAGAATTCTGGAGGAAGAGCCACCGGATCATCCGATGAGAAGACAGTTCAACATCGGTCTAACAACGGTCATATCTGACATAGTGACATCAGCTAATTTGGCTTTGACCGATGATAACTGAAGGGGAGACATCGGATCATCCGGTGTTCGCAGACAAGTGATGTCAGCCTACTTTTCCAACGGCTATCTCGTGGAGGCTGGCTATTTATACCCCTTCAACCTGTCAAATCGATATGACTTGAAGCCCAGACATACTCTACACATCCTAGAGCATTCAAGCAAGAGAGCTACCACTTTCACATCAATTTCACATCAATTGTACACCAAGAGATAGGCTAGAACTAGCTAGAGATAGTGCTTGGGTGCCTCCACTCTAGGTGATTGGAGTCTCTAGCATAGTGAGAGCCACAAGGGAGTGTCCCTTGGTGTGTGTAACTTCCGGAGCTTGCCAAGTGGTTTGTGGAAGCCCGGAGGATCCCAAAAGTGTACAAGGCTTGAGCTCCACCTTGCCGAGGTTGGCGAACGGAGAAGAATAGTGAAGAAGCCCCTAGTCTCGGTGACTTGGGAGTGGCAAAACCCTTCGGTGGGTGTCACAACGTGGACGTAGGAAGATCCTTGTGATCTTACCGAACCACGGGATAAACTCCGTGTCCCTTGAGCGTTTGCATCCCTCTCCCTTTTTACTCTTATGCAATCTTCATTTCGCAACTTTAAATTATATTGATTGCATAGTTTAATTGCATAGGGAATTGGGCTTTAAATTGTTAAGTGTTTAATTGTCTTAAAATTTGAAAGAAAGCCCAATTCACCCCCCCTCTTGGGCATTTCGATCCTTACAATTGGTATCAGAGCCTTGTTGCTCATTGGATCATTCTAGCTTCACCGCTAGAGAGCTTAAATGGCCAAGAATGGGGGTTCGGTTCCTATCTTCGAGGGCAAGAACTTTGCCTATTGGAAAGCACGCATGCGTGCCTACCTAGAGGCCATTGCTCCCGAAGTTTGGGAAGCGACCCATGCGGGATTTGGAGATAATGCCTATATTGGTGATCAAATTAAATGGGATGCTAGAGCTAGAAATGCCATTTATGAATGCATTAGTCAAGATGTATTTGCAAGAATAGCTAGTAAAGAAAAAGCTTGTGAAATTTGGGCATGCTTAATTGAAATTCATGAGGGTTCCTCTCGTGTTAAAGAACTTAAATATCACATGCTTAAAGCAAAATATGATGAATTTAAAATGCTTCCTAATGAAAATGTTAATGAGATGTTTTCACGCTTAAATGTTCTTATTGAGGAGATTAATGCTCTTGACATTGCGTCTCTTGGCAAGGGACTTATCAACCGAAAGATCCTCATGCTCCTTCCCAAGCCCAAGTACAACATTATCAACTCCATGCTCCAAAAGGAATCACTTGACAACATTGAAGTTTCGGAGCTCATTGGAGAAATACACGCTCATGAGATGAGTGTACTTGGGATGATGGAGAGTTCATCCTCTACAAGGACAATTGCTCTCAAGGCTTTCAAGAAAACGAAGAAAATGATCAAGCCTAGTTCAAGCAAAGAAGAGCAAACATCAAGTGAAGATGATGATGATGAGCTTGCATCAATGATGAGAAAATTCTCCCGCTTGAACTCCAAAATTGCCAAGAAAGGATACACTTTTGATCCCAACAAGAGAGCTTTCCTTCCCAAGAAAGAAAATAGCAAGACTTGCTATAATTGTGGTGAACAAGGCCACATCTCCTACGATTGTCCAAAACCGGACAAGAGAAGGGAGAACCACGAGAGCAAGCATCAAAAGCAAGAAGAAAGTGATGAAGAAGAAGAGGTCAAGCCCATGCGCTCCTTTGGAAAGAAGAAATTTGACAAAGGCAAAAAGACCAAACTCTTTTCAAAGAAAAGAAGAGGGCCTCAAAAAGTCTTCATGTGCGAGGCAAATGAGTGGATCACGGATGAAGAGTCAAGCGACGAAGAGAGTGAAGATGAAGAAAACTTGGCGGGACTTGCCGTCGTCAACAAGGATAACTCACCTCTTCGTCCACCTCCCATGTGCCTCATGGCAAAAGGTAACAATGAGGTATGTAACGACTCTAGTGATGATGAGCTTTCCCCCGATGAATTAACTTCATTGATAAATGAATATCACACCATCATTAAAAGGGAAAAGAACAAAGTCAAGGCGCTAGAACAAGCTCATGCTAAACTTGAAAATGCTAACCTTGATTTGCTTGGCAAGTATGAAAGCATACTTAAAGAGCATGACACGCTCAAAACCTATGTCAAGCAAATTGAAGAAGATAAGGCTAAAATTGAGCTAGACAATCATAAGCTTGGCTTAGTTCATCAAACGCTCTCGGATAAGCACAATGAGTTAGTTCAAGAGCATCATGCACTTAATCTCTCTTATGAAGCCATTGAACTAAA
This sequence comes from Tuctoria greenei, assembly GCA_036927565.1. NCBI lineage: Eukaryota > Viridiplantae > Streptophyta > Magnoliopsida > Poales > Poaceae > Tuctoria > Tuctoria greenei. Next base: position 216,823,463 of record JAYESD010000005.1, on the reverse strand, counting down.
ACTTAAAAATAAGGAGAAACAAACTATTGATGGCAAGGTACCCACTATTTCAAATGCTACTAATGCTTTCCATGAGTCTTTGCCTTTGAAAGAAAATGCAAGGGAGAAGGAGTTGATGGAGGAGATTGAAAGTCTCCGCACAAGCTTAGCAAGACTATCTAAGGGAGAAGACAAACATAAAGAAATTCTCTTCCATCAAGCAAAGGGCTTCAACAAGAAAGGACTTGGATCCTTCCCGGTGCCCAACAAAGGAAAGGTGCCCTCACCGGAGCTCAAAACAAGCTTCATCAAGGAAGTTGGCTCCTATTGCCAACATTGCAAGGTCACCGGTCACCATACAAGGGAGTGCCCTCTACCTAACCGACCTTCTCCAAAATTGCCGACTAACTATACATCTACCTTTGAGAATCACTATTATTTGTTGAGCAAAGTAGGTGCTAAGGTGAAGGCAAAGTTCATTGGCATGAACGTAAAGGGGATGAAAGGGAAGCTCCCCAAGCAACTTTGGGTCCCAAAAGCACTTGTATCACATATACAAGGACCAAAGCTAGCTTGGGTACCTAAAGTCAAGAACACGTAACCATCCACGAGGTGACTTCAAGAGGGGACCTCCACCATCAAAGAAAATCTACCAAGGACCTCTTGAAGAAAGTTGAGAATGGGAGCCCAACGCGGATATGGACGGTAACCCTATTGTCAAATCAAATTACCATTCCATAAATAGTTTATTGCTATATCTTTCCGCATCTAGGCCCCATGTCATGCAAAATGAATGCTTGTGTGATTATATGCCTCTCCTTTGTGACAATGCAAGTGCGGTTAGACTTGCTAAAAACCCCATTCCCGTACTTGACGAGAAAACCTTTTCTAAACTTGGAAATGAATTAAATGAGCTAGATGCATTTAACGTCATATAAGTTGCCATGTTCATATAAGGAAGCATATCATATAGGTCTTGTCTAACTCCCAAAGGATAGGGGCAAGCTAGAAGTAGTTTTCCCTGAGGAAGCCTTTGGAAGGTTCAAACTTGGCAAGATAGATTTATTTTATGCCTTGCATGATTCCTGTCATATAGACTTGCATTCATTTAAATCTCTTGCCTTAATTTGTTTGGCATTGCATAACGGTAGATTGTCACAAAGGGGAACCCACCTCATGAGAAGGAGACTTGTTTGAAATGCAATATCTCAACTCATATAAGGTGGGAAGAACAAAATGTTAGGTACGTTAATGCCTAGAGGAACATGCTTCATTGAGATAGTAGTCTTCATACTCTACCTCACAAAGTATGAGCCTTACATTTTATTTGGATATTTTCCTCCATTTTTCTTGGTGTTCCGTTTGTGTTAAGGTCTAGCCAAGCTATTGGCATATTAGCTTCTTGAGGGGTAAGGGGTTGCCCAAAAAGTCCTAAGACATGTGTTTCTCCTAAATTGATTGTTCGGTCAAAGGACATATATGCGATGTTTTCGTTCTGTTGCCATCGGATTATCCGATGCCCCTGTCAATCCCTCATCGGTCAAATAGGTGTTCAATCCTCAAAGCCCAACTCTGTCAGAGCCTCAAATGATCCGACGAGTTCATCCTGGAAAACATCGGTCCATCCGATGTTCACTCTTCTGGAGCTGTGATCCATTCAACCGATGTCTACCTCCCTCTAACGTCGGATCATCCGGTGTCTATATCACTCGGTTGAACACCCTTACTGTGCTATTCGACCGATGTTCAAAACCCTAATCATCGGTTCATCCGATGTCAACAGCGATTCTTGAATATCCTTACTGTTGCAATTGACCGATGTTCACTGCATCTATCATCGGTCCATCCGGTGTGTAAAAAAACGGCTAGGGTTTTGGCCCCACTATTTAATCGCCCGCGCCGCCGCCACCTTCTCTCTCCCCGACCCTTCGCGCCCCCGTGCTCACGTCGCCGCCTCTCCGTCGCCTACAGCGCCGCCGCCGGCCGCCGCCGCCGCCCGCAGCGCCGCCGCCCAGCGCCGCCGCCCGCAGCGCCATCGCCCAGCGCCGCCTCCACCCGCAGCACCGCCGCCGCTGCCTCCCCACGCGCCATCGCCGCCCGTGCTCGCGCACCTCCATCGCCAGCCGCCGCCGCCGCCCTAGGCGCCGCCGCCGCCGTGCTCCACCAGCACCCAAGCACTCCACGCTTCTCTCCCTCCGTCGAAGCACCTCCACCCAAGCAACGCCATCTCCGGTCACCTCCTCGCTAGGGTTTCTCGGCCCGGTTGATCATCGTCGCTAAGGTGAGCCCCGTGCCATGCGACATATCTCATTTGCTTCTCTCGTCTTTCTTTCGTCATCGTCGCCTAACCCTAGCTCTCCGTCGACTAGATGGGTCGCGACAGGAAGAACAAAGGAAAGGCCATTGTGGAGCCCGCCGCGAAGAAGAAGAAGCTATCCAAGGACGAGAAGAAGGCCTTGATGGCCGCTCGCGCCGCCGAGGAGCGTGAGCGCGGCCGTGGGGGTTCCTTGAGGATCCGCGAGGCCCGACCGAGGCCGCCTCCCGTGGTCGACGACTCCGACGTCGAAGAGGAGCCGGTCGCGCCCCTCGTCCGCCGGCGCTCAGCCCGGACACGTGGGGGTCACGCCGAGGCTCCTCCTCGTCCAAGACCGACGGCTGCCGACCGTCGTGAGGACAGGGAGGCTGAGAGGGACATCCATGAGATGGACACGGCCGTCCTGGTCCGTGAAGGAGTCCGTCTTGTGGATTACAGAAAGATGAAGGCGAAGCAACTACGGAAGCTCAGATGGAGTGTACTGCTTGAGGAATGGTACCCACAGCCCCGAGAGCTTCTTGTGGATAGTCGGTTCTGGACGGTCACGCAGGCGTCTCTCTACGAGACTTACAGACGCCGTGGCCACAAGCTCTTTCAGCACAACCACTTGGACTGGAGGCAGCTTGCAGTGGCCGCGGAGACTGATGTCCGCCCCTTCTTTGAGAGATACAGAGGGTTGGTGGATCTACTGGACTATGAGAGGAGTGCCTATGTGGAAGAATGGGTCCGTGTCTTCTACGCGACCCTGTACATCTCGGAAGGCAGGCGGTCCATTGCTTTCATGTTCAATGGCCAGTACTACCACCTCACGAGGCAGACCTTGGGGCACATTCTTGGTTTGGAGCTGCACGACACCAGCATACATGAGAAGGTCTATGGGCAGGCAGATCCACCGAGGAGGCCACTTACTGGAGGGGTAGCTCCACAGCTAGACGAGATCCGCTCCCTGTTTGGCTCCTCCTTCTCTCCGGACCAGCCGAGAGTCCCAGCCCTCCTGACTCCAGCTGCGCGCATTGTGCACCTCGCCTTGCGCCGCACGCTCCTGCCGAGGTCAGGGTACTTGGAGGGGTTCACGAGTCTCCAGCAGACCCTCTTGTTCTACATAATGAACGGGATGGATTTCGATATCATAGACATACTTCTCTGCGAGATGGAGGACGTAATCACTGATGGGGTTGGGATGATGAGACAGATGGTCTATGGGCACTGGATCAGTTTTATTTGCTCTATGGTAGTGCCAGAGGGGCACTCAGCACAGGCCCGGCTTGCAGACGAGAGCGTGACCCGCTTCGGTCACTACCGTGCGTCCGCTCCTGGAGACCGCCGTCTTGGCCGTCCAGTTGAGCGCCAGGTCCGGGCCCGCTTGACTGAGGAAGACTGGTCCGACCTAGAGCGGGAGGACGAGAGACTTGCTGAGGCTGAGGCTCAGGGGGAGGACCTGCAGCATATCTGGTCTGAGAGCGACACCGACGACAGTGTCGAGGAGTACTTCCCTCCCCCTCCACCTTCACCGAGGCCGCACGACGCCGAGGCAGGAGGATCAGCTGCTCCGCCACCGACACCACCTCCTGTGTCCGAGGCGCAGGTGACGCAGCCGTCTGAGCTGACGTCGCTTCTCCAGCAGATGATCGAGCAGCAGCGCCAGGACAGGCTCGCTGCTGAGCAGGCCAGGGCAGAGCAGGCTGCTCACTTGGCACAGCTGCAGAGGCAGCAGCAGGAGCTCCAGCTTGAGATCGCCCGTCAGAGGCGAGAGGATACGGACAGGTTCACCAACCTGGTAGAACAGATGCACCGCCGTACCCTCGACCAGCAGCAGCAGACCCAGCAGGCCATGATGGGGATCCTAGGGTTGATCACCAACCTATACACTCAGACCGGGATCGCCCTTCCTTCACAGCAGCCTGGACTGGGGCTGGCTCCAGGTGTCGCTCAGGTGCCTACTACTCCTATCCCTTCGATCAGTATGTCACCTCTTCTGGCACCTAGCGCACCGATTCACTCACCACTGCCGGCGACGACCTTGTTCCAGCAGACACCGGCGTCCGTGGTGAGCGCTCCACTTCCTCCAGCTCCTCCAGCACCTTCGGTCCCTGCTTCCTCTCCTCCAGCACCGGCAGCGGACCCTCCAGTTTCCACCGCTCCGGCAGCCCCTTCGACCGGCGACTCCAGCTCCGACGACTGCGACGGTGCCCAGTTCGTCCTCGCGCCTAGCTCTCAGGGTCAGTAGGCGTTCTGATCCCTTTTTGGTGTCTTGATGCCAAAGGGGGAGAAGGTGTAGGAGAGTCAGGGGGAGTAGTAGTTTCAGGGGGAGTGTGAGTGCGTGATTGCGTGGTTATCCTTTGTATCTTTGTTTTCATGCTTTGTATTCATACTCTTTTGTAATTTTAAATAAGCACTCCTTCACTTGTCTCATTTGCTTATGATTTTAATCGATTGAGCTTTTCGCACCATAATTTTCATTTGCGTTTTACAAGCTTAATGTGTCTTATCTTGTATTCATTGCATATCTACTTGAACACTATCATCAAATTCATTATTATTGTGCTTTAAATTTTTGTGTTGTCATCAATCACCAAAAAGGGGGAGATTGAAAGCATCTAGGCCCCATGAGGTACGGTTTCGGTGATTAATGACAACCATTCGATATTACTAATGAATTTGTGAATGCAAGGTCTCAATAGCACTCAATCAAATAAAATCAAAATTACATTGGAGACCCATCTGAAATCAACAAATGAGATCAAAACGAATCATGTGAAGAACAAGAAGTGAAAGCTCTAACTTGACATCAATCAATGCTTGAAGACAATCAGAACAACACTTCGAACAAATGTCAAAGAGGTCACAAGTTCAAAATTCCAAAAAGAACAACTCAAAACAACTTGAAGTCAACAAGTTGAACACACCGGATCATCCGATGTACTTGGAGTTGACTGCATCGGTCAAATTGGTTCAACTGAAGAAGAAGACCTCAGACAAATACACTCACCGGATCATCCGATGTAAGTGGCTTAGTGCATCGGTCCATCATCACAGATTGCAACACCATTGGACCAAGTGAAGCACCGGATCATCCGATGTGCAGGTTTGTACACATCGGTCGATCACTCCAGGAAGCTTCAAGATCAAGCAGAATTCTGGAGGAAGAGCCACCGGATCATCCGATGAGAAGACAGTTCAACATCGGTCTAACAACGGTCATATCTGACATAGTGACATCAGATAATTTGGCTTTGACCGATGATAACTGAAGGGGAGACATCGGATCATCCGGTGTTCGCAGACAAGTGATGTCAGCCTACTTTTCCAACGGCTATCTCGTGGAGGCTGGCTATTTATACCCCTTCAACCTGTCAAATCGATATGACTTGAAGCCCAGACATACTCTACACATCCTAGAGCATTCAAGCAAGAGAGCTACCACTTTCACATCAATTTCACATCAATTGTACACCAAGAGATAGGCTAGAACTAGCTAGAGATAGTGCTTGGGTGCCTCCACTCTAGGTGATTGGAGTCTCTAGCATAGTGAGAGCCACAAGGGAGTGTCCCTTGGTGTGTGTAACTTCCGGAGCTTGCCAAGTGGTTTGTGGAAGCCCGGAGGATCCCAAAAGTGTACAAGGCTTGAGCTCCACCTTGCCGAGGTTGGCGAACGGAGAAGAATAGTGAAGAAGCCCCTAGTCTCGGTGACTTGGGAGTGGCAAAACCCTTCGGTGGGTGTCACAACGTGGACGTAGGAAGATCCTTGTGATCTTACCGAACCACGGGATAAACTCCGTGTCCCTTGAGCGTTTGCATCCCTCTCCCTTTTTACTCTTATGCAATCTTCATTTCGCAACTTTAAATTATATTGATTGCATAGTTTAATTGCATAGGGAATTGGGCTTTAAATTGTTAAGTGTTTAATTGTCTTAAAATTTGAAAGAAAGCCCAATTCACCCCCCCTCTTGGGCATTTCGATCCTTACAGGTGGCCTGGCACGTGTCAGGTCCGGAGCTTCTCTCGGTCAGGGGTTACCTCCGGAGGTGCCGTTTCAGTACCTAGCCCGGAGCTTCACCCTTGCGGGTAATAGCTCTGGTCTGACAGTACACGTGGCAACCTAGGGGCTAACCATGTTGGAGAAGCGGGTCCGGTTACGTTTGGCGAGTGGGTCCCCGAGGGTCTTCAATTTGAGTAGAAGTCCTTCCCTTGAGATCTTTGTATCCTCAGGGGGTGTATGGTTTTTAGGGTACCGACATCTTCAATAAGCACATTCAAGCGAGAGAACATTTCATTGACATTTTCATGAGGTAGCATTTTAAATTCATCATACTTGACTTTAAGCATGTGATATTTTAGTTCCTTGACTCGAGAAGAGCCCTCATGAATTTCTATTAAGCAAGCCCAAATTTCACAAGCCTTTTCTTTGCTAGCAATCCTAGCAAACACATCTTGACTAATACATTCATAAATTGCATTCCTAGCTTTAGCATCCCATTTAATTTGATCACCAACATAATTGTGCTCACCAAACCCCGCGTGGGTCGCTTCCCATACTTCGGGAGCAATAGCCTCTAGATAAGCGCACATGCATGCTTTCCAATAGGCAAAGTTCTTGCCCTCGAAGATAGGAACCGAACCCCCAACCTTGGCCATTTTAGCTCTCTAGCGGTGAAGCTAGAATGATCCTATGAGCAACCTTGCTCTGATACCAATTGTAAGGGTCGAATGCCCAAGAGGGGGAGGTGAATTTGGCTTCTTTTCAAAAATCAAAGCAATAAAACTTAATTACTAAAAGCCCAATTCCCTACGCAAACAACATATGCAATCAAGTAAATAGCAACTTCACGGTATATAAAATGCATAAGTGTAGGGTGAGGGGAAGAGAATGCAAACTCCCAAGGAGACACGAAGATTTATCCCGTGGTTTGGCAAGATTGTCAAGATCTTCTTACATCCACGTTGTGGCACCCACCAAAGGGTATAGCCACACCCAAGTCACCGAGACTAGGGATCTTCACTATTCTTCTCCGTTCGCCAACCTCGGCAAGGTGGAGCTCAAGCCTTGTACAACTTTGATCCTTCGGGCTTCCACAACCGTCTTGGCAAGCTCTGGAAGTCTCTCTCAGTTACAAACACCAAGGGACACTCCCTTACAGCTCTCACTGCACTAGAGACTCCACTCACCAAGAATGGAAGCACACAAGCACTATCTCTAGCTAGTTCTAGCGTATCTCTTGGTGTGTAAGTGGTGTAAATGATCTAGAAGTGGTAGCTCAACGTCTTGAATGCTTGAGAATGTGTAGAGTATGTCTGGTGATCAAGTCTTGTCGAATAGACAGGTTGAAGGGGTATAAATAGCCAGCCTCCACGAAATAGCCGTTGGAAAAGTAGGCTGACATCACTGCTCTGCGAACACCGGATGATCCGATGTCTCCCCTTCAGTTATCATCGGTGAAAGCCAAATTAGCTGATGTCACTGTGTCAGATATGACCGTTGTTAGACCGATGTTACACTTTTCCTCTCATCGGATGATCCGGTGGCATTTCCTCCAGAATTGGTTCAACCTTGATGCTTACTGGAGTGATTGACCGATGTGTTTAAGATTGTACATCGGATGATCCGGTGCCACACTTGGTCCAAGGATATTGCATACTGTACTGATGGACCGATGTAACATTGCCCTTAACATCGAATGATCCGGTGAGTGATTTGTTCTGAGGTCTTCTTTTTCTGCTGAATCAACTCGACCGATGTGTTGTTCTCTGGAAACATCGGTTGATCCGATGAGTTGATTTTGTTTGCTTCGAGTTGTTCTAAGTGATTCTTTTGGAATTTTCTCGATTGACCTCTTAGACACTTGTTGTAAATATTCTTCTGATGATTGTCAAGCATTGAGTGTTGTCAATTATGGTTGAATGACTTTGACATATGAGCTTTTACTTCTAATCTTCATAACATTGATTGATCTCATAAAGTGATTGTTTAGGGGTCTCCAATGATCAGTAGTTGACATTCATATTTATAGATTTCATTTGATTGAGTGATATGGGAGACCTTGCATTCACAAATTCATTAGTAAAATCCAATGGTTGTCATTAATCACCAAAACCATACCTCATGGGGGCCTAGATGCTTTCAGTGGCCCATGGGGCTGACCATGAGGGAGGAAGCCCAAAGGACCACCATCCAGGCCTCGAGCTGGAGGGTGGTCAAGTCAAGGTCTTGTGATGTCTTCCCTCCTAGGTCGAGGGTCGCACACATCACCCCCAACGAGGCCAGTCACACCAAAAGTTCAACCAGGTCCTCAACCACCGCATTAACTCGATGTTCTGCATGGTCCGAAGGAAAAGGTACTTAGGGAGATGTAGGACGTGTCCGACGGTGCAATGATACTCATGGAAAAAGACTGATGTGATGAGCAGAAATAGGATGACCTCTAGTAGTAGTCTCTAGCTGAGGCTAGACAAGACAACTAAACGATACTATGTATCGCCTCTGTACCACACATGTAGGAGTGGTGAAACACGCTGCCCACGCCACCAACTGAATGCAAAGTCAAGTCATGGAGATCACTCTGAACTCTTGTTTCCCACTACGCCTTCAAGATGGGAGAGGATGGCGCCTTGTCAAGCCCTCGACGCATAAAAAACTATCAAGTGTCAAGTTAGATATGATGACCCATTGAAGGCGCGCGACATACCATCCACCACCATCAAATATATTTCCGGTCCACTATTGTGAGTGCTCCCTTAGACTATAAAGGATAAGCCTTAGGCCCAAGAGGGTGGGGGGAGGAAAAATAGAAAGAGGATAACTCATGCGCCATTATATGTAATCCCGAATAGCAATACACCAAGCAGGATGTATGAATTTTATCCTTTGGGTGAACAGAACCTAGGTAAACCTGGTGTCTTAGCCGCTTAAACTAAAAAAAACCAAGAACCCATTAAACCCATAATAATGTTGTGTTTCTCTTTGTTCTACTCCAAATTAAGAGGACATTTAGAACACATAATAAGACATCAAACTCTTAGCTCTGGAAGGGCTCCCTACTTTGGATATCAATCTCGACCTTTGAAAATGATTTAGATAACCAACTATTTATTAAAGATTGGAAAATATTAAACTCTCGGTTGTAAATGGGGGTTGCAAATTTGCATATCAAACTGTATCTTTGAGATATGACATAATTAAGATACCCAACTATTTATTAAAAATGAAAAACATTAAACTCTCAGCTGTAAATGGAGATTCCGAATTTGCATATCAAGCCACATCTTTGAGATATCACATAATTAAGATATACAACTATTTTTTAATGAATGAAAAAAATTAACTCCCAGTTGTAAATGGTGTTCCAATTTGCATATCAAATCATACATTTGAGATATAATACAGTTAAGATATTCAACTATTTATTAAAGAATGAAAAAAAAAATAACTCTCAGTTGTAAATGGGTGTTCCAATTTGCATATCAAACCATACCTTTGAGATATCACATTATTAATATACCCAACTTTTTATTAAGGAATAAAAACATTAAACTCTCAGTTGAAAATGGGGATTTGAAATTTACATATAGAACCATATCTTTGAGATATCACTTAGTTAATGAGTATATAAAGGAGTGGACAACTAACATATATAACTACATGTGTTGAGATCTATATAAACACTAGTACACCCAAATGAAATGCAATGACAACAAAAATAATCCTCTCCTCATCCTTCTTGCAAAAAAGAAAAGGTTGATATTGTGTTCCGATCAAGATGGTATCTGTTAAAGGGAATACAACAAGGATGTTACCTTTAACACTTTTTATGTTATTGGTTCTTGTGTCTACATTCTCGCTTAGCCAAGCTGGAGGATGTAAGATCTGCTACTTTTATTTCTCAATATTTATTATTTCAATTATCTATCTAAATAATATTGTTCATTCTGCATTGTGTTGAATGTGTAGGTGCCAGTTGCTTGAAGCCACCACAATCACCATCACCATCACCACCACCACCACCACCATCACGATCACCACCACCACCAGCAGCAGAAATGAGGCAACAATGCTTTCCTTTTTACCCATGTACTCCATATTCATGTCTGAATAAATGTAAAAGACAGTATCCACAATTGCCAGTTGGTCGGTGCATTGAGATTAAAAATGCAATGCATTGCTGTTGTCGAAGGAAACATTGATTGCATCTGTTTGATGCAAAATAATAAATAAGATCACGATTTGCACTCCGAGTGTTTTCTGTACGTATAGTTTTTTAGATAATATGATATTTCTTTATATATCTTGTATTATTAAAACATTTCTCTTGAAACCTTCAATAAAACTACCGCAGAGAACAAAACATGGACGAAACCCACAATCGATGCTTCTCATTCGTTTTGTCTCCCGTTGCTTAGTTTCATCGGGTTTCTTGGGGCGCTCAATGTTTTGGTTGGGATCTAACATTTAAGAATCAGTCGTTGTTCTCTGTCACCGATCTTTTTTTTTTCCAGTGGGATCTAACAGTTAAGGGTGTGTTTGGTTCGAGGGATATAGTGGGACGGGACAGGACGATCCCACTTTTCTGTTGTTTGGTTTGGAGACATGTGGGATGAAGTCATCCCTCAAAAGAGAATATTCCACCTAGATGCGGGATGAAACCATCCCACCAAAAACATGGAGACGGATCCGTCCCACCTCCGTGGAGACAGGCGCACGACCTTCCAGAAGTACTCATACTCACATGTCCCTGTTCCATCCTTTCATTCAAACAAGAGACGTGATCATTCCATCCCACACCATCCCACAAAACAAACAAGAAACAGGGATCGTCCCATTCCTGTAGACAAACAGAAAACGGGACCATCCCATCCCTAAAAACTGGGATGGATCCATCTCATCCCACTTTGACTCCCAACCAAACGCATCATATAAGAGTCAACACTTACCCATTCACCTGGTATTTTGGTTGCCCAGCTCCTGTCTCACGACATGTCTTTCGTTGTAGTCGATCTCGTTCACTCCGTTTTTTTTTCTTGCCCGGCCCTAGTCACACAACGTGTATCCCTAGTTGTACTCGATCGTTGACTTTGAGCGTCATGCTTGGGGTGACGTGGGCCGTGCGCTGATCTCCGCGGTAACGTAGTCACGTACCAGACCAGCCAGGCAGGCATCCTTGCTGCTGATGGCCGGGGCGGGGTGCCAGCTGCGTGGATTTGTATTAAACGGTTTCTGTGTGACGCCGACCGGCAGGTGGACGAAGTGGAGTACTCCCTCCATCCCTAAAAGGATGTCGTTTTTAACACTAAATTTAGTGTTAAAAACGACATCCTTTCAGGGATAGAGGGAGTAACTTCTGGTACCACTCGTAAAAGCCACGACGACCCGCCTGACGTGCTGTGGCGGTTGCGCCGGTGAATGGTAACTGGAGGAGAGCGTCTAGTTGTAGTCATGCTTGACACCGGTTAACTAAAGCACGCTACTGGTTGGACGTATCCGCTTTATTCGCTGCTGCATTGGGCTTCGTTGCAAGTTGCAAACTCAAATCATTGCAAGCGCTCTCTTGGTTGTCCGACTCATCCTACAGCGGCGTCCTTGCCTATATACGCGACCATCTTATTGCGTGGTGCGTGACATGCTCGGCCAGATGGTGAATGTTAGTTGTGTGTCACGACTCCTGTTTTGATATCTTCTTGCATTTCAATAAATATGTAAACGTCCAAACCAATCGTGTGCTGCTCATTTTGTTTTGTATCATTCGCTAGCTTAAGAGAATACATTTCAAAATATTTATCTCTGAAGAAAACCAGAATAATCATGTGTTTCTTCTCATTCTACTCCTAATTAGGAGGACATTTGCAACACACATACTAGGACATAAAAATCTTAGTCATGAAATGGGTCGATCGTTGATTTGGATATGGAATCACGCCCTTGAGAATAATTTAGATACCCAACTATTTATTAAAGAATAAAAAACATTAGACTGTCTGTTTTGAATTGGGGTTCCTAAATTTGATATCAAACCGTGCATTTGATAAGGGTTTGGATAGCCAGATATTTATTAAGAAATATATAATACATCCAACTATCAAAAGAGAAACTAACTTTCTAATTTGGATACTGTCGAAGTGTTAATGCGACACTTCCTCCAGATCTGCTAAGGAGCAGCCCGTGAAGGTTCTTGTTCGGCGGGCCTTAGGTCTTAATCAAGTGTTCTAGCGGATGAGAGAGTATGAGACGGCCGTTTTTACATGGTTCGGGCCGCAAGGAGAGTAACACCCTACTCCACGGTGGATGGTATTGCTTAGTGTATGTGTCTATGCGTTTGCGGATTGGGGATTTTCAGATCCTTTGTAACGGTGGCGGTCTGATAAAAATCCTTTTATAGCCAAGGCCGAACGCCTTACAAGTGGGATCCAAGGACCCAACAGGTGGCCCTGGGGCAATCTTATCCTATAGATCTATGCTTCTCGCACAAGCTTCCTCTAGTCGTGACTTTGAAGTCTCGTCGTCTTGTCGCCTGAGTCGTCAGTAGCCCATGCGCCGTTGCTGACGATGGTAGAAGGTGTCTCGTCAGACTGTCTTGTTGCCGCAAGCTACCCACTTGGCTGAGTGGGATAGGTCTGCTGCGCCTTAACTGCGATGTGATTGGTCATAGCAGTCTCTGAACCATTGGCGTGCTCCGCGTTGTGCGTCGGAAGTGGGTACACGTCTTCAATGCTTGTCTTGGGGGAGGGGGGCACCGTCTCTTAACTCCCGCACCTTACCGTCCAAGATAAGATGCGGGACACGTGGCAGCGTCGGGGCTGATCCCTGCTGTGGAGGCCAGCCCCGGTCCTTCGTGATGCGTGGTAGCTCCGGGACTCTCCAGAGGATGTGGTAGCTCTGTGTGCCCTTCCCCACGGGGGGTTCCTTGCCCGGCGCTCTGAGCCACGTGGCAACACCGGAGCCCCCCCTCCCCGAGGTAGGGCGAGGTCCCGTCACAACGCGTGGTGTTTCGGGAACCTGACTCTCCAAAGGGGCCAAGTCCCGTCTTCGAGCGTCTTCGAGGCTCACGTGGCAGCGCTTGGGCTCGATTTTGAGGGAGGTCGAGGTCTTGGCACCTTCGAGATACGTGGCGCCACCGGACGTGCCTTGATGTCTTCATTCTGTGTGCGAGGGTACCCCGTCTGCAGGGTACCGACGGATACCAAAAACCGTATCTTTGAGAATGGTTTGGCTATGTACCTATTTAATTATTAGAGAGTAAACAAGACATCAAACTCTTAACTGTGAATGAGAGTTCCTAATTTGGATATCAATTAATTAATTTGATAATGATTTAGATACCCAACTATTTATTAAGTAGCAAATAGGTAATCAAACCCTTGATTGTGAAAGTGGGTTCCTAATTTGGGTATCAAGCTGCTATGCCTTTAAGAAAAGTTTTGGATATCCAACTATTTATTAGATAATAAATAAGATATTAAATTATTAGTTGTGAGATATTGATGCATGATGGTTTTCAGTGCACATATTTTATTAGATTAGAGTATAAGATTATATTAAATCACCAACTTGAGACAATAAAGCATTAGTGAGGATATGTATATACCAGAAGTCGACTAAAAATATGTACATGAGATGAGACCTATATAAACGCTCACACACCAAACTAGAAGTGTAATGCCAACACATATAATCCTCTCTGCATCATCCTTACAGAAAGAAAAAGGGTAATACAGTATTCCATCCAGATGGTATTTGTTACGGGGAATACGAAAAGGATGCTATCCTTCACAACTTTTATGTTATTGGTTCTTATGTCTACATTCCCCGTGGGTCAAGCTGGAGGAGGTTTTGCTACTTTCATTTTGCAATATATATTATGCTAATTAATTATCTAAACAATCTTGTTCACTCTATGTTATCCTGAATGTGTAGGTGTCAGTTGCCTCAAGTTATCACGATCACCAAGAGTGAGATGCACTGTTGCTGAATATTGTACTCACCGTGATTGTCAGTATTTTTGCTCAAAAATTCATCTAAACATGCCATATGGTCGGTGCGCCGAGATTTCTAATGAAATGCATTGTTGTTGTCGAAACACGGTAAATGCATCCATTTGATGCTAAATAATCTTATCGGATCTTTTTATTTGTCACCAGTTAGTTCAAAAAATGAACTAGCCGATGAAAAGATTCGGAGAAAGTAATAAATAAGACTCTGAGTTGTGTGCCATGTGTTTTTCTTTATGCATCTTATAGTACTAACAACAACTCTCTTAAAACCATCAAATTACTCTAGAAGAAAAAATAATGCCACACAAAACAAAACATGGACCGAACCCACAATCAATGTTTCTAATTCGTTTTGTTTCACATTGCTCAGTATCACAAATTTTTCAGAGTCGGAGGCGTAACAGTTAAGAGTAAACACTATTATCGTTGTTCCTTTTTCGGGTGATGTGTAGCCGGTATAACGGAACCACCTCGAAACGTTGCCTTTTCGCTCTGTTGTTTGGTTGCTCGGCTCCTGTCCCACAGCGTATCCTTCATTGTGGTCGATCGGTTTTGAGCGGCATGATCGGGGCGGGCGGGGCAGGCGATGAGCTCCGCGGAAGCCAAGGCTCACATCGTCGCATATCAGGCCAGGCAAGGGTCGTGGCAGCGAATCGAGCGAGACACCAACCGCGTGGTGAATACGTGTGTGCTCTGCCCAGCTGGCCGAGCGCCGCGACGCATGTGCCCCCCCCCCCCCATGTGTGGTGTGAAATGGTAACGGAAGGATGAATATGATATAAAACCATCCGCAGTGTTGTACTGAAAATGGTATGAATGGCACCCTTTCATTTATTTTTATTTGTTACTGGTTAGCCGGTAACAAATAAAAAAACAGAGAGAGTAGAAGTATAGAGTATGTATACAAAGGGGTGGTAAAGAGTAAATCTTTTTACTAAAAGTGAAAGGGCCGGATCATATTTGGATCGAACTAAATTTTTATTCCTTTTTAGCCTAAATTTTAGTAAGGACCGAAATAATTTGTGAAATGGCTCTTTGAGCCGGGCCTATCACCAGGTCTATGTTACATAGTAAACATACCGGAAGTGTAGAAGACATAATAGAAGTGTAGAGTATAATGTAAGTGTTAAGATTAAACGAGTCTGGATAGCCTAAATTATCAACCCCTTGATCAGAAGGCATCATTACAATTAGCTCTTAAATGACAGATATTTGGTCAATAAATTTAGAAATAAAATGATATCCCACCGTTTCAATTTATTTGTCGTTAGGACAATTTTCATTAGTTAATTTCTAGTTCTTTTGATTGTCTGAAACGACAATTATTTCGGAACGGAGGTGGTATAACAGAGAGCACAAATATTGCTTGTTACCAAAACAACGTAAACTCACGACATCCTCTCCAACGCTGCAGGACTTATTGGAATAATACCAGAGGACGAGACAAGAGCATCAATAGGAACATCTGTTGAGTTGATTGATATGGTACCGTCCTCAATGATTTGCAACGAGTATGAAAGAGCAACTTCAAGATAGTAAAGCAAACCATTAGAGGTAAGGATTTTTAACAAACATAATAGCATGCAAAAAACATTACAGCATTCAACATAAAAAGGTCATCTTTGCGGTGGAACTAGGAATACAAAATGAAAGAAACCCAAAGCATTTCCATGTTGTTGTACAAATTCCGTGGGAATGTATAACTGAATACAGAACTTTGGTTATACCTTGCCCAAATTCCGATTTCCGGTTTGCATACTCGCTATAGGTAGACAATACTTAATCAGAAGGCATGCACTTTTGGCAGTTCTGCCTTCGTTCCATCCAATTTAAATCAAAGGCAAGCAGCTACCAGTAGAAGTCTAGCGAAAGTATGGAAGAGTTATATTGACTTGAGGCTAGCAAATGTTGGGAATAAACGCGATCGCACGACCGTGGCCCAGCAGGGTCCGTCGACGAGTGACGGGAACATGTGTGGGATGGGTGATTGTTGGCACGTATGTGTATGCAGCGTGTGTGTGCGTGGTCGACGAGTGTAGTGTGGGGCGTGGGTCACAGAATGGGTCGCTGAGGTGCGCGTCGTAAGCATGCCATGCACGTGAGTCAGAGCTCGTGACGTGAGGGTGAGCTCGAAACGACGGATCGTGACCTCCGACAAATTTGGATACTGAACCATTCATTTGGTAATGATTTAGATACCCGCTATTTATTAAGTAGTAAATAAGTAATCAAACCTTCTATCGATTGTGAAAGTGGGATCCTAATTGGTGTATCAAGCCATGCCTTTAAGAAAAGTTTAGATATCCAACTATTTATTAGAGAATAAATAAGATATTAAACTCTCAGTTGTGAGATATTGGTGCATGATTGTTTTCAATGCACATATTTATTAGATTAGAGTATAATATTATATTAAATCACCAACTCTAGATAATAAAGCATTAGTGAGGATATATATGAGAAGTCAACTAAACATATGTACATGTGCTGAAACTTACATAAACGCTCGCATACCAAAATAGAAATGCAGTGCCAACACATATAATCCTCTCTGCATCCTCTTTACAGAAAGAGAAAGGGTCATACTGTATTCCATCCAGATGGTATTTATTACAGGAAATACGAAAAGGATGCTATCCTTCACAACTTTGATGTTATTGGTTCTTATGTCTACATTTCCTGTCGGCCAAGCTGGAGGATGTAAAATCTGCTACTTTCATTTTTGCACTATTTAGTATACTAATTAATTATCTAAACAATCTTGTTCACTCTATGTTATCCTGAACGTGTAGGTGTCAGTTGCCTCAAGCCATCACGATCACCAAGAGTGAAATGCATTGTTTTTGAACAATGTACCCTGCATGCTTGTCAGTATTATTGCGCAACAATTCATTCAAACATGCCATATGGTCGGTGCGCCGAAATTTCTAATGAAATGAATTGTTGTTGCCGAGACATACAGTAAATGCGTCCGTTTGATGCTAAATACTCCATCCGGATCTTTTTAGTTGTCACTGGTTAATTCGAAAATAAACTAGACAGTGACAAATAAAAAGATCTAGAAAAAGTAATAAATAAGACAGTTGTGTGCCATGTGTTTATTAATGCATCTTATAGTACAAACAACAACTCTCCTAAACCATCAAATTAACTCAAGAGGAAAAAATAATGCCACAAAAAAAAACATGGACCGAACCCACAATCAGTGTTTCTTATTCCTTTTGTTTCCCATTGCTCAGTTTCCTCGGATTTTTCAGAGTCGGGAGAGTAACAGTTAAAAGTAAACACTATTATCCCTGTTCCTTTTTCGGGTGGTGTGTAACTGGTATACTATAACGAAAGCACCTCGAAAGTTGCCTTTTCACTCTGTTGTTTGGTTGCTTGACTCCTGTCCCACAGCATATCCTTCATTGTGGTCGATCATTTGGTTTTGAGCGCCATGATCAGGGCGGGCAGGGCAGGCGCTGAGCTCTGCGGAAGCCAAGGCTCACATCGTCACGTATCAGGCCAGGCAAGCGACGTGGCGGCGAATCTGGTGAGACACCAGCCGCGTGGTGAACACGTGTGTGCTCTGCCCAGTCGGTCGGGCGCCGCACGTGGCACCCCCCCCCCCCCCCCCCCCCCCCCCGCGCATGTGGTGTGAAATGGTAGCGGAAGGATGAATATGATATAAAACCTTCCGCCGTGTTGTACTGAAGATGGTATGAAATGTAGACTACTATTTATTAATGGATATCAAACCATTAAATTGATAATGATTTATATACCCAACTATTTATTAAGTAGTAAATAGGTAATCAAACCCTTGATTGTGAAAGGGGGTTCCTATAATTTGGGTATCAAGCTGCTATGCCTTTAAGAATAGTTTGGATATCCAACTATTTATTAGAGATTAAATAAGATATTAAACTATCAGTTGTGAGATATTGGTGCATGATTGTTTTCAGTGCATATATTTATTAGATTAGACTATAAGATTATATTAAATCACCAACTGGAGAGAATAAAGCATTAGTGAGGATATGTATGAGAAGTCAGCTAAACATATGCACATATGATTAGAACTATATAAACGCTCACACGCCAAACTAGAAATACAATGCCAACACATATAATCCTCTCTGCATCCTCCTTACATAAGGAAAAAAAGGATAATACTGTATTCCATCCAGATGGTATTTGTTACGGGAAATACGAAAAGGATGCTACCCTTCACAACTTTGATGTTATTGGTTCTTATGTCTACATTCCCCGTCGGTCAAGCTGAAGGATGTAAAACCTGCTACTTTCATTTTGCATAATTTATTATGCTAATTAATTATCTAAACAATCTTGTTCACTCTATGTTATCCTGAATGTGTAGGTGTCAGTTGCCTCAAGCTATCACGATCACCAAGAGTAAGATGCACTGTTGTTGAACAATGTACTCAGCGTGATTGTCAGTATTATTGCACAAGAATTCTCGTAAACATGCCATATGGTCAGTGCGTCGAGATTTCTAATGAAATGCATTGTTGTTGTCGAAACATACGGTAAATGCATCTGTTTGATGCTAAATAATCTCATCTGATCTTTTTATTTGTCATCAGTTAGTTCAAAAATAAACTAACCGATGAAAAGATTCAGAGAGGGTAATAAATAAGACACGGAGTTGTGTCTCATGTGTTTTTCTTTATGCATCTTATAGTACTAACAACAACTCTCTTAAAACCATCAAATTAACTGTAGAAGAAAAAAAATAATGATACACAAAACAAAACATGGATCGAACCCACAATCAATGTTTCTTATTCGTTTTGTTTCCCATTGCTCAGTATCACAGATTTTTTAGAGTCGCACTACTACAATAAGCCTTATCGCAAGCGGCTCCAAACCTATTATTACACGCGGTTTTTAAAACCGCCTGAAACGAAGAGCCTTTGATAATCCGCAATTTCACAGGCGGATAAGTGACACCGCCTGTGAAGACAGATTATCACAGGCGGTTTTTTAATAACCATCTGAGAAAATACATGATTTCCACAGACGGTTGTTTCTTAAAATCCGCCTATGATGATCTGTCATCACAGGCGGTTATTGTATCATTCGTCATCACAATCACATTTTTTTACGGACTGTCTGTGTTTGAAAAATTCAGACGCTTGTGAAAATGCTTTTTGTAGTAGTGTCGGAGGAGTAACAGTTAAGAGTAAACACTATTATCGTTGTTCCTTTTTTGGGTGATGTGTAGCCGGTATAACGGAAGCACCTCAAAACGTTGCCTTTTAACTCTGTTGTTTGGTTGCTCGGCTCCCGTCCCACATCGTATCCTTCATTGTGGTCGATCGTTTGATTTTGAGCGGTGGGATCGGGGCGGGCGGGGTAGGCACCGAGCTCCGCGGATGCCAAGGCTCACATCGTCGCATATCAGGCTAGGCAAGGGTCGTGGCAGCGAATCAAGCGAGACACCAGCTGCGTGGTGAACACGTGCGTGCTCTGCCCAGACGGCCGGGCGCTGCAATGCACGTGGCGTGCCCCCCTTGCGCATGTGTGGTGTGAAATGGTAGCAGAAGGATGAATATGATATAAAACCATCAGCAGTGTTGTTCAGAAAATGGTATGGACGGTGCTCCTTTCGTTTATTTTTATAAATTAGCTGGTAACAAATAAAAAAACAGAGAGAGTAGAAGTGTAGAGTATGTATATAAAGGGGTGGTAAAAGGTTTTTTTACTAAAAGTGAAAGGGCCGGATCGGATTTGAATCGAACTAAATTTTTGTTCTTTTTTAGCTTAAATTTTAGTAACGACCAAAATAATTTGTGAAGCCGCTCTTGAGACAGGCCTATCACCAGGCCTATATATACATAGTAAACATACCCGGAAGTGTAGAAGACATAATAGAAGTGTATAGTATAAAGTAAGTGTTAAGGTTAAACGAATTTGGATAGCCTAAATTATCAACCCCTTGATCGTAAGGTGTCATTGCAATTAGCTAAGTCTAAATGGCAGATATTCAGTCAATAAATTTAGAGATAAAATGATATAACAGAGAGCACAAATATTGCTTGTTACGAAAACAACGTCCTCCCCAACGCTGCAGGACTTATTGGAATAATACCAGAGGACGAGACCAGAGCATCAATATTCAATAGGAACATCTGTTGAGTTGATTGGTATGGTACCGTCCTCAATGATTTGCAACGAGTATGAAAGAGCAACTTCAAGATAGTAAAGCGAACCATTAGAGGTAAGGATATTTTTAACAAACAGAATAGCATGCAAAACTCATTACCGCATTCAACATAAAAGAGGTCATCTTTGCAGTGGAACTAGGAATACAAAATGACAGGAGAACCCAAAGCATTTCCATGTTGATGTACAGATTACGTGAGAATGTATAACCGAATACAGAACTATACTTGCTTACTTACACCTTGCCCAAATTCCGGTTTCCAGTTTGCATACTCGCTATAGGTAGACAATACTCAATCAGAAGGCATGCACTGTTGGCAGTTCTCCTAGTTTCCAGCCAATTGCAAAGTGATAAGGGTCAGTTGGTTAAGCCTCCATGTGTGACGTCTTCCCACCAGAGTTCAATTTCTGATGTGCACAGTTTGTGGAAAAGATAAATCCCCTCGCTAACAGCTATGTTGACTTGGCGTCTGGTGCTCGGATTTTGGGCTCGTTTGAGCTCTCCCACTAGGAGGTGTTAGGTCTTAAACACTTAGGATCGATACTAGGAGCACCTAATTAGATGTCCTTAGGTCTAATCTAATTCTGACACATGCACTTAAATACAATTTAGACAATCAAACTAATTACTTAGACAATTAATCAAGTAGTTTAGTTTTAGGAGCACATCGCACATGATCTAGTATAGAATAAGAGAATTAGGGAGAGAGAGAGATAGAGATTAGGGTTACCATCAGAGGGTCCACCGGATGTCATTGGGCTCTGGTGGATTGTTGAAGGCGTGTAGCTTGATGCAGGTCGATAGGTGATGCAGGAAGATCGTCGGTGCAGTGGTGGCGTGGTGCAGGCACGGCGGCGGCGCTCTTCCCCTCACTCCGCGCCCTAACAGATCGGCTAGGGTTTGTAGAGGAGCTTATGGCGGCTAATCAACTTGGTGATTAGCCGCCCCAGCCCTCTCCTCTATTTATATAGCGCGTGTGAGAGGGGGCCGCACCGAACTGAGTCGGTTGCGCCCCCGATCAGGGCGCGTAGGGGAGTCAGACTCGGGGGGCGTGGTTGTTGCCCACGTCACCCCCGAGATCACAACTAACATTCTCCCCCTTGATCTCGGGTCCTTAACTTATCATCTTAATTTTCTGAACTAATCTTACACATATCTCTTTTGCTCTGACATAAAGGGCACGACGCATCAAAACAGCCATTTACGTACTGTTTGACTCGAAGACCACGATACATCTCACAAATAGAAATAGTCTTACACTTAGGTGGCCCCTTAGAATCCAGGATATTTTCACAGGGTCTCCCTTAAACCCATGCCGGCTACGTGTTCACTGAACACGTTGGGTGGAAGGCCCTTAGTTAACGGATCCGCAAGCATTTGCTTAGTACTGATATGCTCGAGACTAATTGTGTGATCCTGGATTTTCTCTTTCACAACATAGTACTTAATGTCGATGTGTTTGGCAGCACCACTCGACTTGTTGTTGTGAGAGTACATAACTGCTGGCTGATTATCGCAGTATAACTTAAGTGGTTTATGGATGCTGTCGACCACTTTAAGACCGGGAACAAATTTCTTAAGCCAAGATGCCTGCCCGGTGGCCTCATAACAAGCAACAAACTCAGCATACATTGTGGACGATGTAGTGATTGCTTGTTTGGAGCTTTTCCACGATATGGCTCCATTCGCGAGGGTGAATATATAACCTGACGTGGATTTCTTAGTATCCACACAACCCGCGTAATCTGAATCTGAATAACCCACTATTTCTAGTGACTCAGACTTACTGTATGTCAGCATGAGGTGCTTAGTACCCTGTATGTATCTTAATGCCTTCTTAACGGCTTTCCAGTGATCTAATCCTGGATTACTTTGATATCTGCCAAGCATCCCAGTCACAAAAGCTAAGTCAGGGCGTGTACAAACTTGAGCATACATTAAGCTTCCGACAGCAGAAGCATAAGGAATTCCTTTCATCTGATCAACCTCATACTGATTCTTAGGCGATTGAGAGTTTGAAAACCTATCGCCCTTAACTATTGGAGCAGGCGAGGCTTTGCTATTATGCATACCATACTTTCTAAGTACGCCTTCTAAGTATGCTTTCTGAGATAGTCCTAAAACCCCCTTAACACGATCTCGGTGTATCTCAACCCTAAAACATAGGTTGCTTCACCTAGATCCTTCATATCAAAATTTGAGGATAAAAATTTCTTAGTTTCTAAAAGTAGGTTGACATCACTGCTTGCTAATAGGATGTCATCCACATAAAGGACTAAGAAAATGAACTTTCCATTCTTAAACTTAGCATAAATGCAATTATCCTCCTCATTTTCCTTAAACCCAAACTTTCTAATAATCTCATCGAACTTGAGATACCATTGTCTTGAAGCTTGCTTAAGTCCATAAATGGATTTCTTCAAGTGACATCCCATATGTTCCTTACCCTTAACGACAAAACCTTTCGGTTGTGTCATATAGACGTCCTCATATAGATCCCCATTGAGAAACGCCGTTTTTACATCCATCTGATGTAATTCTAAGTCATAATGCGCTACTAATGCCATGATGATTCTAAAAGAATCCTTAGACGACACGGGAGAGAAGGTTTCATTGTAATCAATACCTTCCCGCTGCGTGAAACCCTTAGCCACAAGCCTAGCCTTATACTTTTCGATCTTCCCTTTGGAGTCACGCTTAATCTTGTAGACCCACTTACAGCCCACAGTTTTGGCTCCTTTAGGAATCTCTACCAAGTCCCAGACTTTGTTGGCACTCATGGAACTCATTTCATCTTCCATGGCCTTGTGCCATTCAGATGACTGAGGTCGCCTCATGGCATCTTCGTAAGAGGTGGGATCATCCTCTATCTTAACTTCTTCGCTCAAGTATATTTGATAGTCGTCCGGGATGGCCGACCGTCTTACTCTTTGTGACCTTCTTACTTGAGTATCATCTAATGGTTGAGGCTCCTGCTGAACCTCATTTTGTTCAACCATGTCCTCAGCAGGCTGAGAAGGTTGTACCTCACTTATTTCTGTTGTCGCCGATGGAGGTGCAGCAATAGGCGTTGTGTCACCAGCACCAGGTGCCGGTGGCACAACGACAGCAGGTAGGGTGAAATAAGGCTCTTGAGTCATCGGAATGGGTAAACTAATCCGTTCCTCCTCAAGGTCTATTTCCCGCTGTACCGTGCTCCCCCTGATCATAGCGTCTTCTAAGAATACGGCATGTCGTGTTTCTATGAACTTAGTATGCCGGTCTGGACAATAGAACCTAAAACCCTTGCTTTTCTCGGGGTAGCCAATAAAATGGCAACTAACTGTTCTAGATTCTAACTTACTAATGTTTGGGTTGAACATCTTAGCCTCAGCTGGACAACCCCAAATATGGAAATAGTTTAATGAGGGCTTACGTCCTGTCCACATCTCATACGGTGTCTGAGGTGCTGATTTAGTAGGAACCCGATTAAGCACATGAATGGCGGTTTTTAATGCCTCCATCCATAGGTTAACCGGTAATGTAGAATAACTTAGCATGCTCCTTACCATGTCCATAAGAGTACGATTTCTACGTTCCGCAACACCGTTCTGCTGAGGTTCGCCCGGTGTAGAATACTGGGCGACTATGCCATGTTCCTGTAGGAACCTTGCAAAAGGTCCAGGAACCTGACCATACGGGGTATGTCGACCGTAGTATTCACCTCCACGATCGGATCTTACTATCTTAATCTTAATGTTGTGCTGATTTTCTACTTCAGCCTTAAATATCTTAAATTTATCCAATGCTTCAGATCGCTCCTTGATTGGATAAATATAACCATAACGAGTGTAGTCGTCCGTGAACGTTATGAATGAATCATACCCATCTACGGAGACCACGGGAAATGGACCACAAATGTCCGTGTGAATAATTTCTAAGATCCCCGTGCTACGTATGGCGTTCTTCTTAATAGTCTTAACAAACTTACCTTTAATGCAATCAATACATTCTTCTGAATCTGAAAAGTCTAAGTGAGGTAAGATCGATTGAGATACTAAGCGTTCGATCCTCCCCCTCGAAATGTGGCATAATCGACAATGCCATAATTTCGACGATGTTTCGAAATCGATTCTTTTGCGCTTGTTTCTTTTAATGTCGTTCTTAGCGGGAATTTGATCATTACTTAATGCATTAATATTATCATGAGTGGACAATAGATAAAGCATGTCTTGTCTGAAGGCAAGACCCACAATCTTATTATTTAAACTAATAGAGCATTTGTCTTCACCAAAATGACAAACAAACCCACAATTATCCAAACATGACACTGATATCAAATTCCTCTCTAAGCTAGGGACATAAAGAACATCATGAAGTCTAAGTATGAAACCACTACTAAGTCTAAGAGGATAAGTTCCAATGGCTTCAACTTCAGCTTCATGGCCATCAGCGACTTTGATGGTCCTTTCCCCCCTTCTTATAGTCCTCATCGTATTTAACCCCTGTATAGAATTACAAACGTGCACAGTTGCACCTGAGTCAATCCACCAAGTAGATCGAGAATAAGCTAAATACAGGGATTCATTTACGAAAGTGATAATATCCTTACCATTCTTAGCACACCACTTAATAAAACCAATACAGTCCTTCTGGCGATGTCCAAAGTCCTTGCAAAATTTGCACTGATCTGATTTTAATTTAGAGCCAGAAGGATGAGGAGCTGGCCCTTTGCCCTTAGAAGAGGAGCCATGCGCCTTAAAAGAGGGTGGCTTGGGAGAGGTGAAGTAGGTCTTCGCCTTTCCCTTACCCTTACCTTTGGTGAAGTTAATGGAATCTCCACCCTTACCTTTTATGCGCTCCTCCTCCTGAACGCACATAGCCATGACTTTCTCTAAAGTCCAGCTGTCTTCCTTAGAGTTGTAATTTATAACAAATGCCTCAAACTCTTTGGGCAAAGACATGAAGATGAAATGCACAAGCATTTCATCTGGCATGGCTAAGTTAAGAGTCTTGAGATTTGCATTTAAATTACTCATCTTAAGGATGTGATCTCTCACACCCCCACCAGTGTACCTTTCATTAACAAGCCTTTTGAGGAGTGTGCTTGCTAATGTCTTAGTGGAGCCTGTATACTGACTTTTGACTTTGGCAAGATACTCAGTTGCCAACTCACAGTCAGGGATAGCTCCTCTTATGGATTCAGAAATGGTGGCCTTAATGACCATGAGGCACTTTCTGTTGGATTCCTCCCATGCCTCAAGATCCTTAGGATATTTTTCCTTAAGCTTAAGGTACTCCTCCTTTCTTACACTAAACTCCTCATCAGTCTCCTCAGGCTGAGCAATGGGAGCAGTAGGATCAACAGGTCGATCCTTTCTTAGGCAAAGGTCCAGATTTGCAATTGCTAAGTTCATCCTGAGTCTCTCATTCCATGTCCCATAGTTATGACCAGCAAGGGTCTCTATGGAGGCAATGAGACTTACCACATTTGAGGCACCTTAATAAAACAAAATATAGGGGGTTAGGAAAAATGACTTAAAACAATATATAATGAAGCATATACTTAAAATTGCACTTAAATAATAAGAAATGGCATAAAATGTCTTTCGCTTTGGTTACTCAACAAAACCATTTCACTTTAAATAATCATGGAAATATTTCACGTTGGTTACTTTAATTTCCATTTCACTTAAAAACTTAATTAACATGGAAATATTTCACGTTGGTTACTCTAATTTCCATGTAGACATACTTAAAATATCATGAAGAATTTCCCAATATAATACAAATATACTGGAAATAAACTTAAAACATGGCAAAATTAAATTTTCACTTTGGCTACTTATTTAATTTCCATGCAAAACATACACACTTAAAATTCCAGCAAATTTAAACTTTCACGTTGGTTACTTATTTAAATTTACTTCTAAATAACAGCGGAAGCTAAAATTAAACTTAATTTCTTAAATTACTGAAATTAATTGCAAAACTTAATGCAATTAATTGAATTAAATAACTGAGAAAATGCACTTAATAGCTTAAAAATACTTAAAATTACAGAAATAATGCAACCAAAATTACACAGTCATCACACAAAATTTTCTGAAATTTTCCCAGCTATTTAACTAATTTTCTAATCACTTTCCTAATTTCTGGAATTTATTTTCCATTTTTAAACTTATTCTGAAAATTAGAAAGCATTTAAGAGGCTAAATGGGCTTAAACCCTGAATTTGGCCCACTGATCAATCATTTTGGCCCAGCCCACAAACTAAAATTCCTTAATGAAAATTTCCAGCGCGTAGCCCATTAGGCATTCAGCCCAAAACTGAAAACAACCCGCGTGGAAAATCTGAAAAAATCGAAAAAACAAAAGGGCAGCCCACCGGCCCACGTCGCCACCCCGCATGGGCTCGGAGCCCAGTTCCTTAAGCGGTGAGGCGGCGCGCTCTGTCGACCGTTGGATCCCGATCCGATGGTTGAGATTCGCCGAACACTTACACCTTGAGATCATCTGAGCCGTTCATCTTAGATCTGACGGTTCCGCGACGAGATCGGGTCGGTACTTAAGCTTCCCGCCGCGGGTTTCGCTGAACCCTAATTCATTTCCATCTCCACTTTCTCTCTCTTAGCACTGAGAGGCGGCGAGGCGGAGCGAGAGCGAGGGTGCGGTGGTGAGTCCGCGCCGGCCGCGCGGGACCTCCGGTGCCGCCGCGCCGTCGTCTCCGGCGAGGGTCACGCACCGCGAGGTGCCTTCCCTCCGGTGTCGACGGCGTCGGTCGGTTTCCGTCGAGGAAAACCGTCGCGTGTCGGCTCTGAGTGGAGGGGTGAGAGTGCGCCGCCGTGTCGGGGACTTCCGGCACGGCCGAGCCTTCGCCGCCGACGAGCGACCGAAAGGTAGCTCGTCGTCGGCCGAAGCTGCGTCGGTCGATCGCCGTTGAAGAAAACCCGGCCGCTAGGGTTAGGGTTCGCACCCGAAACCCTAGCGCGGCTACTTAGGTCTCTGAGTGATTGATTTGCAGGTACACCGGCGCCGCCGAGGGCTTCCTCTATGGCGAGAGAAGTCCCTAGGGTTAGGGTTTCCTAACCCTAGGTTCTGATGTGGCGGCGGCGGTGTTGCGCGGTTAGGGTTAAGGCTTCGGCCCGCATCCTAACGTTGCGCGTGAGGACGACGGCGCCGTCACTATGTCTCCGTTGGGAGACCCAATGGACGGCCGCCGATGAAGAGAGGAGGTCGCAGGGGTTAGGGTTTCCCCTAACCCTGCTCTGAGGAAAGACTCAGGGGCCCAAGGCCCTTGAATCCAGATAAGTCCCCCTTTTCTTCAGTCTTAATTTCTTAATTCAATTCGGTTTTGTGTCTGAATTCTAAACTTAGCCTAAACAGAAACTAAAAATTGAATCCCCTCCTTCTTACTTCTGCGATGATCAAAACTTAACTAAAACTGAACTTAGTTAATGAAGACTAGGCCTTAATTAAATGATTAAAAGGTAATTAATCTGATTAATTATCCAATTAGGGCTCACAAGCACGGCTCTGATGCCATTGTTAGGTCTTAAACACTTAGGATCGATACTAGGAGCACCTAATTAGATGTCCTTAGGTCTAATCTAATTCTGACACATGCACTTAAATACAATTTAGACAATCAAACTAATTACTTAGACAATTAATCAAGTAGTTTAGTTTTAGGAGCACATCGCACATGATCTAGTATAGAATAAGAGAATTAGGGAGAGAGAGAGAGATAGAGATTAGGGTTACCATCAGAGGGTCCACCGGATGCCATTGGGCTCTGGTGGATTGTTGAAGGCGTGTAGCTTGATGCAGGTCGATAGGTGATGCAGGAAGATCGTCGGTGCAGTGGTGGCGTGGTGCAGGCACGGCGGCGGCGCTCTTCCCCTCACTCCGCGCCCTAACAGATCGGCTAGGGTTTGTAGAGGAGCTTATGGCGGCTAATCAACTTGGTGATTAGCCGCCCCAGCCCTCTCCTCTATTTATATAGCGCGTGTGAGAGGGGGCCGCACCGAACTGAGTCGGTTGCGCCCCCGATCAGGGCGCGTAGGGGAGTCAGACTCGGGGGGCGTGGTTGTTGCCCACGTCACCCCCGAGATCACAACTAACAGGAGGTAGTTGCAGTAGTCACCAGACATGGTCTACAGTGTCTCCAAACCAAGTAGGTGCACGATCTACCAAGGTTCGAGAGTTTGAGCCTCTCTTAGATATGTGATGCTATAAAGTTGGTCTTACCTCAGCGGTCAAAAAAAAAAAGTTCCTAAAAATCAATGGCAAGCAGCTTCCAGTAGAAGTATAGTGAAAGTAGGAAAGAGTTATTTAGTGACTTGAGGCTAGCAAAACTGCATCAACCACTATCATAGCCAACAATCTAAAAAAAACTGGTATTGTGGTGTCTAGATCTTTTGTGAGCTGGTTAAGGAGTTTAGACCTTTAGTAAAAAAAATCATCAGTACAACCCAATCCTAAAGTTGTTCTGATGTCAGACTATTCGCACTCGTGACCCTTTATATCGGCTTATATATTACTTTTTACGGTGACCTCTAACAAAATCCCAGCTTTACAGTGACCTCTAAAAAATTCTCAGTTTTACAGGTTCGTTCTTCGCACTCGTTCATCTCAAAATCAGACATTTATATCTACTACCATCTATTTTATATTATGTTAAACAATTATATCTTATTTTTAATTATATCATATAAATATGTATATTTCACTAATATTATGTTCGCAATTTATAAACTATCAAAAATCTATTTATTTAATTTTTATTTTTCCCATGTTTTGTTTTTATTATCTTTTCCCCCCTTTTCTTATTCTCCCCTCTTCTATTTTTCATTCCCCCCCCTCTTTCCTTTCCTTTTTGCCCTCCTCTTCTCTTTCTTTTTTCTCTCCTCCTCTCTTCCTTTTCTCTCTCTTCTTTCCTTCCCTCTGGCTGGTAGTGGGCGCGTTACAGTTGGCGGCGTACTGTGCAGGCCGGGTGATAGGGTGCCATTTACCGGTCCCGCAGCGGACGCGTGCGCCTCTAAAAAACGCATAGCAGGCTGTTTACCGGTCCTGCTGCTATCAGTCTCAGGACACAATACCATTTTACACCAAGGACATAAGTACTAAGTTACACAGCAGAGTTTGATCTTAGAAAATATAGTAGTTCAAGCAGAACTTGCTTGTAACATAACAGATTAACAGCTCTGACAGAACGATTGTACCACTTCGTAACATTAGTAGTCAGTTAACACTGTCAACTTTAGCCTTCTACCATAAAATAAACCACTTTATTTATAACCAGACAAACCAAAATGATCATCGGCTAAAAGATAGCACAATATATATTTTAGCCAATTATAGCAAACAAAACACAATCAACTTGCCACAATATTATGTCAGGAAAGAATCCTTAATTCTAACAATACATAATTCTAAGAAATATATAAATAATAGTACATGGAAATATGCACACCATACCTAAGAGAGGCTGATTCCACCCTTTCTCTTTTGCAAGTTCTTGATACTTCAGTAAGAATGTGTCATAGTACCTTTAGAATGAGAAAAACACAACAAAGACATAAAAAATATATTAGATAATGGAAGAAGTACATTAGAAATGAAGACGTCAATAGGGAGGTGCAGCAAAAATGAACTACACACAGAAAGTTTAATATGTGGATAGCCTTACAGGGGAACAGAAATGGGGCAAAACCATTGTTTATTAGGTGGATAGGTATTTTGCCTCCTGTTTCCCCGTCCCACCATCTCAATAAAAAAGTGACTCTCTCAACAAAAATGTTCATTTTGTGTTCCTATTTCATGTGTTACGGCGTGAATTAATTTTGACCAGCTCTGAAAATAGCAGTCTTTGTTGTTGACGAAGATAACAATTGAATCATATCACTGTTAACCATGTCAATAAAAATGGCATCTCTAGAATATTAGCAACTTAAGTACAAGCCAATAGGACAATGAGATGTCCTACCCTCCACCACGCCCTAGTCTCCGCCCAGTTCTATCAAAAGCTTGCCCTGCACAAATATCAGGCATCATTCAACTGAAACTACACTGACAGAGCATGGCATGTTAAATGATAAAAGACCTACCTGGCAATAGAAACAGATCAACTGGGGAGGAGGCTGACAATACTGCAAGAATTAAAAGTGGATCAGTTGTAATTTGCACACCTCAAATTAATATGCTATTGATGCAATAACTGAAACATACAATTTCAGGAAAAAAAAGTTTCATAGTATATTGTAACATCGAAAGAAACTTCATACCATTCTCACGATCATTCCCATTAGCATTCAGTGGTGATGGTTCCAGAATGTTCATTGATTTTTTTAACTAGATCATCCATGTTGGTGATTTTGAGCATTCGCATATTACGGTTCTTGTCCTCCACTCGAGGAACATAAAGATCCTTTGCCTGTTCCTCTTGTCCTTGAAAAGAAACCAAATATTAGCAAAAGAAACAGCAACAAGCATGCCTATAGATGGACACTTACCACGATTCTGTTGCAGAACTTCGGCTAGTATTTTTTATGTATCAACTTCTTGCAACTGATGACAACTTATATAAGCGCACAACCGTTTGCTTTCTCTGAACCAAGAAGAATTTAAAATTGTGCTTTGGATGGCAAGGTCTGAAAAGGAAAACAAAGAAACTTTTCACCTACTAAAACTTCAACAAAAAATCGCATTGAAAACACTATTTTTTTCCTAAGTGGTAGTGAGGCATATAACAAACGACAATAAAATGGAACATGTAGTTTGCTGCAGCAGTCATAAGTTAGAGCAAAATACAGCTTATCTTCCGGTGTTCTTTCTGATATCCTCATCCAGGGTAGTGAACACTTCTCATCAGGTCGGGATATTCCTAAGCAGCGGTATCTAAATGTATTTAGCCTTGAAACTTTGAAATGCAACCTAGGCAATTTGTCAGGGTGGTGTTGTGCCATGTAGCCAATGGCGCTTTGTGTTGCTGATCAAGTACGTCCAACCAGAAATAGAGTTGTGCAA
Source organism: Tuctoria greenei (assembly GCA_036927565.1). Classification (NCBI taxonomy): domain Eukaryota; kingdom Viridiplantae; phylum Streptophyta; class Magnoliopsida; order Poales; family Poaceae; genus Tuctoria; species Tuctoria greenei. The sequence goes on along the minus strand of JAYESD010000005.1, from coordinate 216,792,012 downwards.
ATGTTATTTGTTCTTTAGATCTTTTAGTGTAGTGTGGTGTAGTGTTTTTCTCCATTCTGATGCTGCTGTAATTCAACTTGTTCAATGACAAGGCTGAGCATCCCCCATTTACTTCAACAGAGAATTTGAAACGCTGAGAGGAACCATCTACGAAATTGGTAATGTTTACATTGTGCTTTTCTATATCATGCTAATTACTAAAATTAGTTACTCGATTGATACATAGTGGATCGTATTACTAAACCTCCATTTCATATCCGCATTCAGAGCTACTGAGAGAAGTTTCTACTAGACAAGTATACGGACAGGTGGGGACCAACGCCGAATCAATCACATCACGGGCCGCAATCAAAACCAAACCACTCCCAACAAGCTCAAGGCAGGCGGGAGGCATCACCATCGCTGGCACGCTGGTCGGGGGAGAGGGCCTTCAGCGCCTTGCGCACCTCGGCACGCAGCGCGCGCTTCTGGTCAGCCACCGCCTGCGCCGCCGATGCAGCGCTGGACGAGGAATGGCTGCCGCGGGCACCGAGGCGCAGCCGCGCGGGACGGGGCGGAGGCGGCGGTAGGTGGGAGCGGGCGCCGCGCGGGGCAGGTGGTGGAGGTGGACGCGCACCATTAGCAGCGAGGCCACTGCATTCTTAATCATCTCGCCCTCGTGTCCTGTCCGCCGTGCGCTCGCGCGGCCATCGTTGCGCGGCGATGCCATGCCAGGCCGCCGGGCTTCCAATTACGCGGTCGCTGCCAGCGCGGGCCCGATAGTTGGGCCCTGACCGCACACTCTCGGGCCGAGATTTACTGGCCCACTTTGAGCCCAGTCAAGCGTGATGTGTGGCATGCCGCGCCAGATGGTGAATGTTGCGCGTCACGACTCCTGTTTTGATATATTCTTCCATTTCAAAATATGTGAGCGTCCAAACCAATTATGCGCTGCTTTTTTTGCATCCTATGCTAGCTTGAGAAAAGCAAAATAATCATATGTTTCTTCTCATCCTACTCCTAATTAGGCGGACATTTGCAACACATACTAGGACATCAAACTCTTAGTCATGAAATGGGTCGTTGATTTGGATATCGAACCATGCCTTTCAGAATAATTTAGATATCCGACTATTTATTAAAGAAAAAAGGCATTAAACCATCTATTTTGAATTGGAGTTCCTGAATTTGATATCAAACCATGCATTTGATAATGGTTTGGATAACCAGATATTTATTAAAAATATATAAGACATCAAACTATCAAACGAGAAACTAAATTTCTAATTTGGATACCAAAAACCATACCTTTGAGAATGGTTTGGCTATATACCTATTTATTAGAGAGTAAACAAGACATCAAACTCTGAACTGCGAATGAGGGTTCCTAATTTGGATATCAAACCATTAATTTGATAATGATTTAGATACCCAACTATTTATTAAGTAGTAAATAGGTAATCAAACCCTTGATTGTGAAAGTGGGTTCCTAATTTGTGTATCAAGCTGCTATGCCTTTAAGAATAGTTTGGATATCCAACTATTCTTTAGAGAATAAATAAGATATTAAACAATCATCAATTGTGGGATATTGGTGCATGATTGTTTTCAGTGCACATATTTATTAGATTAGAGTATAAGATTATATTAAATCACCAATTTGAGATAATAAAGCATTAGTGAGGATATGTATATACGAGAAGTCAACTAAACATATGTACATGTGATGAGACCTATATAAATGCTCACACAACAAACTAGAAGTGCAATGCCACACATATAATCCTCTGTGCATCCTCCTTACAGAAAGAAAAAGGGTAATACAGTATTTCATCCACATGGTATTTGTTACGGGAAATACGAAAAGGATGCTATCCATCACAACTTTTATGGTATTGGTTCTTATGTCTACATTCCCCGTCGGTCAAGCTGGAGGATGTAAAATCTGCTACTTTCATTTTGCATTATTTATTATACTGAGTAATTATCTAAACAATCTTGTTCACTCTATGTTGTCCTAAATGTTTAGGTGTCAGTTGCCTCAAGCCAACACCACATCCAAGAGTGGAGACTTGCGTTGATTATGACCCATGTACTAAGCATGACTGTCGTGCGCTTTGCGCAAGACTTTATAATAGGCCATATGGTCGGTGCATCAAGGTTGATGATGAAATGAATTGTTGTTGCCGAAGCGTACAGTAAAAGCATCTGTTTGATGCTAAATACTCCCTCCGTTTCAAAATAATTGTCACCGGCTAGTTCATTTTTGAATTAACCGGTGACACTTATTTCGAAACGGAGGGAGTAATAAATAAGACTTTAAGTAGCATGCCATGCGTTTTTCTTTATGCATCTTATAGTACTAACAACAACTCTCTTAAAGCCTTCAAATTAACTTAAGAAGAAGAAAAAATAATGCCACGCAGATCAAAACAAGGACTGAAGCCACAATCAATGTTTCTTATTCATTTTGTTTCCCATTGCTCAGTTTTATCGGATTTTTCAGGGTCGGGGGGAGAAAAGTAACACTATTGTCAGTTCCAACTTCGGGTGTTGTGTAGCTGTTAGTCCTTCCTTCTTACAAAGCTTGGTGCTTTGTTGTTTATTTTTGGACTACGAAGCGACCAACTTTTTTAGACGGAAAGAGTATAACGAAAGTACCTCGGAATGTTGCCTTTTCACTATGTTGTTTGGTTGCCCGGCTCCTGTCCCACAACATATCCTTCGTTGTAGTCCATCGTTTGGTTTTGAGGGGCACGATCGGGGCGGGGCAGGCGCTGATCAACTCAGAAGCCAAGGCTCACATCATCACATATCAGGCCAGGCAAGCATCGTGGCGGCCAATGGGGCGAGGCACCTGCCGCGTGGTGAAGACGCGCGTGCTCAGCTCAGCCGACCGAGCGCACCGACGCATGTGGCGTGCCCCTCTCGCACATGTGTGGTACTGCGGTGTGAAATGGTAGTGAAGTGATGAATATGATATAAAACTATCGTCGGTGTTGTACCGTAAATAGTGCTGGACTATAAGACCATCCGCAGCGGTTTCCTCTAAAACTTACTGTCGGTACCATGCGTACCGAATAGCCCTTGAGACTACAAAAAGAGCAAAGGAACTTCACCTGTCTGAGTTGAAGACCTCCGAAGGCCCCACGTGTCATACGGAACCGGATCTGCCTCCCTTCTATGGTTAGTCCCGGTGTTGCCACGTGTATCCTGCAACCGGAGCTACATCCCACACATAGGATAGCTCCGGGCTAAATACCTGTGCAGCACCTCCGGATCTAACCCCCGACAGAGGGAAGCTCCGATACTAACACGTATACAATAGCACCGGACTTACCCGTCCCAGACGGTAAGCTCCGGAGCTGCCATGCTTCCAACCGCCAGACATTCAACTTCAACAATCAGACTGGTAGACCCTCAATGGCTCGAACCTTCAAGAGGCAATCAAGGACTTCAAGACCCGATTAAGTGTCATTAATATCATCTTAATGACACACGATCGGAGAGCCCTTAATACCAGTAACGACACTGTCAAGGCTCGTTACCACACTATTAAGGGTAATTAAGCTCATTAATTGTGTATTAAGCATCAGTAACCGCCACAACCACATGTCAGGTCAGACTAACGATGTAACGACCAGTCCTTGTACTATAAAAGGACTGGTCGAGCGATACACAGAGGGGGACTCTCAGAGACTCTCAGACTTTTCTAGACTCGACTCTGACACACGCTCACAAGTGCTCAAATGCTCAATACAACAACTACACACCCCGTGGAGTAGGGTATTACGCTTAGGCGGCCCCAACCACGTAAATACTCGTGTCAATTTGTCATCGTGTTCTGAATCTCTGCGCGCCTATTACTGAACTACAAACTTCGCGGACTACCAACAGTAGTACCGGGAGAATTGCTGGAACTAGAATCTGACAGTTGGCGTGCCAAGTAGGGGCGCCCGAGATTAAAGGATGGTGAACTCTACTGCTGGATCGTCCAACGGCAACCCTGCTGCGCAACCTGCTGGAGGCAACCCCTCCAATATGCAGCAGCCAAAAGATGTTGTGGCTCCAGCAGGAGTCATGCCACCGCTGCCACCGTCCGCATCGGCGAATCAAGCTGGACAGCGAGATGGGACGTCTGCGTCGATCACTACATCGGCGAACAAGAATCTTGAACACGCGCTCCATGCTGCGCGTGCTCTTCTTCAACGTCCACCGCCTCCAGGAGCATCCCAGGGTGCAATAGAGTAGTGGAGAGCTGATGTGGAACATTTGGTTGCAGCAGCAGTCGATCGCATCAGCAACCAATGTCCTCCCCCCTCGGGGCGAGCCCCATCGCAGCATCGGACCGTGTCAGGTAGACTTGGTCTGCACGCTTCACAACACAGGGGGTGTGTTGCGTCTCAACAGGCGACGTCGCTGCCTTCCGGGGCGCGACGTACCCATAAGGTAACCAGACTTTCAACTTACGACCTCCAGGCGGAGCTTGATCGCCGTTACCGCTAACAGGATGGTCACGTCCACATCGAGCGAGCTCGCGAGAGGCGAGAGGCTCGGGACAGTCCTACTCCCGAGGGAGTAGGAGGAGGCTGTTCTGCCCTGGCCATGCACCTACGCATGGTCAGATAGCCACAGAAGTTCCGACCTCACCTGCCGGAGAAATTTGACGGGACTGTCAATCCCGCCGAATTTCTCCAAATCTACTCCACCGCTATCCTTGCGGCTGGAGGCAATGAGGCCGTAACGGCCAATTATTTCCTCGTGGATTTAACTGGGACTGCCAGGTCCTGGTTCTTGGGCAGAACTGTGCCAACATTCACTGCCAATTTTGGGAGTTCATATACCCGACGAGGCACGGAACTGGACCTTTTTGCTGTCAAGCGGAAGGGGGGAGAGTCCCTGCGATCCTTCATCCAGAGGTTCATACCTTCTATCTCAAGCGCTTCTGTCATTGTGGCATTTAGACAGGGCATACGAGACAAGAAGATGTTGGAGAAGCTGGCGACCAAGGAAATCACTAGCATCACGGAACTCTTCAGCTTGGCAGACAAATATGCTAAAGCAGCGGAGGGCCGTGAAATGCACTCCCAACCACCTCCGGGGGACAACAAGAAATCTTCCAAGGGAGAAGCCACTACCTCCGGGAGTGGCAAAAAGAAGAAAAAGTCCAACGGCAAGAAGAAGTTGTCGGCCGGCACACCTACTGCTGCAGCTACTGCAACTCCGGGTGGCCGGGGGCCACGCTCCGAGAAACGACCTCGGCCGTCGTCTAAAGACGGTGGCAGCTCCAAGATGTGGTGTCCCATACACAAGTCGAACAGCCACAACCTGGAAGGCTGCCGAGAGGTCTAGAACCTTGTCGAGTGCTACAACAAGCGCCAGGAAGAAGTTCCTTTCCGTCAAATGGAAGGGAAACAAAAAGTCGATGAAGCTCCGGCTGAAGAGGAGTTAGGCTTTCAGGACCCTAAAAAGGTCTTGAAGGCTGTTTACACCTCCGTCGACGACGACTCCGACGTCTCCGACAACGAATGTCGGAAGACCATGAACACCATATTTGGTGGTTCGTGGGACATCACATCCCGTCGTGTTCTCAAGACAATGCGGCGAGACATGGCCTCAGTAGCTCCCACCGCTAGAGCGGAGTCGCACCGGAAGTATATGGACACTGCCATCACCTTTGATGCTTAGGACTGCCCTCGGAACATGATCGGAGCTGGCCAACTCCCATTGATGGTATCTCTGACCATCAACAACATCCAACTCCACCATGTGATGGTGGACGGAGGTTTGGGGTTGAACCTCATAAGCTTTGAAGCTTTCGTCAAGCTTCAGCTCCGACCTTCGGATCTTCGCCCCTCTCGACCTTTCTCTGGAGTAGGTTCAGGAGCCATAACTCCACTCGGTGTTATTACTCTCCCAGTAACCTTCGGGACTCGGGAGAATTACCGCACTGAGAAGTTGGTCTTCGATGTGGCGCAGATCAACTTGCCATTCAACGCAATTTTGGGCAGACCAGCCTTGTACAAATTCATGGCTGCTGCTCATTATGGCTACTTGGTGTTGAAGATGCCAACACCAGCAGGTGTTCCCCGGATCTGTGGAGATCGCACCGCCGGATTGACTGCTCTGGAAGAACTCCATGCGCTCGCTACAGCGCAGGAGGAAGAATCCGAAAAAGAGCAAGTTCCGAAACCCCCCGAGCATTCGTCATCGAGGCTCAACCTCCGCACCTCGCGTGCAACCAAGCGGCGACACCGACATTCCCGTCAAAGTCGTCCAAATCGGTTCTGACGCCGCTTAGACCACCCGTATATCGGGAGGTCTGAATGACAAATAGGAACTCACGCTCATCACTTTCCTCCGTGCTAATATTGATGTGTTTTCCTGGCAACCGTCACAAATGTCTAGGATCCCTAGGGAAGTGATCGAGCACAATCTGATGATATATCCCGATGTTCGGCCTGTACATCAGAAGCCTCAGAAGCAATCAGTAGAGCGACAAAATTTCATACGTCAAGAAGTGAAGAAGTTGCTTAAAGCTGGATTTATCCGAGAAGTCTTCCACCCAAAATGGCTGGCAAACCCAGTCGTTGTACCCAAGGCCGGCGGGAAGCTTCGGATGTGTATCGACTACACTACCCTGAATAAGGCATGTCCAAGATCCATTCCCACTACCTAGAATAGATCAGATAGTGGATTCCACCTCCGGTTGCGAATTACTGTGTTTCCTAGACGCATATTCTGGGTATCATCAAATCAGAATGTCTAGGGAAGATGAAGAGCATACTTCCTTCATCACAGTAGATGGATTATATTGTTACACAGCCATTCCATTTAGTCTCAAAAATGCTGCATCAACGTTTGTACGAGCTATGTACAAAACTTTTGGAGAACTCATCAGAGATGTAGTGGAAGTGTACATCAATGACATCGTCGTCAAGATCAAGAACAAGGAGTCATTCCTTAACACCTTGCAAGTTGTCTTCGACAAGTTGCGAATCACACACACGAAGCTGAACCCGAACAAGTGTGTCTTCGGGGTTAGCTCCGGAAAACTTCTTGGTTTCTTGGTGAACCACCGAGGAATAGATGCAAATCCGGTGAATATTAAAGCTATTGAAGATATGCAGCCACCAGCCCGCATCAAGGACGTCTGTAGGATCAAAGAGCACGTGAAAAGCTACCAGAGGGGGGTGAATGGTAGATTTAAAAATCTTAGGCAGCGGAAACAATTAAACCCCAAACCCTTTCGGCAGAAAAACGATATGTTAAAGAAATCTTGTGTGAGACTAATTTAAACGTGTTTCACCGTGACAAAAGTGATAGATATCAGATAAAATCAAGTCACGAAGACAACATAAAAAGAATCACTCAAATCTGTCGAGAAAAACTCAAGTTATGATCGAAAGATCAAACAAAGGTCAATCTGCCCTACCCGAGAAAAACAGTTCTGGAACGCGGCAAAGAAACTCGTGTAGATCATAGAACACAAATCCAATGACCGTGAAATTTTGACAGATGATAGACAATCAAGTTTTGAAGACAACCCAAAAAGAATCACGTCAATTGGATCTGTAAAACTCGAGTTATGATAAAACCACCGACGAAAGGTAGTGCTGTCCAGAAACTCGACGAGTAAAACTTGTCTGGAACAAGTCGGACGAACAAGGCACAAAAGTTCCTTCAAACTACGAATTTTATCCAATAGAACACAAGAGGAACATCCCCAAAGTCGTGCACCACGAGTTCTGGGCTCCCTTGCTTATATAACCAGCCCTTAGGCCAACCCAATATCAACTAGGACTCCAATCCTACTCAGATCACGAATTGTAACTTTCCATAACTGCTCAAGATTCTTCTATACGCAGATAGAAGCAATCTTAAGACTTTCAAACACCTTAGGAACGTATCCCACATTCCTAAACAACTCAAATTCGTAACCCACACGAAATCCTATCATAACCAACTCAAATCGTCCCATATTTGAGTCAAACCCGACTCAGCCGGAGCCTGAGTCCATAACCTAGTCGGTTGGACCTTTCCGACCAATTCTTTACGTCCACATCTCTTCATCACGCCTCGGAACCATGTACCCACGTCCATGCACTCCTTGCACACGTGCAAACATCTTCCAATGACGTCCACGATACCTTCATATGCATTGTTCTTGATTCAATCATGCTGCGCAACCTCCTGATCAGCTCAACCACAATTCCTCCTGAATTTGGTTGTTGGAACCTCATCTCCTCCCTGAGACTAGTCCAATGGATCCCGTCACCAGCCATGTCTTGAACTCAAGCAACACCTGCACATGAATAAACAACCTATCCATACGAGCCCAAGTCCTCGACTTGACTCAAGTTAGTTCCAAACACAACACCTTACGTGAGAGCCTCACATAAGCATGTTGCAAAGTATAGCAAAACGATATTAGCCATATCATCCAAAACACACCAAAAACTTAGCAAATGAATACTAAGCAATCTTTCCAATCATGTAAAGCAAGTACGAAACATTGCAAATGAAAAGCAGAAGCACTTCGGTCAAGTTCCGGACCTTGCCAGAGCAACCTGGAGCTTGAGCCGGAGCTAACAAGAGCTAGTAGAACCTAGCGCTGGAGCTTATCAAAACTAGTACAACCAAGCTCCCGTCGGAGCTTACAAAATCAGCAAGACCTAGTGCCGGAGCTAACCAGAACTAGTCGGAACTAGTAAACCCAAAAACCGGAGCTAGAAAAAGTACGTCGGAGCTTAGCAAAAGCATGCCGGAGCTATCAAATATATGCTGGAGCTATCAAAGACATGCCGGAGCTAAAGAAAAAACTCATCGGAGCTGACCAAAGCTAGTCGGACCTAGCATCGAATGTAACCGGAGCTACCCAAACCAAGCCGGACCTACCGTCGGACCTTGCTGTAGCTCAGAGCTAGAGTTAGACCTTGATAAAAAGGTGTTTTGGTGATATTCAAAACTTTTATCATCAAAGCCAAGTGTATTCACTACAAGCCAATGTATTCAGCACACATAGGTCTTACAATCTCCCCCTTGATGAATGCATTGGCAACGCCATTTAAAATCCGAACATTGGCTTATTCACATAAAAGTTTTGAAGACAATTTCTCCCCCTTTGAAATCAAAAGTAAATGAGAAGAAAAATTATCCCATATTATCTCTCCCCCTTTATTATCTCTCCTTATGCACATATTCTCTCTCTCTTCATGCTTATCTCTCCCCCTTTGACAATGTATTCAACAAGTCATGAGATATAAACAAATTATCTCTCCCCCTTTAGTTGTTATGAGCATATTATAACATATACATATAAACAAAGCTCATCCAAGTCATACTATCAAGTACCTTACATTATCACATCAATGAAATACATAAAGTAGTGTAAGCCATGCTAGAGATCAAATGTAATTTTCAATTTAAGTAAGTCATGATCTCACAAACTTAACTATTTCAAAACCTGAAAGCGTGACACTAGTTGCTGCATTTTGTTATTTTTCAAAGCATAAATTTAGATCATATGATATTTGCAAGAGATTATATGCGCATCTGCCTTATTCTAACCAACCAAGCCAAGCCTATGTCATTTGACAATCAGAAGATTAAGGACATGGTTTTAGTCATACACAACTTCTTCCAAGTTCATATCTAAGTGCAATGATAAGCCATCTCAAAAGAAGAAGTGTGATGCATGCATATTCTCTTGATCTTTTCTCAATTTATATTTGTTCATAAAAACTCAATATGTGAGTTGATTACTTGATTAATTCTTTATGATTAAAAGAACTTGTGAACATGTAACAAGTTCAAAACAGCAGGAAAGTTCGACCATGACCAGTTGTAGTGTAAGTAATTATTCCAATTACTAGACATGACAAAAACTACAAAATGTATAACACGAGTAATGTAGTAAGAACTTTCAGCATGTAAAAGGAATCATAGAGTCATATATGTATGAAATACTATGCTCATATTATTTTAATTTCAGATTCACACATAGACTTCCCAAGTTTCAAAAACTCCCCCTCAATTTAAGCCATGAGGATGCATAACCCCTATTTCACTACGAATGTAACAAAAACGAGTGAAATCCAAAGGTTTTGTAAAAATGTCAGCCAATTGTTGTTCGATATCTACATGGTGAAGCACAATGTTTCTTTTTTCAACATTATCTCGGAGAAAGTGATACCTAATATCAATGTGCTTAGTTCTAGAATGTTGCACGGGGTTTTTAGCAATGCAAATGGCACTAGTATTATCACAGAATAGTGGAACACTATCTAGATCAACCCCATAGTCCTTAAGTGTTTGAACAATCCAAAGAATTTGTGAGCAAGCACTAGCAGCAGCTACATATTCAGATTCGGCTGTGGATTGTGCAACTGAATTTTGTTTTCTAGAGGACCAAGCAACAAGAGAATTACCAAGAAAATGACAAGCACCGGAAGTACTTTTCCTATCAATCCTACAACCCCCAAAATCAGCATCCGAAAAAGCTTTCAAAGTAACGGTTGAGGAAGAAGGAAGAAAAATGCCAAATTTTTGGGTTCCATGTAAGTACCTGAGAATCCTTTTGACGGCTTGACGATGTGAAACACGTGGAGAGGCTTGAAACTGTGCACAAAGACATACGCTGAATTGTATGTCCGGTCTTGATGCCGTGAGGTACAAAAGTGATCCAATCATGCTTCTATATTCTTTTTGATCCACGGGTTCACCATATTCATCAAGTTCAAGTGTTGTTGCTGTTTCCATTGGTGTCCGAAGAGGCTTGCTTCTGTCCATATTGAAGCGCCTTAGGAGGTCTTTGGTATACTTCGTTTGATGCACAAAGGTACCCTCCTTGGTTTGCTTGATTTGCAGCCCCAAAAAGTAAGTGAGTTCACTCATCATACTCATTTCAAATTCGGAACTCATCATTGCTGAAAACTTGGACACAAGATCATGAGAAATACAACCAAAGATAATATCATCCACATACACTTGAACGAATAATGAGTCATTGCCATGTTTAAGCACAAAAAGAGTTTTATCAACCTTGCCCATGGTAAACCCCTTTTCAAGTAAGAATGTTTTTAACCTATCATACAATGCTCTAGGGGCTTGTTTGAGACCGTATAATGCTTTGGACAGTTTGTAAACATGATTAGGAAAATCTGGATTTTCAAAACCTGGTGGTTGTTTGACATAAACCTCCTCATCTATGTAGCCATTAAGAAAAGCACTTTTAACATCCATTTGAAGTAGCTTAAAACCTTTAGATGCTGCAAAAGCTAACAAAATTCTTATGGCTTCTAATCTAGCGACAGGAGCAAAAGTTTCATCAAAATCTAGACCTTCAACTTGAGTGAAACCTTGAGCAACCAACCTAGCCTTATTCCTAACCACAACCCCATCCTCACTTTGTTTATTTTTATATACCCATTTAGTTCCAATTAAAGTGTGACCTTGAGGTGGAGGTACAAGTTTCCAAACACTATTTCTTTCAAAATTTTCTAACTCTTCTGCATGGCAATAATCCAAGATTCATTAGTGAGTGCGTGTGATATATCTTTGGGTTCAAAAGAAGCAACAAAAGCAGAATGAGTATGGGAGTTTGGATCGCAAAATCTGGACCGTGTGACTCGTTCATGCAAGCTTCCAATCATCTGTTGTGAGGGATGATCTTTGTAAAAACGTAGGGGAACAGATGTCTCACAAGCTTCTTCTTCATTAGGTTCATCGTAGATTGATGAGCTTGTGACTTGTGGACAATCAGAACCAGCATAGGTGATAGCCGGAGCTTGTTCAATGTCCGGAGCTGGACACGTGTCAACTCCGGAACTACCAGGCAGTATTACCGACTCTTCTTCATCTTCGAAAATACCCTCCCCTTGAGGATACGGATCTGGTCCTGCAACACCAGAGCTAGTACCTAAGCTAGCTTCATCAAAAGACACTTCACAAGTCTCCACAATTTTGTTAGTGTCAAGTAAAAGCACACGGTAGCCTCTAGTATGAGATGGATAACCAAGAAACATGCCATCAATGGATCTAGGTTCAAATTTATCAAGATTACCATGTTTCTTAACAAAGCATTTGCAACCTGAAAGTGCATCTAGGTTCCCCGTGGGTTTTGGATGATTGATGACGACAATTAAGTCGCTAATGAGCTCAAGTGATCTTAGCACAGGTATGGACTCAATTGGAGACGCAAACCCTCAAAAAGGAAAAGGAAGGAAACGGAGTCAACTCGAAGCGTAGAAACTAGGGTTTCTAGCGTGATTGAGTTAGACTAGCCGTAGCAATAGGAGGGTGTGTGTGTAAAGTGCATTGAGATCAAGTTTGGGAGCTCAAAGTGGTTTAGAGGTCAAACCTATGAAAGAAATGAGTGATTGAGTGGTCTGGCCGTAGGGCCGGACTAGTCCGTGCAGGAGGCCGGACTAGTCCGTTCCTGGCCGGCCAAGTCCGTTTCTGGCCGGACCAGAAGGGTCTGACTGAGATCGGACTAGTCCGTTTGTAGACGGACTAGTCCGGTTAGCTGTGAGTGGGTTTTGGGGATGAAGTCCCAAAACCACGGACTTGTCCGTTCTGGACCGGACCAAGTGGTCCTGAGTGAGAACGGACTAGTCCGCCCGTGGGGCCGGACTAGTCCGGGTTGGCCAGAAAAGGTGCTTCTGTGGCTAAGTCTGGGAGGACCGGACTAGTCCGCCCTAGGGGCCGGACTAGTCCGTGGTCCTCAGACTAGTCCGTTTTCACACGGAGCGAAAGGCTCTGTGTGAGATCGGACTAGTCCGGTGTTGACCGGACTAGTCCGTTCTGGAAGTGACCATTTGAATTTGAAGTTTGGCGGGTAGCGTGACGATAGTGTGTCAGCTGTCGGGACCTGACAAAGGGGTCAGTGGTCCCCTAAGGCCGGACTAGTCCGGGCCAGTGGCCGGACTAGTCCGCCCTTTTGCTGAAGTCAGCAGATTGGGCTTGGGACCTCTATAAAAAGGGGACCCCCGGCCTCATTTCAAACACTCTTGGAAAAACTCAAACCCTAGCGCCGCCACAGCCAACTTGGAGCACTTCTAAGCCTCCTTCTTGCCTACTTTCCCTCTAAAACTAATTCTTGAGTGGATTAGGGTTTAGTGAGGTGGAGAAGAGGAAGAACATCGCGCTTGTGCTCCCGGTTTGATCTCTTGCACTCGTTGAGTCTTTGTGGGCTGTGTATTGAGTTTGCTTTATTGTGTTGATTTTGTGGTGTGGGAGCCTCAGTTTGTGAGAAGCCCCAACGAACTTTGTAATCACCGTTGTGATTAGTGGAGAACCAAGTTAGGCCCGTGCGGTAAACTTGGTGAGGGAAGGGTTGTTGGACCCGGTCCTTTTGTGGACTCCTCAACGGGGACGTAGATTCCTTGTGTGGGATCGAACCTCGGGATAAAATCCTTGCCTCCTTGTGTTCTTCGCATTCATTCTATTGATTACTTTGTTCTAGGGTTGGTAGTCTCGTTTCATATTCCGCTTTGCTACAAACTTGTGGAAACTTGACTTGCTCTTGTTTAGGTTGTTGCTTAACTTGACTTAAACATATACTCACTTGTAGTAAAGAGAAAATACCCTAAAACTTGCTAGAAACATCTTTTTAGGGTTATTCACGCAAGCTGACCGGACTAGTCCGCCCCCTGACCGGACTAGTCCGCCCCCTGTGATTTAATCTCGTTTTATTAAGTCATTTGCAGGTCGATTAGCCTATTCACCCCCCCTCTAGGCAACTTTCAATTGGTATCAGAGCAGAACTCTCCACAAAGAGTCTAACAACTCGGAGAGATGGCCGGAGTGGTGAATGACGATGCATCGAGCAGCAACTACGAGGCAACCCGTGAGGAGACGTTGGCTTATCAAGATAAGCCAACGGACGATGAGGAGACTCGCCAACTCAAGGCGAAGCTCCGGGAGAAGTTGAACATCTCCAAGATTGATCCGTCAAACCAATCGAGTGGTGGTGGCGGAGCCAGCTACAACCGGCAAGAGTTCAACTACGAACGCCTTGCCGCCAACAACCACTACCTGTCCATCCCATTGGGGAAACCTCCCCAATTCGATGGAACGGACTACGGTATGTGGAAACACAACATGAAGATCCACCTCGTGTCACTCAACCCAGCGTTGTGGCAAATTGTCATGACCGGGGTGGAGATTCCAAAGGATGAGGACAACATAACTCAAGAACAAGCCATCCTCATCCACCGCAACGCTCAAGCTGCGGGTGTGATCATCTCATCTCTCTCTAGAGATGAGTTCAACCGTGTCGATGGCCTTGAAGTGGCCAAAGACATATGGAACACCCTCAAGACGGCGCATGAGGGAAACCGAGTGGTCAAGGAGGCCAAGATCGAGCTCATCGAAGGAGAGCTTGGGAGATTCGCCATCTTGGATGGTGAATCCCCCCAAGACATGTACAACCGGCTGAAGGTGCTGATTAATAAGAGCCGATCATATGGCTGCACCAAGTGGACCGACCACGAGGTGGTGAAGAGGATGATCCGGGCATTCATGCCTAGGAACGTCTCTTTATGCTCCATGATTCGGGAAAGCCCGGGGTTCACTCAAATGACCCCGGAGGAGGTTCTTGGGAGGATCATTAACCATGAAATCATGGAGAAGGAGGCGCTCTTCTACAACGACCTCCAAAAGTTCACCGCCTCCAAGATGAAGAACGTTGCACTCAAGGCAACGCCCTCTTCAAAGGAGCAAGAAGAAAGTGATGAGGAGAGCCTCGACACCGATGAGGAAGAGGCCTTCTTCATCAACAAGTTCAGGAGAATGATGAGGAGGAAGAAAGGTGGATACAACCATGAGGGCAAAGGGAAGGAAAGAGCAAGGCCCAAATCAAAAAGGTCTTGCTACAATTGTGGCGAGTATGGGCACTTCATCGCTGATTGCCCACATGAAGAAGCAAAGAAGAAGAAGGAGGGCAAGCCTCAAGACAAGAAATTTTTCAAGAAGAAGAGGCCCTCCGGACAAGCCCACTTGGGGAAGGAGTGGGACTCTAACGATGAGTCCTCCTCCGAAGAAGAAGAGGAGAAGATGGCTACCATAGCCATCGGGAGGAGCTCCAAAGGAAGCAAGCTCTTCCCCAACCTCAACGACGACTACAAACCTACTTGCCTCATGGCAAAGGAGGGAAGGAGAAAGGTAACATCTCATCCTTCATCCCCAACTTCCTCACATGATGATTTTGATAGTGCTAGTGAAAATGAGCATATGTTTAAGGACATAAGCAAAAGCACCTTGCGTAGGATGAAGTTGCTTATGGATGAGATCTTTGAGAAGGAAGATCTCATCAACAGACAGGAGGACATGCTCATCCTTGAGAAGGAGAGATGTCAAGAGCTTGACGAGCTCCTTGAGCTCGAAAGAGAGAAGAGCAAGGCATTGGAACACGAACTTGCTCTTTGCAAGAAAACGTGTTCAAGTCTTGAGGAGAAGTCGATTGAGCTCAAGGATGAACTTGGAAGCTTGTCAAAAGCTAACAAGATCCTTGAGACTCAAGTTGAGTCACTCAAGAACAATGTAACCTCTTCCTTCAAGAGCTCAACCTCCTCAAAGGCCTCATCCAAGGCAACATCACCTTGCAAGTGCTCCAACTTGATCCTTAAACTTAAGGATGAACTCAACCTAGCACAAGGCAAACAAGCACCTAAGGGTGCCATCTTTGACAAGGAAAAGGTGGCATATGCACGAAGTGCATTCACCAACACAAGACCACCCCATGTCAAGGATGGTCTTGGCTATACTAGAGGTGCAAGGCATAACACCAAAACCTCCAAGTATGGCAAAGACATGATTGTCTTTGTTAAGGGGAGTTCATCCCAAACTAAAAATGAAAAGAACTCACCCTCTAGCAAAAACTTGCCTAAATCTGAACCGCATCATTTATTTCATGATTTTGATGCATCTTATGTGTTGAAGAAGAACAAACACGGCAAGGTGTTTGCTAGATATGTTGGGCCACTCCGCAAGAGCCCCAAGCCTTGCGTGTGGGTGCCAAAATGCCTAACCACTAACGTCAAAGGACCCAACTCCGCTTGGGTACCTAAAAGAAAGGCACAAAACTTGTTTTGTAGGCTTACTCCTCCGGTGGATCGAAATGGGTATTGGATAGTGGATGCACCAACCACATGACCGGAGAGAGAAGCATGTTCATAGAGTATGAGGAGAATAAAGACCCAAGTGAAGGAATCTTCTTTGGGGACAATAGCCAAGGGAAAATCCTTGGCTCCGGTAAAATTTCTATCTCCTCATTACATACTTTATCAAATGTCTTGCATGTTGATTCTCTAGACTATAATCTCCTATCCATATCACAGCTATGTGATAGAGGATATAAATGTGTGTTCTCTAGTGAGGGAGTGAGTGTCATTAGAGAAGGTAATGACTCGATAGCCTTTAAGGGAGTGCTCAAGGGAAAGCTCTATCTTGTGGACTTCACCGCGGATAAAGCTCAACTTGACACATGCTTAATGGCTAAAGCCAACATGGGATGGCTTTGGCATAGAAGGCTAGCCCATGTTGGAATGAGGAACCTTCAAAAGCTCCTTAAGGGTGAGCATGTTCGTGGCCTAAAGGATGTAGTATTCGAAAAGGATAGGCCATGTAGTGCTTGCCAAGTGGGAAAGCAAGTAGGAGCTCAACACCCCTCTAAGAATATCATGACGACAACTAGACCTTTGGAGTTGCTCCATATGGATCTCTTTGGCCCCATTGCGTACATTAGCATTGGTGGCAGCAAGTATGGTCTAGTTATCGTTGATGACTTCTCTAGATATACTTGGGTGTTCTTCTTGCATGATAAAAGTGAAACTCCCGGTGTCCTCAAGAAATTTCTAAGGAGAGCTCAAAATGAGTTCACCTTAAGGATAAAGGCTATAAGGAGTGACAATGGCACCGAATTCAAAAACATGCAAGTAGAAGAGTTCCTGGATGAGGAGGGCATCAAGCATGAGTTTTCCGCTCCCTATTCTCCACAACAAAATGGCATAGCCGAAAGAAAGAATAGGACGCTCATTGAGATGTCAAGGACGATGCTAGATGAGTACAAAACATCGGACCGGTTTTGGGCGGAAGCGGTTAACACCGCTTGCCATGCCGTGAATCGATTGTACCTTCATCGCCTCCTCAAGAAGACCCCTTATGAGCTTCTAATTGGTAAGAAACCCAATGTTTCTTACTTTCGGGTCTTTGGTAGCAAGTGCTATATCCTCAACAAGAAGCCTAGGACTTCGAAGTTCGCTTCAAAGTCCGATGAGGGTTTCTTGCTTGGATATGACTCAAACACTCATGCGTACCGTGTGTTCAACAAATCCTCCGGAATTGTTGAAGTAGCACGTGACGTGGTGTTTGACGAAACCAATGGCTCTCAAGTGGAGCAAGTTGATCAACATGCCCTTGATCAAGAGGAACCTCCACTAGAAGCTCTAAGGAGAATGGCACTTGGAGATGTTCGCAAACAAGAACCATCTCAAAGCCCAAGTGACCAACATCATTATGAAGTAGGTCAAATCCCCATTGGACAAGTTGAAGATCCACTAGAAGCTTCCCAAAGTGATAATGAGAATGAAGATCAAGGGGGAGGCTTGGATCAAGGGGGAGACCAAAGTGAAGAAGATGAACCAAGTAATTCAAGAGGTCAACCCCCGCATCCTCGTGTTCATCAAAGTGTTCAACGGGACCATCCCGTTGACAACATTCTAGGAGATATCACAAAAGGAGTAACTACACGCTCACGTGTTGCAAACTTTTGTGAGCATTTCTCTTTTGTCTCATCCTTGGAACCACATAAGGTTGAAGACGCCTTAAGGGATCCGGATTGGGTAGTTGCCATGCAAGAGGAGCTCAACAACTTTGAAAGGAACAAGGTTTGGGAGCTTGTCAAGCGCCCTCAAGCTAATGTTGTTGGAACCAAGTGGGTGTTTCGCAACAAACAAGATGAGCATGGCGTGGTAACTAGGAACAAGGCACGACTTGTGGCAAAAGGATACTCACAAGTTGAGGGATTGGACTTTGATGAGACATTTGCCCCCGTAGCTAGGCTTGAGTCAATTCGGATATTACTAGCCTTTGCTACTCATCATGACTTCAAACTCTACCAAATGGATGTTAAGAGTGCATTCCTTAATGGCCCAATCAAGGAAGAAGTTTATGTAGAGCAACCTCCAGGGTTTGAAGACCAAGACTATCCAAACCATGTTTACAAATTGCGAAAGGCTCTTTATGGTCTCAAGCAAGCTCCTAGAGCTTGGTATGAGTGCTTAAGAGACTTTTTAGTTGAAAATGGTTTTCGGATAGGAAAAGCGGATTATACCCTTTTCACAAAACACTTCAACGAGGATCTTTTTGTGTGCCAAATATATGTGGATGACATCATATTTGGTTCCACAAATAAGGTGTTTTGTGACGAGTTCTCCAAGATAATGACGGAGAGGTTTGAAATGTCCATGATGGGTGAGCTGAAGTTCTTTCTAGGATTTCAAGTGAAACAACTCAAAGAAGGAACATTCATAAGTCAAACTAAGTATACTCAAGATATTCTAAGAAAGTTTGACATGGACAAAGCAAAACCCATCAAAACCCCTATGGGAACAAATGGACACCTAGACCTAAATGAGGACGGTCCAAGTGTGGATCAAAAGCTGTATAGGTCTATGATCGGATCACTCCTCTATCTTTGTGCATCTAGGCCCGATATCATGCTAAGTGTGTGTATGTGTGCACGCTTTCAAGCAGCACCCAAGGCTTGTCATTTAACCGCCGTTAAAAGGATCTTGAGATACCTTGTACACACACCTACCCTAGGACTTTGGTACCCCAAAGGATCCAAGTTTAACCTCATTGGATATTCCGATGCGGACTATGCGGGGTGCAAAGTTGATAGGAAGAGCACATCGGGCACGTGCCAATTCTTAGGTCGATCTCTTGTGTCTTGGTCCTCCAAGAAGCAAAACTCTATTGCTCTATCCACCGCCGAAGCGGAATATGTTGCAGCCGGAAGTTGTTGTGCACAACTTCTTTGGATGCGACAAACTCTTAGGGATTATGGGATTAACCTGCGTAAAATTCCACTCTTGTGTGACAACGAGAGTGCAATCAAGATAGCCCATAATCCGGTGGAACACTCTAGGACCAAACACATAGACATTCGACACCATTTCCTACGAGATCACTCAATGAAGGGAGACATTGAGATTTCGCATGTGAGGACGGAACATCAACTTGCGGACATCTTCACAAAGCCTCTTGACGAGAAGCGTTTCTGTGAGCTAAGAAGTGAGCTCAACGTGTTGGATTCTCGAAACGTGGCTTAAACTCCATTCCTCATATATTTTGAGCCACATTTCGAAAAACTCCTCTCTATGTCGATTTCTCCTCAAATCTGTTTGAGAAATCTATTTTCTTCAAGAAAATGTCCACAAGTTGTTCTTTATTGACTCATAATCATGTTTGTCATGTTTTCCTGGCTATATCTGTCCAAAAGGACTTATCTTTATGGGCAAAACCCAAATATATTGTTTTTTCAGCCCAGCTGGACCGGACTAGTCCGCCCCTATGGCCGGACAAGTCCGGGTCAGACTAGTCCGCGGCTAGTCCGCACACCGGACTAGTCCGGCCTTCCACCGGACAAGTCCGGACCCGAACTAGTCTGGGTCTGGTCCGCAGACCGGACTAGTCCGGCCCCTCAACCGGACTAGTCCGGCCCTTGGGGACTTAAACCCCGAGGCGGCCCGGACCCCTCTCTCTCTTTCTCACTTGCCTCTCAAACTTCCACGCGCGCACAACCGCCCCCAAATCGGCGATTTTGCGCTCCAACCACCAAAACTCAACTCCAATCCGCGCATCGAAGTCCTTGGGAGTGAGGGATCACTTCCCCGCGCTCCACCTTCGAGATCCACGCCGATTTCGACGACTCAAGCGGATTTTTGAAGGTATTTCACCGTTCCTCAAAAACTAGCCCCATTCTTGATTCTTCAAGTTTTTGATAGGAACACCTTCATTAATGTTGTTCTATACACCCTTGCGATCATATCCTAGGAGTATTGCGCATTGGTTCACAAATTTTTCGACGAATCAACTAGGGTTAGGGTTCTTCCTGTGTAACCCGGACTAGTCCGGCCACCAGGCGGACAAGTCCGGCCGGCGGACTAGTCCGCCCCTGGGGCGGACAAGTCCGGTTTGCACAGGGCAAACCCTACTTCTAGTTAGTTCTCGAGATCCTTTAGGCAATACTTCTTCTTCCTAGGCTCATATCTTTCTTCCTCCATCTTTTTCACAGCATGTCGAACTCCGAGCGCTCTCCTCCGCGTGTCCACCTCGAGGGGCGTACCAAGGCCCAAATTGTCGAGGCTCGGACTAAGGCTGCGCTAATAGAGGCGCAGAAGGCCAAGGAGGAAAGAAAGCTCAAGGCACTCGAAGCATCCAAGGTGGCTGCGAGCATCTACAACGAGGATGAAGCCATTGCCCGTGCCACCGCAGAATCCCTCCATGAACTGAGGAAGAAGAAAAGAGAGGATAGGGAGGCCCACAACTCCAGAGCTGCTGAGGCCAGTGCCCCCAAGCGCAAGAAGCTCGTCACTGTTGGCGAGAAAGCCAAGGGCAAGGAGCCAGCCCAAGAAGAGGCTGTCCCTAGGGTCGAGCGCGACCCAAAGAAGGGAAAAGCCCCGGCTCCAGTCGAGCCGAAAAAGAAGAAGCCCTCCATCAAGGTGCCAGCCAAGAAGGCACCCGGAGGGGTTGTGATCAGGGAAAAGGGGAAGGCCACCTCTATTGGCCCCCTTGAAGTCCACACACCGGAAAGGAATCCCAACCGGCAGAAGGAACTGTCGGCAAATGTATTTCATGGCAAGGGGTCTGAAAAGGCCAGGAGGCTAAGGGAAGAAAATGTCTACAAGTATGAGAGGAGCACGACAGATCCCAGATTTTGGTGTGACTTCCACTGTGATTATTACAGACTAGTCTACCAACAAATGAAGAGGCCAGTGATAGAAGCTCAGTGGGTGGACTGGGACTATATGGCAAAGAAGGAGCACTCGGCCTTTGATGCCGTGATTGAAGCTGCCGAGCGCCATGATCTCAAGAAGATCATGGGCTTCAAATATGATTGGAATGTGGAAATCATTCTCCAATTCTACTCCACAATCTATTTTTCAACCTCTGGTGACAGGAAAATTATTTGGATGACTCATGGTGAGCAATACTCTGTCACCTATGCTGAGTTTGCAAGGATCCTTGGTCTTGAGGCTCACATGGACCACGAGATCATTATCTCGAACCTCAAGGCAGTGGATCGTGAGGAGCTGGCTTACATGTATCCAAGCCACCTCCCGTTTGATGCCGGACTAGCTCGAAACATCAAGCCCTTCTACAGCATCATGAACAGAATCCTCAGACGGACGATAGCACCGAAGGATGGCGATGCTGGGGTGATTCAAGGGAATCTGAGGCACCTACTACTTCTGATCGATGGGGAAGAGAAGTTCAACCTCGTCGATTACATCTTCGACGACATCTTCAACATCTCGCATACCCCCAACAGGGCGTGCGGGTATGCCCCTTACATTATGTGCCTTATTGAGAAGGTGTCGGGCGTGTCCTTTGTCAAGGATGTATCGCACCGACCTCTGCGCCCCCAGAAGCCGCCAAATGTGCCGGTGCCTCCAAGACGCAAGAATGCAGATCCTCCGTCTCGCCCAGTGGCGCCTCCGTCTCCGCCTCCGCCTCAGTCCATGAGTGCGTTCTTCAAGTGCTTCAAGGCCATCTTCACCTCATGCCGGAAGCAAGAGATTCGCGCTCAGAGGGCACACAAGCGCCAAGAGAAGTATCTCAAGGCGGTGTGTGAGAAGCTTGAAGTCCCAATGTCCTCTCCGGAGGTGAGTGATGGGGAAATCACTCCCTTCCCCACCTTCACCGCCGATGAGCTCGCCCAGCTCCAAGAGGATGGAAGCTCCTCTCGGGCTGCTCCCTCGGCAAGGAACTCCAACGACGACGACGATGTCGATGATGAGGACGATGTCGAAGATTCCGAGGCCACGGAGAGTGGAAGTGGCGAAGACGAGGACTAGCTCTTAGGTCTTAGCTTCCTCCCTTCTTTTCCTTTTTGGTGCCTTGATGCCAAAGGGGGAGAGTTAAGGGGGAGTTAATCTTTTGTGGGTGTGTGTTGTGATGTTTGACTTTCATGTAACATATTTATGCTCTTGGATGCTTACATTTGTGCAAGACTCGCTAATGTTGCTTACTATCAATATATTGCTCTTATTGTCAATCTTATGAATGTATTGATGTTATTCATGTCTTGACACAAACTGTTGAGCACATCACGTAGGCACCCCACCATAACGTGTGTGGGTATGAAAGAACTCCTCCACCTCTTTTACATGTTGCATACATTGAGGGGGAGTCATTCATACGCACACATGTTATGAAAACCAAACTTTATACTCTTATTTGTGAAGGACTTA
This sequence comes from Tuctoria greenei, assembly GCA_036927565.1. Taxonomy (NCBI): domain Eukaryota; kingdom Viridiplantae; phylum Streptophyta; class Magnoliopsida; order Poales; family Poaceae; genus Tuctoria; species Tuctoria greenei. The sequence continues at coordinate 216,769,555 of JAYESD010000005.1, read as the reverse complement.
ATGTGTTGTCATCAATCACCAAAAAGGGGGAGATTGAAAGTGCATCTAGGTTCCCCGTGGGTTTTGGATGATTGATGACGACAATTAAGTCGCTAATGAGCTCAAGTGATCTTAGCACAGGTATGGACTCAATTGGAGACGCAAACCCTCAAAAAGGAAAAGGAAGGAAACGGAGTCAACTCGAAGCGTAGAAACTAGGGTTTCTAGCGTGATTGAGTTAGACTAGCCGTAGCAATAGGAGGGTGTGTGTGTAAAGTGCATTGAGATCAAGTTTGGGAGCTCAAAGTGGTTTAGAGGTCAAACCTATGAAAGAAATGAGTGATTGAGTGGTCTGGCCGTAGGGCCGGACTAGTCCGTGCAGGAGGCCGGACTAGTCCGTTCCTGGCCGGCCAAGTCCGTTTCTGGCCGGACCAGAAGGGTCTGACTGAGATCGGACTAGTCCGTTTGTAGACGGACTAGTCCGGTTAGATGTGAGTGGGTTTTGGGGATGAAGTCCCAAAACCACGGACTTGTCCGTTCTGGACCGGACCAAGTGGTCCTGAGTGAGAACGGACTAGTCCGCCCGTGGGGCCGGACTAGTCCGGGTTGGCCAGAAAAGGTGCTTCTGTGGCTAAGTCTGGGAGGACCGGACTAGTCCGCCCTAGGGGCCGGACTAGTCCGTGGTCCTCAGACTAGTCCGTTTTCACACGGAGCGAAAGGCTCTGTGTGAGATCGGACTAGTCCGGTGTTGACCGGACTAGTCCGTTCTGGAAGTGACCGTTTGAATTTGAAGTTTGGCGGGTAGCGTGACGATAGTGTGTCAGCTGTCGGGACCTGACAAAGGGGTCAGTGGTCCCCTAAGGCCGGACTAGTCTGGGCCAGTGGCCGGACTAGTCCGCCCTTTTGCTGAAGTCAGCAGATTGGGCTTGGGACCTCTATAAAAAGGGGACCCCCGGCCTCATTTCAAACACTCTTGGAAAAACTCAAACCCTAGCGCCGCCACAGCCAACTTGGAGCACTCCTAAGCCTCCTTCTTGCCTACTTTCCCTCTAAAACTAATTCTTGAGTGGATTAGGGTTTAGTGAGGTGGAGAAGAGGAAGAACATCGCGCTTGTGCTCCCGGTTTGATCTCTTGCACTCGTTGAGTCTTTGTGGGCTGTGTATTGAGTTTGCTTTATTGTGTTGATTTTGTGGTGTGGGAGCCTCAGTTTGTGAGAAGCCCCAACGAACTTTGTAATCACCGTTGTGATTAGTGGAGAACCAAGTTAGGCCCGTGCGGTAAACTTGGTGAGGGAAGGGTTGTTGGACCCGGTCCTTTTGTGGACTCCTCAACGGGGACGTAGATTCCTTGTGTGGGATCGAACCTCGGGATAAAATCCTTGCCTCCTTGTGTTCTTCGCATTCATTCTATTGATTACTTTGTTCTAGGGTTGGTAGTCTCGTTTCATATTCCGCTTTGCTACAAACTTGTGGAAACTTGACTTGCTCTTGTTTAGGTTGTTGCTTAACTTGACTTAAACATATACTCACTTGTAGTAAAGAGAAAATACCCTAAAACTTGCTAGAAACATCTTTTTAGGGTTATTCACGCAAGCTGACCGGACTAGTCCGCCCCCTGACCGGACTAGTCCGCCCCCTGTGATTTAATCTCGTTTTATTAAGTCATTTGCAGGTCGATTAGCCTATTCACCCCCCCTCTAGGCAACTTTCACAACCAAAGACCCGAAAGTGTGTAACACTAGGCCTATGTCCAAACCGGAGCTCATATGGTGTTTTACCTAGCTTAGCACGTAACAAAACACGATTTGAGACATAACAAGCGGTTGCTAACGCATCAGCCCAAAATTTCCTAGGAGTTTGATATTCATCAAGCATAGTCCTAGCCATCTCAACTAAGGTTCTGTTCTTTCTTTCTACAACACCGTTTTGTTGAGGTACATATGGTGAAGAGAATTGATGATCTATTGTATTTTCAGCACAAAAGTGATCAAAAGATTGATTTTTAAATTCAGTTCCATTATCACTTCTAATTGCTTTTAATGATCCTGGGTGATCAATTGATAATCTAAGAAATAAAGTTCTAAAGTGACTAAAAACTTCATTCTTAGACGCCATAAAGTAAACCCAAGAGTATCTAGAATAATCATCAACAATAACAAGAACATACCATTTACCTCCGAAGGATTAAACACGTGAAGGTCCTAAGGTGTCAAGATGCAAAAGTTGACATGGTTCAGTTGTCATGATCATTGTGAGATGAGTATGTGAACCTGCAACCATCTTAGCATGTCTACAAGAAGAGCACACAATTTCTTTGTCCCCTTTAAGCTTAGGCAGCCCACGTATGCGATCAAGAGCACTAACACGCTGTCGGTGGTTTTGATCCGGCAGATCTCCCGACACTATTAAAGTGTTAAAGGAGTTTGAGGTTCGGTGTGGGTGCGTGGAGATTCAAGAAGGTGAATTGTGAATGACACAGTAGACACGGGAATTTACTTGGTTCGGGCCACCTGAGCGTAATACCCTACTCCACGGGGTGTGTTGATGTTGTATTGGATGTATGTCTAGAGCGTCCGTCTCGTATGTGTTCGAGTGTGTGTGTCCAGAGAGTCTCTCTATGTATCGTCGGCCTGTCCTTTTATAGTACAAGGGCAGGCCGTTACAAGTTAGCCTGGCCCGACAGGTGGCCCCGGCGGTTACTGATATTGATACACATTCAACACGTTTAATTACCCTTAATGACCGAGTTGTGGGCTTTGACAGCACTGTTACTGGTAATTAAGGTCGTCCAATTGTGTGTCATTAATATAGTATTAATGACACTTGATCAGGTCTTGAAGTCCTTGATTCCCCTTTGAAGATCCGGAGCCGTTGTGGAGTCTTCCGGAGGTTAGAGGCTGAAGATCCGACGGTTGGACACGTGGCAGCACCGGAGCACACCGTGGAGAACAGATGGCTCCGGTGTTACCCGACACGTGTCAGCACTGGAGCTTCCCTCGGTCTGGGGTTAGGTCCGGGGGTGCCATTTCGGTACATAGCCCGGAGCTTCCCCCTTGCGGGTGGTAGCTCCGGTTTGTTAGTACACGTGGCGACCCTGGGACTAACCATGTTGGAGAAGCGGGTCCGGACATGTCTGACATGTGGGCCTTCGAAGGTCTTCAAATCAAGTGGATGACTTTCCCTTGAGATCTTTGCAATCCCAAGGAGTATATGGTACCCAGGGTACCGACAGTGGCCCCCTGGGCCCACCTCTAGGGAAGACCCCTTGGGTGAAGCCATTCCGCCGGAGGTGGGTTCATCCTTTGACTTTTGAACTGAGTCTCCAAAGGTCTTCGGATGTGCCTTTGATGGTTTGGAGTTAAATCCTCGCCGCGTGGCGTATCCCGTGTGCGGCAGGTGAGATCTTTGGCGTGCGGATCTCACGCAATTGAAGATCGTCGATTCCCGATACGAAAATCGTATCGGTTCCGCGCGCCTTGTCAGGCCACCGCCTTCGGGCTTCCCGCCTCATGATGACAACCGTTCGCCTAGGTAAGAACCTCGACTTGATCGTCGGGGTGGTCCCGGGCCCTCTTGTCATCGGCTGGGTGGAATTTTCGAGTAGTATCTTCGACTTCCTTGCGGTTTCCATCCAAGCGTCGCAAGGGCTTACCTAAGAAGGAAAGCGCGCACCGTTTGGGGTTATTTACGCCTCTCATCTGATCTTGCGCTCAAACTCCCAACTTGTGCTTGCTCTTCCTCTCCTGCCTTGCTGTGCTGCGATGTAGTTGGGTCTCCGCGAGAGCCGTTTGAAGACCGACGGTGACCTGAAGAAGGTCCGGGCCCTCATGGGATGGTCCTCGGACTTCTTCAACCGCTCGGTCCGTGCTGGGGGAGAGCTCCCGTTTGAGAAGGAGCACGCCGGCAAAATAGTGTACTTCTCCATGGTGGGGTTGATCCCACCTTTTTCCTCCTTTTTCTTGATGCTGCTAGACTTCTATGGTCTGCAGTTGTACCACCTTGGCCCCCACTCCATTCTTCTTGTGTCTATCTTCGTCCACTTCTGTGAAATGTGGGTGGGCATCCCCCCTGCATTGAACTCTTCTGGACCTTCTTCACCGTCCATACCACCGGTAGGAGCAATGAGTACCTTGGCTTCTACTACTTCGTGAAGCGCAAGAAGTGCCCATTCAAGTACCTCCGGTCGTTTCCCTTTGGGAAATGGGATGATTGGAAGAAGGACTGGATAGTCATCCGGGTGGAGGAGCACGAGAGGCTGGAGCTGCCCGAAGGCCTCCCCAACATCGACACGACAGTCTGGAGTGAAGCTCCGGTGCTGGCGGAAGCCTTCAACCCTGCTCTGACCAGGATCTGCCAGTGCGTGGAGGGAGGATTAACTCCTCAGGCGGTGTTTTGCAACTTCCTGATCAACAGGTGTGCACCGCTGAAGAGGAGAGAAAAACTCGCTTGGGCCCTCAACAGTGTGATGGACGATGACCGAGTCGAGACCGGGCTGAAGTCCAACATGGTGGGGACAATCTTGGAGTTTCATCTCAAGAAGTTCCAGCACAACATCGACGTCGCGGGTGACGACTTGACTCCGCCATCAGCTTTTCTCCCTCTGAACGTGGAGGTAGAGTTCAGCAGGGAGCTCCGGCGGAAGATGCCCGTGCTTGACGACCTTGGTGTCGTTGAGAGAAGATCGACCTCCAGGGTAGTGATCCCTGGAGCTTCTGAAGGTGGCTCCGACCCTGCCCCAAAGCCAAGGGCCGAGGTAGTCGGCAAGAGCAAGGAGCTGGCGGACGAACCCTTGAGCCGAAAGAGGAAGTTGCAGCATGCCGATGGAAGGTCCGTCAGGCCTGCCACCTCTGCATCAGCTCCTTCTCCCCGGAGGGGGAGGTCTTCTACAACCGCGACGACAGTACCCGCAGCGACGTCCTCCCAGGGTGCTAGCTCCGGGCATGCGACCCCAACACCAGGGCCGGTTGAGGCCTCTAGGTCAGGAGGTTCTTCCCGATCAAGGGGGGCCTCAACTAGGGAAATACCCGTGGCTGCAACAAGTTCTGGGGGGCCTTCCAGAGCTTCCACGCCGGCGGCAGCTATGACGAGCCCAGAACTCCCGGGAAAGAGGTTCCGCGCAAGCTGGTGCGGAAGCCTCCCGAGGTAATTTTTAATCTTTACCTCAGACAGTTGTTTGTTGTAGTAATTGATTTTTAAGTTTCTTCATCCGTCATCTGCAGCATTCCCAAGAAGAGGAGTGAGGCTCTACCCTTAGCCACAGCAGCTGAAGCTGTGAGGGCGGAAGTTTCTGCTCCTGTCCCGGTGCCGCCCCAAGTGGTGGCTGAAGCTGCGACAGCTCCGGCGCCAGCTGTCGTGGTCATGGACCTCGACTCATCCCTAGAGACTCCCGTGGTAGCGCCGGACCGCGGGAGAGAAGATGCGCCAGCGGCACCTGCTCCGGAGGTTGAAGCTCCGGGTCCTGGTGCAGAGATGATGGAAGCTCCGACCGTTGAGCCGGAGGAAGCAGTAATTCCGGCCCCAGAGCCGAAAATTGTCGAAGCCCCGGCGGTTGAGCCGGAGGTAGTTGAAGTCCCGACGTGCGCGCCGAATGTTGAGGAAGTCCCGGCGATTGGGCTGGCTACCTCTGAAGCATCAGCCACAGAGCCGATTGTTGTTGAAGCTCCGGCCGCAGGGCCGGTTGATGTTGAAGACCTTCCGGCTCCCGAGCCGGTTGTTGCAGAGGCGTCGGCGCTCGAGCCCTCAGTAGAGGAGGTGCCCAGGCCGGAGCCAGAAGCAACCCCTGCTCCGGGAATGACGACGCCGAAGGTTCCCGCGGTTGAGCCGGAGTGCCCAGAAGAGGTTGCTGGCCCCTGCCTGAGGGGGCAGATGAAGACGTGGCGGCAGGGCCTTCGGAACCACCTCCGGAGGTCGGAACTTCTTCAGCTGGACCCTCCTCGATGGCGACTGAGGCCATCCCGGATGACATCCTGAGGAGGGAGGAGGAGCTCACCGAAAAGGTGGCTCTGGCCGACAAGGGCCTCGAAGAGCGCGCCAAGAAATTGGAAGAGCGCTGCACTGAGGAGGAGGAGAAGGCCTGGGTGCGAGGGCAGGAACTCTACGAGCAAGAGTGTGCCCTTGCTGACAGGGAGAAGAAAGTGAGGGGCAGGGAGAAGGACCTGGTTGACCGCCGGAACAAGATCCACCTCCGGGAGGAGGAGCTCAGAAAACTCGAGAAGCGAGTTGCTGAAAAAGATTCAGCAAAACGCCAAAGAAGTTGAGCGCCTCGCTCGCGAGAATTCTGAACTGGTGGCGACCAGAAGATCCTTGGAAGAATTGAAGGGCTTGAGGACTGTGGACTCCCTACAGATTTGGGAGTTCCTGGGCAAGGCCAACGACGCGCTGACACCGATGGGCTTCAGTCCCGTGCGTCCGGATGATCCGGAGCCGGAGCCGGACCTACCGTTGCAGGCGTTGAGCTCGGCAGGTAGCAAACTCTCCAAGGTGGGCGACGTCATCGCGGACCAATTGGAGGTTGAGGGGCAATCCCTGGCGAAGAACGTCACAGAGTATGTGCTGACGTGCTACACCTGCCGGAATCTCCAATTTCCTCTAGACCCGGTGCTTGAAGGACCCGTTGAAGGAGAAGGTGAAGCTGCCCGAGCCAACGTGTCGGAGGCTGCCCAGAAGGTCGCCCGGTTCTTCCATAGGGTCTAGGACCATCTCCGTAGCTCTCACTTGTATTCTCTCTTTTTCTTCCTCAATTTTGTAATCCCTTGTCTCCAGATGAATGAAATCCCCAAATTTTTGTGAATTTCACTTTTTGTCTTCAACACTTTTGTCTTCACTTGGCCCCCTGGTAGATGTACACAATTTGATTGTGAACATGTACCAAGAGGATATTGTGTTTTGTTGAAGACTCATTTGTTTCGAACTTGTAGAGTGTAGGTCCGAAGTCTTCGATAGTGAAGGCCCCCTGAGGTCAAATTGACTACCGTCGGAGCTTAGTAGCTCCGGCAATAGTCCCTATCAACGCATAGAGCATCGATAATTAGCCCTCCAGGGTGTCGGAGCTTAGTAGCTCCGGCAGTGACCTTTGCCAACGCGTAGCTTGTCGGCAGCAGACTCCGCTTGTGGGATCTTCTCACCATCTTTTATTTTACATCGAGGGCTGGTCCCCCTAGCTTTACCGGAGCTTGGTTGCTCCGGTGATGCTCGTTTTCAATGCTCAACATCGATTACAAGCCATCTAGGGGAGTCGGAGCTTTGTTAGCTCCGGCTTTTCTCCATCAACATGGATTTTATTTTTCCTGCACACTGAAGCCAAGAAAAATAGTAAAATTCGTTTCTTTTCTATAACTTTGCCGCGGCTTACGATTCTCAAGAAAATTTTAGGTCAAACGCGATTCTGAATACAACTGAATGCGTTGTCTTTTATTCCAGATCCAATTGTACTTGGACCCACCTTACTTCGGCCTGCCGGGTTGTAGGTAGAGTGGCGTACTTAGGGTGCTTGACTAGGCTAAGTCCATAGCACACTCCGACCCTAGGTTGGCTTGGCGGCATTTAGGCGAGTGAGCCATGAACAATATTTGGATCCGAAAGAATTGACAATACAGCTCGAATTGTACATGAACTGGTCGAACTAAAATTTCTTAAGAATTGCACAACTTTGTTATAAACAAGAAAGAGAAAAATAAAAAAGAATGTTGAGCCTGTACAAAATAAATGCACGTAGAGTCTGTTTTACCTGAAGATGTCTTTCATTATAGGTCCGGGGTACAGGGGAAACAAGTACACTCTTAGGGTACGGAACCAGGCTAAGCGTGTTTAATTTCTCGTTTGAGCCAGGGTAGCTAGTCACACTTTTAGTTCTGAGACTGTGACAAGTGTTGCATGAACTTTGCGGACCTTCCGGGGAAGGTCCGTCTGTTCTCCCGGAGGAACTACCCGACTCTGTACAATGACTCTATAACATACACCTCAAGTTACTACAGACTCACACCCATGATATTAAGTGTAGAACTTACGGAGGTGCTCGATGTTCCAAGGATTTGGGAGAGGTGTCCAATCCTCGGTAGCCAAGCGAACGCTTCCGGGATGTGATACTTTAATCACTCGGAAGGGTCCCTCCCAGCTGGGGGAGAGTTTGTTTAACCCTTCTATGGATTGTATTCTCCGTAGCACCAGATCGCCTTCCTCGAGCTGTCAGTTGTGTACATGCCGCTGATGATAGCGCTGAAGGGCTTGGCGGTATCGGGCATTCCAAACAGCTGCTTGGCACCTTCCCTCCTCAAGGAGGTCTAGGTCTTCACGCCAAAGCTGGTCCTGTGTGGCTTCGTCGAAGGTCCGGACCCGGAGTGACTCCAAGGTGATATTTCCGGAGGAAGGATTGCTTCAGCTCCATACACCAGGAAGAAGGGTGTCTCTCCAATTGACCGGTTTGGAGATGTCCTGTTGGCCCATAAAGTGGGCGGAAGCTCTTCAATCCAGTTGGCTCCATGTTTTTTCAAACGCTCATAGGTGCGTGTTTTGAGTCCTTTAAGGATTTCAGCATTTGCTCTCTCAGCTTGGTCGTTGCTTGCTGGGTGAGCTACGGAGGCGTAGCAAACTTGAATGCCGAGGTGTTCGCAATATCCTTGAAATGCAGAGCTTGTGAATTGGGTCCCATTATCAGTGATGATTTTGTTTGGGACTCCAAATCTGCTGTGACGCCTGGTTCCGAAAATGAACCAAGCTAACGCATATGTGTGCCCAGGATGTTCAACACACGTACACGAGTGATTCACAAATGATAAACAAATAATTACCACAGCTCAAATTATTAAATAAGTACTCTTATTACATAATTCAATATATCCTCGAATACAAGCTCTAATAGATATTAATGACAAGTTCAACTAATGCAGCGGAAATAAACTAATTAAGCAACTAAGTAAACTATGCAAAAGGGATAGCGCAGCTCCATGCAACACCACAGGCAAAGTTGACGGTAGACACGGCCTAGAACTCCGCATTATCGCCATTAAACTCACAATTCTGACCTGCAACTGTTGGGGGGGGGGTTGCAAGAGTGAGTACATGTCGTACTCAGCAAGTGTGGAAAGTATGACATGTGGCTGATTCAAATGACGATAATAATAATGGATAAGTGCTGAAAAGTACATTAAAACATTTGAAAAGCAATATATTATATGTATGTGAAGTAATCCCATCATAATCACGAGTAATACCATAATACCAAACTGAATTCATTACCATCATCAATAAGTCCAGATTTCACCATCGTCAATAACCATATTCAATACCAGAGATTAATCCATAACCATCCATAACTATTACCAAACCATAACCATTCCAATAACCATCCCATTACCAAATTCCCTCTAATCATGGAAGTTGTCCAGGTACTCATAACCGGGAGCACGGCTATCATGATAGTTTTAATTAACTCTGCAGAGTTTGTACCTCTTTACCCACGTGTTCGTGATTTCATCACCCTTCGGTGACTAAGAATCTCCCTTATGCCCATGACCCGTCGGTCATATTACACACTTCCGTTGGTGTGTGGCCAAGAGATCACAAAATAGCCTTTACAAAGGGATTACTAGCCTATTTAGACCCCACTGAGGTTTCACCGGTGGCGATGCCTCCAACTGAGCACATCTTCAACCACGGGCCCCCTCTTGAGCCATTCGGATCCCAGGGTAGTCCCACCAATCATCAACAAACCCAATCCGACTACCCCTTCCCCGAGCATCCACAATGGTCCAAACAGCACTAGCAAAGCCCTAATTAATCAGCTACGCCGCACCCATACTTGGCCTCGTGGTGGCACTGTAGTCCTGGCCTATTCTCGCATGAACCGGTCCTTAGATCTAAAGCAAGCAAACCACCATAACATCCAACCCATCCACATATCAGGCTTGCTTAGATCATCCATCGTATTGACCAGTTCACATTAACTAGAATACCATTGATGCTTAATTAAATGTGTAGTGTTGTTTGCCATCCCAGTTAATTAAGCGAAGCAAAAAGGTAAAAAGCCCTTCTCGACTCTCTACCATATATTCCAAGTGACAAGGGTGGTTAAACAAATATAGTAAACTTCCTACCATAGGATTCCCATCAATTTGACACAAGCATGCAGTTTGCAAACAAAACATTTATTTTAAAAATAGGATCAATATGCTTCAAAGACACTTGCCTTGCTCCGGCGGATAGGGTTGCTCAAGCGCTTCAAAGTCTTGATTTTGGAAACCCTCGTACACGATCTCTTGAGCACTTCCCTCTACTCGTGATCACACATACAAGAAAACATATACAATCAACATGATGCACACACATTAATCAATATGCGATGATATGCATGCATGCAAAGTACAATAATTGATTAACTACGGTTGTTTATTAATTAGATGCAACTAGTTCATACGTGTTCATATGAGTTTACGGGGGTTTTAACGAGAATTAGTGCTGCTGAAAATAAAAAGACGATGCAACTAAAATCAATTTACGTCTATTAGATCTAATATGTCGCTAAAATTCGCATCGGAAAAACGAATCCTACCGTAGATGCGATGGCTTCGATGATCGCGGGATGAAGGTAACGCGTAGACGAAGTAGATGCACAAGGTCCTCCGGCGGCACGACGACGGCGACGCGATGGCGACGACGATCTCCGGCGGTCGGCAGCACCCTCCTCTTTTTCTTCCTCTTCTTCCTCTCTTTTCTCCTCTCTTTTCTTCCCTGGCGGCGGCTCTGGTGCTTCCTTTTTCCCTTAACCCGGCGGCTAGGGTTTTATTTTCTGGGATCGGGAGAATTTACGGAGGCCACGTCGGTATTTATAGGCGCGGACGCGGTCTCGATCCAGGGACCGAGTCGGTCGGCCGGGCGATTCGCAGGGTGGGCCACGCGCGGGGCGCGGAAGTCGGCGGGGTGGGCGTGCGGGAGGGCGACGGGGTGGGGCCCGGGGCGCGAGCGGGAGGTGGCGCTCGGGGCGCGCGCGAGGCGGGGCCCAGGCGGCGGGGCGGGGGTGCTCGGCGCGGGCGCGTGCGTGCGCCTCGGGGACGTCGCGGGGTGGGCCAGGGCACAGCGGGGTGGGGCCTGGGGCGAGGTGCGCGCGGGAGCGCGCGTGAGGGCGGCGGCGGGACGCGTCGGGCGGGGTGCGCGCGCGGGGTAGGCGGGGCCCAGGCGCGAGGCTGGCGGCGTGGGATCGCGTCGGTGGGAGCGGGAGGGCGGCGGGGCGCGGCACGGCGCGCAAAATTCGTGCGTTGCGCGCGGGAATCGGGCGGGGGCGTCGGGGTGTCGCGCGGGAATCGGTCGGCGCGGGCTGGCTGGGCGGTCGGCCTGGCCGGCTCTGGTTTTTTTGTTTTTTTTCTTCTTCTCTCTTTTTTTATATTATTATATTATTATTTATTTTATTTATCTAATTTATTTATTTATTTTTTTATATATGTGATTATTATTATATATATTATTTATATACATATATTTATATATATATTATTATTATTTTTATACTTATTCCCTATTACAAGTTTTAGGCTATAAGTATTATTTTCTTTTTCTTCTTTTTGCTACACCATATATGTATGTTTTATCTTTTATTATCTTTCTTTTATCCTACTAATATTTAATGCATGATCATGTATGTAATGCATGATGCGAAAATTGAGGGTGTTACAAACCTACCCCCCTTAAAGTGAATCTCGCCCTCGAGATTCGATAGCGTGGAGAAAAGGTGAGGGAATTCTGCCTTCAAGTCTTCTTCACGTTCCCATGTAGCTTCGCTTTCCGTATGGTGTTTCCATTGCACTTTGCACTAACGGATCCTCTTATTCCTTGTGAATCCAAAACAATGAGGTTGACGGAGAAGTCTACCCCTCTTATTCTAAGGCTTATTTTTGGACATACTATATTTGTCCTCATCTCTCTTCCAGGAGACTTAACCAATAGAGTAAACTTCATATGAGAGATAGGCAAACTATACTTGGCAACATACTTTGATGCAATGAATGAATGTGATGCTCCAGAATCAAATAACATAGTCGCGGGGTTGGAGTTGGCGAGAAACATACCAATGACCACGTCATCCGCTTGATGAGCATCCTCCGTAGAGATATGGTTCACGTTGCCACGAGCAAAATTCTGCTGTCCACGGTTCCCTTGTGGCTGTCCTCCATTGGGTCTTGGATTTTGCCTCGGCGCATTGCTTCCTTGACCAAGGCCTGACTTAGGACATTGATGCGCAAAGTGTCCAGCTTCTCCACAAGTATAACACTTCTTAACTCCACCAGAATTATTGGGACGAGCTTAGTTTTGAACATTGGCTCCAGGAAAATCAGCACGAGGTGCATAAGGCATTGGAGGCCTAGGTGCTTGCATAACAGGGCGCTACTGCTCAAACTGAGTTGGGCGCGGTGCATAACCAGGGTGCTGAGCAGGAATAGAGGAGCTGTAACAGGGTGCATTGGGTGGTGCAAGGCGAGGGCGCACATTACTTCCTTGTTGTTGTCCTTGATGTGACGCCTTCCTCTTGATTTCTTGCTCCATCTCACGGATCTTGTTCTCAACCACAATTGCTTTGTCCACAAGCTTCTGAAAATTGGCATAATCGCAATTGAGTAGTTGCACTTGGATCTCATTGTTCAAGCCCCTCATGAACAAGTACTGTTTCCGGCTGTCCCGACTAACATCCTCAGGCACATACCTTGAGAGTTGAGTGAACTTGTTGAGATATTCACTCACGCTTGATCTTCCTTGCCTTAAGTTCTCGAATTCTTGCCTCTTCAAGATCATAACACCTTCCGGCACATAATGAGAGCGAAAATTCTCCTTGAATTCGGCCCAAGTGATTCTTTCTTGGTTCTCATGAGCACTGCAATAAGCATCCCACCAATCTGCAGCTGCTCTAACTAGTTGATGAGAAGCAAACAAGACCTTCTCCCGGTCACTGCATTAGAGAATAGCAAGTTTCTTCTCCACGGACTTGAGCCAATCATCAGCATCCATAGGGTCAGCAGCTTGAGCAAAGGTTGGCAGCCTAGTCCTCATAAACTCTCCCAATCGGTTATGAGGAGGCGGGGGTGGCGGTGGAGGCATGTGGGGCTGATTGTTGATATTGCCAGCCTGCAGCTGTCCCATAGTTTGTATCATGGTCTGCATGAGCTGGTTCTGCATAGCTAGTAGCTGCTCAATATTGATAGCTCCATGAGCAGGTCCTTGTCCAGTATTGTTCTGAGGTACTCCATGGTTCTCCTCCTCATCATTGACATCCCTCTGGTTACGAGTTCTCACCATCTGAAGAGGAGCAATAGGTAAGAATTTAGAAACGTCCCCAACTAAATGCATCAAGGGATATGAAACTAAACAGCTAGCTACACTAGCCTAGGTGGACATGGCAATGCTAAAGCATCCCAAAATCCTCTATTAAGCACACAAGCAAACAATATATATATAGAAAACAGCAAGCCAACAAAATCAAATCGATTCCTGAGTGCTCCTATGTGCGCTAAAGTGTCCATTCTATCTAGGCTGTGTCCTACGGTCAACCTGTGGCTCTGATACCAATCTGTGACGTCCGGTTCCGAAAATGAACCAAGCTAACGCATATGTGTGCCCAGGATGTTCAACACACATACACGAGTGATTCACAAATGATAAACAGATAATTATCACAGCTCAAATTATTAAATAAGTACTCTTATTACATAATTCATTATATCCTCGAATACAAGCTCTAATAGATATTAATGACAAGTTCAACTAATGCAGCGGAAATAAAATAATTAAGCAACTAAGCAAACTATGCAAAAGGGATAGCGCAACTCCATGCAACACCACAGGCAAAGTTGACGGTAGACACGGCCTAGAACTCCGCATTATCACCATTAAACTCACAATTATGACCTGCAACTGTTGGGGGGGGGATTGCAAGAGTGAGTACATGTCGTACTCAGCAAGTGTGGAAAGTATGACATGTGGCTGATTCAAATGACGATAATAATAATGGCTAAGTGCTGAAAAGTACATTAAAACATTTGAAAAGCAATATATTATATGTATGTGAAGTAATCCATCATAATCACGAGTAATACCATAATACCAAACTGAATTCATTACCATCATCAATAAGTCCAGATTTCACCATCGTCAATAACCATATTCAATACCAGAGATTAATCCATAACCATCCATAACCATTACCAAACCATAATCATTCCAATAACCATCCCATTACCAAATTCCCTCTAATCATGGAAGTTGTCCAGGTGCTCATAACCGGGAGCACAGCTATCATGATAGTTTTAATTAACTCTGCAGAGTTTGTACCTCTTTACCCACGTGTTCGTGATTTCATCACCCTTCGGTGACTAAGAATCTCCCTTATGCCCATGACCCGTCGGTCATATTACACACTTCCGTTGGTGTGTGGCTAAGAGATCACAAAATAGCCTTTACAAAGGGATTACTAGCCTATTTAGACCCCACTAAGGTTTCCCGGTGGCGATGCCTCCAACTGAGCACATCTTCAACCAAGGGCCCCCTCTTGAGCCATTCGGATCCTAGGGTAGTCCCACCAATTATCAACAAACCCAATCCGACTACCCCTTCCCCGAGCATCCACAATGGTCCAAACAGCACTAGTAAAGCCCTAATTAATCAGCTACGCCGCACCCATACTTGGCCTTGTGGTGGCACTGTAGTCCTGGCCTATTCTCGCATGAACCGGTCCTTAGATCTAAAGCAAGCAAACCACCATAACATCCAACCCATCCACATACCAGGCTTGCTTAGATCACCCATCGTATTGACCAGTTCACATTAACCAGAATACCATTGATGCATAATTAAATGGGTAGTGTTGTTTGCCATCCCAATTAATTAAGCGAAGCAAAAAGGTAAAAAGCCCTTCCCGACTCTCTACCATATATTCCAGGTGACAAGGGTGGTTAAACAAATCTAGTAAACTTCGTACCATAGGATTCCCATCAATTTGACACAAGCATGCAGTTTGCAAACAAAACATTTATTTTAAACATAGGATCAATATGCTTCAAGGACACTTGCCTTGCTCCGGCGGATAGGGTTGCTCAAGCACTTCAAAGTCTTGATTTTGGAAACCCTCGTACACGATCTCTTGAGCACTTCCCTCTACTCGTGATCACACATACAAGAAAACATATACAATCAACATGATGCACACACATTAATCAACATGCGATGATATGCATGCATGCAAAGTACAATAATTGATTAACTACGGTTGTTTATTAATTAGATGCAACTAGTTCATACGTGTTCATATGAGTTTACGGGGGTTTTAACGAGAATTAGTGCTGCTGAAAATAAAAAGACGATGCAACTAAAATCAATTTACGTCTATTAGATCTAATATGTCGCTAAAATTTGCATCAGAAAAACGAATCCTACTGTAGATGCAATGGCTTCGATGATCGCGGGATGAAGGTAACGCGTAGACGAAGTAGATGCGCAAGGTCCTCCGGCGGCACGACGACGGCGACGCGATGGCGACGACGATCTCCGGCGGACGGCGACACCCTTCTCTTTTTCTTCCTCTTCTTCCCCTCTTTTCTCCTCTCTTTTCTTCCCTGGCAGCGGCTCTGGTGCTTCCTTTTTCCCTTAACCCGGCGGCTAGGGTTTTATTTTCTGGGATCGGGAGAATTTACAGAGGCCACGTCGGTATTTATAGGTGCGGACGCGGTCTCGATCCAGGGACCGAGTCGGTCGGCCGGGCGATTCGCGGGGTGGGCCACGCGCGGGGCGCGGAAGTCGGCGGGGTGGGCGTGCGGGAGGGCGGCGGGGTGGGGCCCGGGGCGCGAGCGGGAAGTGGCGCTCGGGGTGTGCGCGAGGCGGGGCCCAGGCGGCGGGGCGGGGGCGCTCGGCGCGGGCGCGTGCGTGCGCCTCGGGGACGTCGCGGGGTGGGCCAGGGCGCGGCGGGGTGGGGCCCGGGGCGAGTTGCGCGCGGGAGCGCGCGTGAGGGCGGCGGCGGGACGCGTCGGGCGGGGTGCGCTCACGGGGTAGGCGGGGCCCAGGCGCGGGGCTTGCAGCGTGGGATCACGTCGGTGGGAGCGGGAGGGCGGCGGGGCGCGGCACGGCACGCGAAATTCGTGCGTTGCGCGCGGGAATCGGGCGGGGGCGTCGGGGTGTCGCGCGGGAATCGGTCGGCGCGGGCTGGCTGGGCCGTCGGCCTGGCCGGCGCTGGTTTTTTTTTGTTTTTTTCTTCTTCTCTTTTTTTATATTATTATATTATTATTTAAATTTTATTTATTTTATTTATCTTATTCATTTTATTTATTTATTTATTTATATATGTGATTATTATTATATATATTATTTATATACATATATTTATATATATATTTATTATTATTTTTATACTTATTCCCTATTACAAGTTTTAGGCTATAAGTATTATTTTCTTTTTCTTCTTTTTGCTACACCATATATGTATGTTTTATCTTTTATTATCTTTCTTTTATCCTACTAATGTTTAATGCATGATCATTTATGCAATGCAGGATGCGAAAATTGAGGGTGTTACATCTGCATACAATGGACTGCAAAAAGTTGATAGCAGATTGCTTGTTGATTGTCACAACTGGAGTTGCTTCCGGCCACTTGGTGAACTTGTCAATGGCAACGTACAGGAACTTGTAACCTCCGACGGCTCTTGGGAAAGGTCCCAAGATGTCCATCCCCCACACAGCGAAGGGCCATGTAGGAGGTATCATTTGTAGGGGCTGAGCCGGTGTGTGAATTTGCTTTGCATGAAATTGACATGCTTCGCATTTCTTCACCAGCTCAGTTGCATACTGGAGTGCTGTAGGCCAGTAGAAGCCATGCCGAAAGGCTTTACCAACCAACGTGCGGGAAGACGCGTGGTTCCCACACTCGCCTCCATGGATTTCTACGAGGAGCTCACAGCCTTCTTCCCTTATGATGCACCGCATTAGGATGCCATTGGCACCGCGCCGATAGAGATCCCCTTCTACCAACGTCTATCTTTTAGCCAATCTGACTACCCGGTCAGCGGATACATCATCGTCAGCAAGGATGTTGTCTTTCAAGTAGCTCTGAATCTCCGAGATCCATGCATCGGAACTAACTTGAGCATTTGAGTCTTGCGTGCTGGGTTGCTCGGAGCTTCCGACAGCACCTACGACCCTTGATGGCTGCCATGGTAACAGGGCCATCGGGACCGTCAGCTTCGGGATGCTAATCTCGCCCCCTTCGCTCAGTTCGGCAGGCTGAGCTTTGGGTTTTGACAACCTCCGGACAAAAGTTCCGTCAGGAGCCGGAGCTCCGGTTGACGCTTTCGTCGAGAGTTCGTCGGCTTCAGCGTTGTGGGCACGCTGGACATGGTGGAGATCTAGGACTTCGAAGTCCTTCTGAAGCCTCTGGACTTCAAGGAGGTAAGCAGCTAGCTGGAGATTGTTGCAGGAGCATTCACCCTTCACTTGCTTAATGATGAGCTGTGAATCTCCCTTGACCAGCAGTTGCTTGACACCGTATGACAGTGCCACCCTTAGTCCGTAAATGAGTGCTTCATATTCCGCCATGTTGTTGGTCGCCTTGAAGTCAAGGTGTACCATGTATTTTACCTTCTCTCCGGTTGGTGCGAGGAGAAGGATTCCAGCTCCGGCCCCCTGCTTTTGCATGGAGCCGTCGAAGTAGAGGGTCCAGTGAGGCTCGGTGAAGGCTGGAGCCTTGTGTTTCGGCTTCTGCTCAGTGGGGCCCTAGGGTTTGATGGAGAGGGAGTCCATTCCGCCACGAAATCTGCCAATGCCTGACTCTTGATTGCTTGCCTTGAAATGAATTCGAGATCGAATTCAGCCAATTCCGCTGCCCACTTTGCAATATTCTCAGTTGAATTGGGATTATGCAAGATTGCTCGAAGTGGGTAAGAGGTCACCACTGAAATTTTGTGAGCTTGGAAGTAATGACGAAGCTTCCTGGAGGCAATAAGAACTGCATAGAGCAGCTTATGCACCTCTAGGTATCGAGTCTTGGCATCATGTAGTACTTCGCTGATGAAGTACACTGGTCGCTGAATGGTCCGGACCCTTTCGGAGGGGCCCGAAGCTTCCTCTTCACTGACTCGGATCCTCCCGGAGAGATCCGGATTTTCTTCGGGGACCTCTGGGTCCTGGCTGGAGGAACCCGAAGCTTCTTCAGAAGCGACTTGGACCCTCCCGGAGGGATCTGGGTCTTCCGAAGTGACTTCTTGTGGATTCAAGTCTGGGAGCTGGGACCCAGACTCGCTTTCAGGATCCTCCGGACCCTCCCGAAGGGGTCTGGATTCCTGAGTATGTGGTAGTTCTGGTCTCTCCGCGACTAGGACCATACTGACGACTTCGTCAGTGACTGAAATGTAAAGCAGCAAAGGCTCAGCAGGGTTCGGAGCTACCAGAATTGGTAGGGTGGTGAGGAACTATTTTAGCTCCTGGAATGCCTTTTCTACTTCTTTAGACCATTGGAATGGTCCGGACTTCCTCAATAACTTGAAGAAGGGAGTGCCCGTTCTGCCAGTCTTGAAATGAACCGGCTGAGGGCTGCTAGACATCCGGTTAGCTTTTGGACATCTTTGATGCGAGCTGGTGGTCGCATGTCTTCAATGGTTTTGATCTTCGCCGAATTAGCTTCTATGCCCCGGTGACTTACCAGAAAATCAAGAAGTTTTCCGGAGCTAACCCCGAAGACACACTTGTCTGGGCTTAGCTTTGTGCGGGTGACCCGCAACTTATCGAGAACAGCCTGCAAGGTGGAATCCACTATCTGATCTATTCTAGGTAGTGGGAATGGATCTTTTGTACATGCCTTATTTAGTGTTGTGTAGTCGATACACATCCGAAGCTTCCCACCGGCCTTGGGCACAACGACTGGGTTTGCCAGCCATTTTGGATGGAAGACTTCTCGGATGAATCCAGCTTCGAGCAACTTCTTCACTTCTTGTCGGATGAAGTTCGGTCGCTCTACGGATTGCTTCTGAGGCTTCTGATGCACAGGTCGGGCGTCGGGGTAGATCTTCAGATTGTGCTCAATCACTTCCCTGGGGATCCCAGGCATTTGTGACGGTTGCCAGGAAAACACGTCGACATTAGCCTGGAGGAAAGTGATGAGCGCGAGTTCCTATTTGTCGTTCAATCCCCCCAATATACGGGTGGTCTGAGCGGCATCGGAACCAATTTGGACGACTTTGATGGGAATGTCGGTGTCGTCGCTTGGCTGCACATGAGGTGCAGAAGTCGAGCCTCGCTGACGGATGCTCGGGGGTTTTGGAGCTTGCTCCTGCCTGGAGTCCTCCTCTTGCGTCGTGGTGAGTGCATGGAGTTCTTCCAGAGCAGTTACTCCGGCAGTACGATCTCCGCGGATCCGGAGAACGCCTACTGGTGTTGGCATCTTTAACACCATGTAACCATAATGAGCAGCTGCCATGAATTTGTACAAGGCAGGCCTACCCAAGATGGCATTGAAGGGTAAGTTGATCTGAGCAATGTCAAAGACCAACTTCTCGGTGCGATACTTCTGCCGGGTCCCGAAGGTAACGGGGAGGGTAATAGCTCCGAGTGGGGTAATAGCTCCCGGACCTACTCCGGAGAAAGGTCGGGAGGGGTGGAGATCCGAAGGTCGGAGCTGAAGCTTGGTAAAAGCTTCAAATCTTATGAGATTGATCCACGAACCTCCGTCTATCATAACATGGTGGAGTTGGATGTTATTGATAATAGGAGATACCATCAAAGGTAGCTGGCCTGCTCCAACCATGCTTCGGGGGCAGTCCGAAGCATCAAAAGTGATGGCTGTGTCCATCCACCTCTGATGAGGCTCTGCCCTGGCTGTAGGAGCTACAGCGGCCATGTCCCGACGCATAGTCTTGATGACGCGGCGGGAGGTAATGTCCCATGATCCACCAAAAATGGTGTTCATGGTCTTCCGACGCTCATTGTCAGAGACGTCGGAATCGTCGTCGACGGAGGTGTAGACGGCCTTCAGAACCTTTTTGGGATCCTGAAAACCTAACTCCTCTTCAGCCGGAGCTTCGTCAACCTTTTGTTTTCCTTCCCTCTGTCGGAAAGGAGCTTCTTCTCGGCGCTTGTTGTAGCGCTCGGCAAGGTTTTGGACCTCCCGGCAGTCTTCCAAATTGTGGCTGTCCGTTTTGTGAATTGGACACCACACCTTGGGTTTGCCACCGTCTTCAGAAGACGATCGAGGTTGCTTCTCGAGGCGTGGCACCCGGCCACCCGGAGCTGCAGCAGCTGCAGCATTGGATGCACCGGCCGACGGCTTCTTCTTGTCGTTGGTCTTTTTATTCTTCTTCCCGTTCCCGGAGGTAGTGGCTTCTTCTTTGGAGGATTTCTTGTGATCCTCCGAAGTTGGTTTGGAGTGCATTTCACGGCCCTCCGCAGCTCTGGCACACTTGTCAGCCAAGCTGAAGAGTTCCGTGACACTGGTAATCTCCTTGATCGCCAGTTTCTCCAGCATCTTCTTATCCCGCACTCCCTGTCTAAATGCCACGATGAGAGAGGCGCTAGAGATAGAAGGGATAGTGTTTTGTACCTGAGAGAATCTCTGGATGAATGATCGCAGGGATTCTCCTCCTTTTTGCACAACTGCAAAAAGGTACAGTTCAGTGCCTGGTCGGGTGTAAGAACTCCCGAAGTTGGCGGTGAACTGCCGGCACAACTCCTCCCAACTGCTGATGGAGTTGGGTGGAAGGCTCATAAACCGGGACCTGGCGGTCCCAGTTAAAGCCACTAGGAAATAATTGGCCATTACGGCCTCATTTCCGCCAGCTGCCAAGATAGCAGTGGAGTAAATATGAAGAAATTCGACAGGATTAACAGTCCTGTCGAACTTCTCCGGCAGGTGAGGCCGGAACTTCTATGGCCACCTGACCACATGCAGATGCATGGCCAGGGCTGAACAGCCTCCTCCTATTCCTTCAGGAGCAGGAATGTCTTGAGCTTCTCGTCTTTCACGAGCACACTCAATATGGACTCGGCCGTCTTGTTCGCGATATCGGCGATCAAGCTCCACCCGGAGGTCATGAGTTGAAAGCCTTGATACCGTGTGAGTGCGTCGTGCCCCGGAGGGCAACGACGTCACCTGTTGTGATGCAGCACGTCTCCTGTTGTTGGAAACGTGCAGACCAAGTCTGCCAGACAAGGTACGCCGCTGCGATGGGGCCCGTCCTGAAGGAGGAGGACCCTGGTTGCTGATGTGGTCGGCTGCTGCTGCAACCAAGTGTTCTACATCGGCCCTCCACTGCTCCATTGCATCCCGAGATGCGTCCGGAGGTGGTGAGCGCTGAAGAAGAGCATGTTCTGCATGAAGCGCGTGTTCCGGGTTGTTGAGATTGGCCGACGCAGTGATTGACGCCGGTGCACCATCGCGTTGTCCAGCTTGATTTGCTGGTGGAGGCGGCGGTGGTGGAAGTGTGACCCCTGCTGGAGCCGTGGTTCCTGCTGGTGGCTGCATATTGGAGGGGTTACCTCCAACAGCTTGAACAGCGGGACGACCATTGAATGATCCAGCGGCTGAGTTCACCATTCTTAAAAGCTCAGGCCCCCCTACCTGGCGCGCCAACTGTCGGTGGTTTTGATCCGGCAGATCTCCCGACACTACTAAAGTGTTAAAGGATTTTGAGGTTCGGTGTGGGCGCGCGGAGATTCAAGAAGCTGAATTGTGAATGACACAGTAGACATGGGAATTTACGTGGTTCGGGCCGCCTGAGCGTAATACCCTACTCCACGGGGTGTGTTGATGTTGTATTGGATGTATGTCTAGAGCGTCTGTCTCGTATGTGTTCGAGTGTGTGTGTACAGAGAGTCTCTCTATGTATAGTCGGTCTGTCCTTTTATAGTACAAGGGCAGGCCGTTACAAGTTAGCCTGGCCCGACAGGTGGCCCCGGTGGTTACTGATATTGATACACATTCAACATATTTAATTACCCTTAATGACCGAGTTATGGGCTTTGACAGCACCATTACTGGTAATTAAGGTCGTCCGATCGTGTGTCATTAATATAGTATTAATGACACTTGATCAGGTCTTGAAGTCCTTGATTCCCCTTTGAAGATCCAGAGCCGTTGTGGAGTCTTCCGGAGGTTAGAGGCTGAAGATCCGACGGTTGGACACGTGGCAGCACCGGAGCACACTGTGGAGAACAGATGGCTCCAGTGTTACCCGACACGTGTAAGCACCGAAGCTTCCCTAGGTCTAGGGTTAGGTCCGGGGGTGCCATTTCGGTACATAGCCCGGAGCTTCCCCCTTGCGGGTGGTAGCTCCGGTTTGTTAGTACACGTGGCAACCCTGGGACTAACCATGTTGGAGAAGCAGGTCCGGACATGTCTGACATGTGGGACTCCGAAGGTCTTCAAATCAAGTGGATGACTTTCCCTTGAGATCTTTGCAATCCCAAGGAGTATATGGTACCCAGGGTACCGACACACGCGTTAGGTGATCAAAGCCTACGTGACCAAGTCTACGATGCCAAAAATATAAGTCCTTTGAATCATTAGCAACTAGACACCTATGCTTAGAGGAAGACATATCAAAATCAGCTTTAAAAACTCTTCCAAATCGAGACATGTTAAAAATAAGCTCACTATTTGAACCTACAACTTTGCAGCAATTTTTATTGAAAATAATTTTTAGATTTTCATCTAGCAATTGTGCAACAGAAAGCAAGTTGTATTTCAAATTTTTCACAAGTGCCATATCCTTCAAAGTGTAGTGATCATTTACTCTAACCGAACCCTTGGCAATTATAGGAGTTGAAGAATTATCGGCAAAAGTAACATTCTCTACACGTGACACAAAAGAGAGGGAGGAGAACCAATCTTTGCTACCAGTCATGTGGCGTGAGCAACCTGAATCCACAATCCAAATGTTCTCCTTCCTCAAACGTGTAACCTACATAGAAGCACAATATGTCGATCACTCAATACTGGGGTTAGTCAAAAGGCATTTAGGAATCCAGTACTAAGTCACGCGACGTGCAGGAGGAAAAACACGCGAAAGCTGAGACAAAACAGCAAGTTTATGAGTCAAAGTTTGAGATTTTTTATTCTTGACTACTGACCTATAAGGTGTTACTTGTGTAGCACAAAAATCAGTAGCTCCGGAGGCAAAAATAGAAGATCCGGAGGTAAACTTTGAATGTTTTTGACTCAAAACAGTAGGTTGTACATTCGGTTCAATATGTGCAGCAAATTTTGCATGAAAGTTATGAGATCTAGCAACCATTCTTTCCCTTTTCTGTTGTTTAGCTAGTCTATAACAAAAATCTATGACATGACCATCTCTACCACAGAAGGTACAATGAAATTTAACTTTGTGTTCATGTCTACATGAGCAAGCAATATTTTTATTGGAAACCGAATGAAGCAACACTCCTGCAGATTTGAAAACCACTCTTTTTTGTTTAGGAACTGTTTGAATCAAACCACTTCCTAATGACTTTACAATTTTAGGTGGATGTGCCTTAGCATGAGCATGAGAATCAAAACCTAATCCAGTTTTATCATTGTAAGACTTGGAAGAATTCAGCAGCAAGTTTAGGTTCTTATTCCCATTACAAAACTGATCTAATGTCCTATACATGTCATCAAGTTTATTGGACAGATCAAGGCAATTTTCACATGAAGTTTTTCCTTTTAGTTTGCAATTGGAACAAAATTTAACTTCATGAGAACGTAAAGCATTTTTCAATATAGAAATTTCATTCATAGCATCCTGTAGTTTCTTATCAAGATCATCACAAGTAGAACAATGCAAATCAATTGTAGAACAGCTAGCATCTTTCAAGTTTTTATCATTAAGTGCATCAAGCTCTTTGTTCTTTTCAATTTCTAACTCAAGTTTATCAAGTGTGAAGGTGTGCGCACTTCTTAATGAGGACAATTGT
Source organism: Tuctoria greenei (assembly GCA_036927565.1). NCBI lineage: Eukaryota > Viridiplantae > Streptophyta > Magnoliopsida > Poales > Poaceae > Tuctoria > Tuctoria greenei. The sequence goes on along the minus strand of JAYESD010000005.1, from coordinate 216,745,667 downwards.
TCGTATATTAAATCACATGAGGAACATGCATCATCACTAGGAACCAAAGTTTTTAAACAGTTGATTTCAGATTCTAGTGATTCAATTTTAGCAGCACTATCCCTAAGATTTTTGTCCTTTTTCTTAATAATAATAGTGGCACGAGAAATAGCATCACATATTTCTTCGCAAGTAGGACATACCTCTTCATTGTCGCTGTTGTGTTCTGCCTCCTCCATACTTGATCTTGACTTGCCCGCCATGAAGCACAAGTTTGCCAAATCATCTTCATCTTCATCACTTCCAATGTCCACGTCGCTTGAACTGAACTCTTGAAGTGCAGTGATGAAAGTGTTGATAATCTTGCGTCCTATGGTACCTTTCTTCTTTTTGTTGGAATTTCCAGAAGAGGTCCGAACCTTGCTTTGTTTTTCTTCCCGGGTGGTCGGACCTGAAAGGTTAGGGCATTCTGTACGAAAGTGTTCTGTTTTACCACATTCAAAACAGCATTGAGGTCCGGAGCTTCCTCTCCTTCTAGTTCTCACATTTTGCAATGCTTTTGAGAATCTAGTAGAGATGAGTGCCAACTCCTCTTCCGGAAATTCTTCGATCTGCTCCACGGTTAGTGAAGACAACAAAACAAGAGTATTGCAAGATGATGATTGGCCGGAGCTAGACATATCATGTTGTGAAACAAATGCAATAGACTTATTGGGGTTCTTACGTGAGATTATGTCAATTTCATGAGTTTTTAACTTGGAATATAGCACATCTAAAGTAAGTGAACTCATGACAGTAGATTCACGAATAGATGTGACTTTCATCTCCCAAATTGACATATCTAATGCACTTAGTAATTGCGTAGCATTTTCAGCATCTGAAAAATTAACATTGACACTACGCAAGTTGCTAAGAATTTTATTAAAGCGAGCAAAAAGGTCATCAATAGACTCACCGGGTTGCATCTCGAAGCGCATGTATTCCTTTTTGAACATGTCTTGCCTTACCTCTTTGATCGTGTTGGATCCTTCGTGGTAGTCACAAAGTGCTTTCCACACATCGTATGCAGATCGGAGGTGTGCAACACGGTCGAAGTTGGTTTGTCTTAATCCTTGTATGATCAAGTTCCGAGCCTTGTTGTTGTTGTCGACATCTCTCATATTTGTAGCTGTAACTTGATCGTTTGATGGCACTTCGTAAGGCTTGTATACCTTCTCCCATATTGCAAAGCCTTGTGCCTGGATGAAAGCCTCCATGTGTGCCTTACAAACCTGAAAATCAATACCAGCAAACACACAAGGTTTGGCAGAGTACTTCTCCATGATGATTAGTCAAAAACACGCGCAAATCTCAAAGATTAGAGCACCGTGGCTCTGATACTAATTGTAGGATCGAATAGCACGTGAAAAGCTACCAGAGGGGGGGGGGGTGAACGGTAGATTTAAAAATCTTATGCAGCGGAAACAATTAAACCCCAAACCCTTTCGGCAGAAAAACGATCTGTTAAAGAAATCGTGTGTGAGACTAATCTAAACGTGTTTCACCGTGACAAAAGTGATAGATATCAGAGAAAATCAAGTCACGAAGACAACACAAAAAGAATCACTCAAATCCGTCGAGGAAAACTCAAGTTATGATCGAAAGATCAAACAAAGGTCAATCTGCCCTACCCGAGAAAAACAGTTCTGGAACGCTGCAAATAAACTCGTGTAGATCATAGACCACAAATCCAATGACCGTGAAATTTTGACAGATGATATACAATCAAGTTTTGAAGACAACTCAAAAGAATCACGTCAATTGAATCTGTAAAACTCGAGTTATGATAAAACCACCGACGAAAGGTAGTGCTGTCCAGAAACTCGAGGAGTAAAACTTGTTTGGAACAAGTCGGACGAACAAGGCACAAAAGTTCCTTCAAACTACGAATTTTATTCAATAGAACACAAGAGGAACAGACCCAAAGTCGTGCACCACGAGCTCTGGGCTCCCTTGCTTATATAACCAGCCCTTAGGCCAACCCAATATCAACTAGGGCTCCAATCCTACTCAGATCACGAATCGTAACTTTCTATAACTGCTCAAGATTCTTCTATACGTAGATAGAAGCAATCTTAAGACTTACAAATACCTTAGGAACGTATCCCCCATTCCTAAACAACTCAAATTCGCGACCCACATGAAATCCTATCATAACCAACTCAAATCTTTCCATATTTGAGTCAAACCTGACTCAACCGCAGCCTGAGTCCATAACCTAGTCGGTTGGACCTTTCCGACCAATTCTTTACATCCACATCTCTTCATCACGCCTCGGAACCATGTAACCACGTTGAAAGCATCTAGGCCCCATGAGGTACGGTTTCGGTGATTAATGACAACCATTCAATATTACTAATGAATTTGTGAATGCAAGGTCTCAATAACACTCAATCAAACGAAATCAAAATTACATTGGAGACCCATATAAAATCAATGAATGAGATCAAATCAAATCGTATGAAGACAAGAAGTGAAAGCTCAAACTTGATATCACTCAATGCTTGAAGACAATCAAAACAACACTTCAAACAAATGTCAAAGAGGTCACAAGTTCAAAATTCCAAAAGAACAACTCAAAACAACTCGAAGTCAACAAGTTGAACACACCGGATCATCCGATGGTCTTGGAGTTGACTGCATCGGTCGAGTTGGTTCAACTGAAGAAGAAGACCTCAGACAAATGCACTCACCGGATCATCCGATGTGAGTGGCTCAGTGACATCGGTCCATCATCACAGATTGCAATACCATTGGACCAAGTGAAGCACCAGATCATCCGATGTGCAGACTTACACACATCGGTCGATCACTCCAGTGAGCCTTAAGATCAAGCAAAATTCTGGAGGAAGAGCCACCGGATCATCCGATGAGAAGACAGATCAACATCGGTCTAACAACGGTCATATCTGACACAGTGACATCAGCTAATTTGGATTTGACCGATGTTAACTGAAGGGGAGACATCGGATCATCCGGTGTTCGCAGAGAAGTGATGTCAGCCTACTTTTCCAACGGCTATCTCGTGGAGGCTGGCTATTTATACCCCTTCAACCTGTCAAATCGATAAGACTTGAAGCCCAGACATACTCTACACATCCTAGAGCATTCAAGCAATAGAGCAACCACTTTCACATCAATTGTTCATCATTTGTACACCAAGAGATAGGCTAGAACTAGCTAGAGATAGTGCTTGGGTGCCTCCATTCTTGGTGATTGGAGTCTCTAGTGTAGTGAGAGCCATAAGGGAGTGTCCCTTGGTGTGTGCAACTTCCGGAGCTTGCCAAGAGGATTGTGGAAGCCCGGAGGATCCCAAAAGTGTACAAGGCTTGAGCTCCACCTTGCCGAGGTTGGCGAACGGAGAAGAATAGTGAAGAAGCCCCTTGTCTCGGTGACTTGGGAGTGGCAAAACCCTTCGGTGGGTGCCACAACGTGGATGTAGGAAGATCCTTGTGATCTTACCGAACCACGGGATAAACTCCGTGTCCCTTGAGCGTTTGCATCCCTCTCCCTTTTTACTCTTATGCAATCTTCATTCCGCAACTTTAATTTACATTGATTGCATAGTTTAATTGCATAGGGAATTGGGCTTGAGGTTGTTAATTCTTAATCGTTTTAAAATTTGAAAGAAAGCCCAATTCACCCCCCCCCCCTCTTGGGCATTTCGATCCTTACACATGTCCATGCACTCCTTGCACACGTGCAAACATCTTCCAATGATGTCCACAATACCTTCATATGCATTGTTCTTGATTCAATCATGCTGTGCAACCTCCTGATCAGCTCAACCACAATTCCTCCTGAATTTGGTTGTTGGAACCCCATCTTCTCCCTGAGACTAGTCCAATGGATCCCGTCACCAGCCATGTCTTGAACTCAAGCAACACCTGCACATGAATAAACAACCAATTCATACGAGCCCAAGTCCTCGACTTGACTCAAGTTAGTTCCGAACACAACATCTTACGTGAGAGCCTCACATAAGCATGTTGCAAAGTATAGCAAAACGATATCAGCCATATCATCCAAAACGCACCAAAAACTTAGCAAATGAATACTAAGCAATCTTTCCAATCATGTAAAGCAAGTACGAAACATTGCAAATGAAAAGCAGAAGCACTTCGGTCAAGTTCCGGATCTTGCCAGGGCAACCCGGAGCTTGAGCCGGAGCTAACAAGAGCTAGTAGAACCTAGCGCCGGAGCTTACCAAAACTAGTACAACCAAGCTCCCGCCGGAGCTTACAAAACTAGCAAGACCTAGTGCCGGAGCTAACCAGAACTAGTCGGAACTAGTAAACCCAAAAATCAGAGCTAGAAAAAGTACGTCGGAGCTTAGCAAAAGCATGCCAGAGCTATCAAATATATGCCGGAGCTATCAAAGACATGACGGAGCTAAAGACAAAACTCATCGGAGCTGACCAAAGCTAGTCGGACCTAGCATCGAACGTAACCGGAGCTACCCAAACCAAGCCGGACCTACCGTCGGACCTTGCTGTAGCTCAGAGCTAGAGTCGGATCTTGATAAAAAGGTGTTTTGGTGATATTCAAAACTTTTATCATCAAAGCCAAGTGTATTCACTACAAGCCAATATATTCAGCACACATAGGTCTTACAACGTCCAGAAGCTGACTGGATGTCTAGCTGCCCTCAGCCGGTTCATCTCAAGACTGGCGGAATGGGCGCTACCCTTCTTCAAGTTATTGAGGAAGTCCAGACCATTCCAATGGTCTGAAGAAGCAGAAAAGACATTCCAGGAGTTGAAGCAACTCCTCACCACTCTACCAACCTTGGTAGCTCTGAATCCTGGTGAGCCACTTCTGCTTTACATTTCGGCAACTAACGAAGTTGTCAGCATGGTCCTGGTTGCGGAAAGACCAGAGCCATCTCCAGTTCAGGAATCCAGACCCCTCCGGGAGAGTCCGGAGCTACCTGAAGACGAGTCCACGTCCCAGCTCCCAAACCCTGATCCTCAAGGCGAGACGCCGGAGGATCCATCTCCTTCAAATGAAGGAGTCACTGCTGCTGAACAAGAAGATTTGGACCCCTCTGGGAAGGTCCGGATCACTTCAGAAGAAGCTCTGGGTTCCTCCAACCGGAACTCGAAGGTCCCCGGACAAGGTCCAGACCCCTCCAGGAGGGTCCGGGATGATGATGAGGAAGCTCCGGGCCCCTTCAGGAGGGTCTAGACAGTCCAACACCCAGTATACTTCATCAGCGAAGTACTCCATGACGCCAAGACTCGGTACCTGGAGGTACATAAGCTGTTCTACGCAGTTCTTATTGCTTCTAGGAAGCTCCGACACTACTTTCAAGCTCACAAGATTTCAGTGGTAACTTCTTATCCACTGCATGCAATCTTGCATAACCCCAACTCCACTGGGAACATTGCAAAGTGGGCAGCAGAATTGGCCGAGTTCGACCTTGAATTCGTCCCAAGACAACCGATCAAGAGTTAAGCATTGGCGTACTTTGTGGCGGAATGGACCCTCTCTCCATCAAATCCCGGGGGTCCTAGTGAGCAGAAGCCAGAACCCAAGGTCCCGGTCTTCACCGAGCCTCACTGGACTCTCTACTTCGACGGCTTCGTGGAGAAGCAGGGGGCCGGAGCTAGAGTCCTTCTCCTCGCTCCGACCGGGGAGAAGGTCAAATACATGGTTCACCTTGACTTCAAGGCGACCAACAACATGGCAGAGTATGAAGCACCAATATATGGGCTCAAGGTGGCACTATCATATGGTGTCAAGCAGCTATTGGTAAAGAGTGATTCGCAGCTCGTTATAAAGCAACTCAAAGGTGAATGCTACTACAACAACCCTCAACTAGCTGCATACCTACTTGAAGTCTAGAAGCTTCAGAAGGACTTCGAAGTCCTGGATCTTTGCCATGTCCAGCATCTCAACAATGCTGAAGATGACGAACTCTCGATGAAAGCTTCAACCGGAGCTCCGGCTCCCGACGGAACCTTCGTCCAAAGATTGTCAAGACCAACAACTCAGCCTGCCGAACTGAGCGAAGGGGGCAAGACCAGCACCTCGAAGCTAGCGGTCCCAATGGCCCTGTTACCATGGCGTCCATCAAGGGTCGTAGGTGCTGAAGGAAGCTCCGAGCAACCCAGCACGCAAGACTCAAATCCCCAAGTTAGCTCTGATGCATGTATCTCGGAGATCCCGAGCTACTTGAAAGACAATTTCCTTCCTGAAGATAATGTATCCGCTGATCGGATAGTCAGATTGGCTAAAAGATACACGCTGGTAGAAGGGGATCTCTACCGGTGCGGTGCCAACGGTGTCCTAATGCGGTGCATTACAAGGAAGAAGGTTGCGAGCTCCTTGCAGAAATCCATGGAGGCGAGTGTGGAAACCACTCGTCTTCCCGCACGCTAGTCGATAAAGCCTTCCGGCATGGTTTTTACTGGCCTACAGCACTCCATGATGCAACTGAGCTAGTGAAGAAATGCGAAGCATGCCAGTTCCATGCAAAGCAAATTCACACACCAGCTCAACCTCTACAAATGATACCTCCTTAATGTCCATTCGCTGTGTGGGGGATGGATATCTTGGGACCTTTCCCAAGAGTCGTTGGAGGTTACAAGTTCATGTACGTTGCCATTGACAAGTTCACCAAATGGTCGGAAGCAACTCCAGTTGTGACAATAAACAAGCAACCAGCTATCAACTTCTTGCAGTCCATTGTATGCAGATTTGGAGTCCCCAACAAGATCATAATTGATAATGGGACCCAATTCACAAGCTCTGCATTCCAAGGCTATTACGAAGACCTCGGCATTCAAGTCAGCTACGCCTCAGTAACTCACCCGACAAGCAATGGCCAAGCTGAGAGAGCAAATGCAGAAATCCTAAAAGGACACAAGACGCGCACATATGAGCACCTGAAAAAACATGGAGCCAACTGGATTGAAGAGCTTCCGCCAACCTTGTGGGCAAACAGGACAACTCCAAATCGGTGAACTGGAGAGACACCCTTCTTCTTGGTGTACGGAGATGCAGCAGTCATTCCTCCGAAAATCACCTTGGGGTCACTCCGGGTGCGGACCTTCGACGATGCCGCGCAGGACCAGCTCCGGCGTGAAGACCTTGACCTCCTTGAAGAGGGAAGGTGCCGAGCATCTGTTCGGAATGCCCGATACCGCCAAGCTCTTCGATGCTATCACCAAAGGCATGTTCACAGCCGACGGCTCGAGGAAGGCGATCTAGTGCTACGGAGAATACAAACTCGAGAAGGCTTAAACAAACTCTCCCCCAGCTGGGAAGGACCCTCCCAAGTGATCAAAGTATCCCATTTCGGATGCGTTCGCTTGGCAACCGAGGATGGGATACCTCTCCCTAATCCTTAGAACATTGAGCATCTCCATAAGTTCTACACTTAATATCACGGATGTGAGTCTGTAGTTACATGTGGTGTATGTTATAGAGTCATTGTACAGAGTCGGGTAGCTCCTCCGGGAGAATAGTCGGGCCTTCCTCGGAAGGTCCGCAAAGTTCAGGCAACACTTGTCATAGTCTCAGAACTAAAAGTGTAGCTAGCTATTTTGGGTCAAACGAGAAATGCAACACACTTAGCCTGGTTCCGTACCCTAAGAGTGTACTTGTTTCCCCTGTACCCCGGACCTATAATGAAAGACATCATTGTGTGAAAACAGACTCCACGTGTATTTATTTTGTACATGCTCAATATTTTTTATTTTTCTCTTTCTTGTCTATAACAAAGTTGTGCAACTCTTAAGAAACTTTAGCTCGACCAATTCATATATAATTCAAGTTGCATTGTCAATTCTTTCGAGTCTAAACATTGTTAATGGTCTACTCGTTTGAATGCCGCCAAGCCAATCTTGGTCCAGAGTGTGCTATCGACTTAGCCTGATCCTGCATCCTAAGTACGCCACTCTACCTACACCCCGGCAGGCCGAAGTAAGGCGAGTCCAGAATTGATCGGACCTGGAGAAAACAAGCTAGTGCACTTGATTGTATTTAGAATTATGTTCGACCTAAAAATTTCTCTCGGGAATAGTAAGTCGCAATTGAATTATAGATAGGAAATGGATTTTACTATTTTTTTTACTTCAGTGTGTAGAAGAAATAAAGATCTTATGGTGATGGTGAATGAAGCCGGAGCTATCAAAGCTCCGACGCCCCTTAAGGTGGTCTAATGTCGATGTTTTAAACATTAATAGTAGACATCGTCGGAGCTACAAAGTTCTAGCAAATCCAGGGGGCCAGCTGTCAACGTGAAGAAAAGATGGTGGGAAGACAACCCCAGAGGACTAACTGTCGATGCTCTACGTGTTGACAAGGGTCACTGCCGGAGCTACTAACCTCCGACAATCTCAGGGGGCCCCAACTATCGACGACTTCGGACCTACAAACTACAAGTCCGGAGCGCGCACGTCTTCAACAAAATGCTACATCCTCTTGGTACATGTTCACAATCAAATTGTGTACATCTACCAGGGGGCCAAGTGGGGCAAAGGTGTTGAAGACAAAAACTGAAATTCATAAAATTCTTGGATTTCATTAATCTCGAGACAAGAGATTACAAAATTGGAGAAAAAGAAGAGAGGATACAAGCGGGAGCTACAAAGAGAGAGTCCTAGACCCTATGGAAGAACGAGGCGACCTTCTGGGCAACCTCTGACACGCTGGTTTTGGCGGCTTCTCCCTCTCCGTCGATGGGACCTTCAAGCACCGGGTCCAGTGGGAAGTGAGGGTCCCGACTTGTGTAACACGTCAGCATGTACTCTGCGACGTTCTTCGCCAGGGATTGCCCTTCGGTTTCTAGCTGGTCCGCGATGACATTGCCCATCTTGATGAGCTTGTTGCCCGCCGAGCTCAACGCCTGCAACGCCTGGTCCAGCTCTGACTCCAGATCATCCGGACGCACGAGACTAAAACCCATCGGCGTCAGCGCCTCATAGGCTTTGCCCAAGAAGTCCCAAACTTGTTAGGACCCCGCAGCCCTTGAGCCTTGCATATTTTCCAAGGATCTCTTGGTCGCCGCAAGCTCTGAATTCTCCCAGGCAAGGCGCTCGACCTCTTTGGCGTTCTGCTGAATCTTTTCAGCAACCTGCCTTTCGAGATTACCGAGCTCCTCCTCCCGGAGGTGGATCTTGTTCTGGCGTTCGACCAGGTCCTTCTCCCGGCCCCACACTTTCTTCTCCCTGGCAGCAATTCCATTCTTCCTCCTGTGGAGGTCCTGTCCTCGCTGCCAGGCCTTCTTCTCCTCTTTCTCGCAGCGCTCCTCCAGCTTCTTGGTGCGCTCCGCGAGACTCTTGTCACCCAGAGTTAGCCTCTGAGTAAGCTCCTCCTCCCTCTTCACGAGGTCATCTCGCAGCTCCAAGAGTTTTTGCTCTTCATCTTCGAACTTTTTCTCCCGCTCCTCAAGAGCCTCCCATCGCTTGACGATGCTGTCGTGGATGGCGTTGAGCTTCTCCTGGCGATCATTCGCTGCATTATTAGCAGCTATGACCTATTCATGGATGGCCCGAGACTGGTTGTCGAGGGATCGCACCACGCTTCCCCTCTCATCCAGCAGCTGACCCCAGTACTCCAACCGAACTTTCTCCCTTTTCACCCACTCCTTGTCGTCAGCCAGCCTCGACTGCGCCAGCTTGGTCTCGAATTGGAGCCAGTTGCGCCACCTCCTAAGGGTTTGGCGCTCCTCCTCGATGGCCTTGTTATCGTGGTAAAAGGCCAGTTGGACCTGATGAAGACTGGAGCAGGCGTTGTCGATAGACAGCGACAAAGGGATTGGCTCCGGGACTGCCGGGGTCCTCTCCGCTGGCTCCAGCAGGTTCCTGAAAGTTGCCTAGAGGGGGGGTGAATAGGCTAAACGACCTGAAATGACTTAATAAAATGATATTAGTACTCAGGGGGCGGACTAGTCCGATCCAAGGGCGGACTAGTCCGATCCTCCTGCAGGGAAAGCCTAAAAAGGTGTTTCTAACAAGTTTTAGTTGTATTTTCGTGATGCAAGAAGTGTTAGAATGATTTTGTGAACCTTAACAAGTTATATAGCAAGTATGAAGCTAAGGGTCACAATGAAACAAGAGTGATGAACAAAACGGTAAAGCTAACCATAGTAGCAATGTGCGGTAAGTGAAAACAAAGTACACAAGGGACACAAGGATTTTATCTCGAGGTTCGATCCCACGAAGGAATCTACGTCCCCGTTGAGGAGTCCACGAAGGACCGGGTTCAACAATCATTCCCTCACCAAGTTTACCACAAGGGCCTAACTTGGTTCTCCACTATCACAAAGAGGTGAATACAAGATTCGTTGGGGCTTCTCACAATGTGAGGCTCCCACCACAAATACAATCACAAAGATTAACTCAAGCCACAGATCGAAAAGATTCACAAGTGCAAGAGATCAAACCGAGAGCCTAGAGCGGTGTTCTTCCTCTTCTTCACCTACCAAACCCTAATCCACACAAGAATTAGTTTTAAAGGAATGTAGGCAAGAAGGAGGCTTTTGGAGGCTCAAGGTTTGCTGTGGCGGCGCTAGGGTTTCAACTTTCTCAAAGAATGGTTCAAATGAACCCAAGGGTCCTCTATTTATAGAGGTTCCCAGCCCATACTGCTGACTTCAACAGATGGGCGGACTAGTCCGCCCTAGAGCCCGGACTAGTCCGGTCTTTGGGACCACTGACGTCCCTGACAACTGTCGTACTGCGCGGCAATCATCACACTACCCGCCAAACTTCAAATTCAAACGGTCACTTCATAACGGACTAGTCCAGTCCAGACCGGACTAGTCTAATCTCACACAGAAACTTTTGTTCCGTGTGAAAACGGACTAGTCTGGAGACCACAGACTAGTCCGGACCCTAGGGCGGACTAGTCTGACCTACCCAGACTTAGTCGCTGAAGCACCAACTTCTCACAAATCCGGACTAGTCCGGCCCTTGGGGCGGACTAGTCCGGCCCTTGGGGTGGACTAGTCCGACCTCAGTCAGGACCTCTTGGTCCGGACTAAAACGTACAAGTCCGTGGTTTTGAGACTTAGTCCCGAAAACTTACTCCATGACTACCCGGACTAGTCCGTCTCATTACGGACTAGTCTGAACTCAGTCAGACTCTTCTGGTCCGGCTAAAAATGGACTTGGTCGGCCAGGAGCGGACAAGTCCGGCCTCCTGCACAGACTAGTCCGTCCACTCCTGCTAGACTACTTCCAACTATCTTCTCTCAATAGGTTTGATCTCTAAACCGCTTTGAGCTCCCAACTTGATCTCAATGCACTTTACACACACATCCTCACACATATTTGGCTAGTCTACACTCGACACACTAGAAACCCTAGTTTCTTCTTTCGAGTCGACATCACCATTTTCATCCTTTTCCTTTTTGAGGGTTTGTGTTTCCGCTTGAATCCACACCTGTGCTTAAGATCACTGAGCTCATTAGTTACTTAATTATCGTCATCAATCATCCAAAACCCACGGGGATCCTAGATGCACTTTCAATCTCCCCCTTTTTGGTGATTGATGACAACACATTAAGTCTTCACATATAAGAGTATAAATTTGGTTTTCATAACGTGCGGGTGTATGAGTGACTCCCCCTCAATGAATGCATCATAGAAGAGAGATTGAGGAAGTCCTTCATACACACACACGTTATGGTGGGGTGCCTACGTGTTGTGCTCAACAATTTGTGACAAGACATAATAAATATGAATATGATTAAAAGATAGACATTCAAAGCATCATATTGATATTAAACATTCAAAACATAGTCTTGCACAAATTTAAACATTCGACATGACATAAATATTACAATAAGAAGTGCAACATATCCAAGGATCCAAAATGAGCTACTCTCCCCACATCTTTTCTAACTCTCCCCCATCTAACTCTCCCCCTTTGGCATCAAGACACCGAAAAGGAAAAGAAGAAGGGAACAACGAGCCCTATCCACTAGTCTTCACCATCCTCACTATCGTCTGCCTCTTCATCGGAGTCGCTCTCGGTGGCCTCCGGGTCCTCGTGGTCCTCGTCATCGTCGGAGACCCGTGCCGAGGGAGCTGCCCGGGAAGAGCTTTCGTCCTCTTGGAGCTGGGCGAGCTCGTCGGCGGTGAAGTCAGGGAATGGAGTGATCTCCCCATCACTCACCTCCAGAGAGGACATGGGGACCTCCAGCTTGTCACACACCGCCTTGAGGTACTTCTCTTGGCGCTTGTGTGCCCGCTGATTCCGGATCTCTTGCTTCCGATAGGAGGTGAAGATAGCTTTAAAGCACTTGAAGAAGGCGCTCATCGACTGAGGTGGAGGTGGAGAGGGAGGTGCCACGGGGTGAGGTGCTGGCACCGCCGAGTAAGAGGGAGGCTTCGCATTCTTCCGGCGCGGAAGAGGCAGCACTGCAGGAGGCGTCTGAGGATGGAGTGGGCGATGAGTCACATCCTTGACGAAGGTCAAGCCCGACACCTTATCGATGAGATACATGATGTAGGGGGCATACCCGCAAGCACGGTTGGGGGTATGCGAGATGTTGAAAATGTCGTCGAAGATGTAATCGACGAGGTTGAACTTCTCCCCCCCCCCATCAATAAGAAGCAGCAGGTGCCTCAGATTGCCTTGGATCACCCCTGCATCACTATATTTTGGTGCTATTGTCCGCCTCAGGGTCCTGTTCAGAATGCTATAGAATGGCTTGATATTGCGAGCATGCCCGGCGTCATACTGAACATGACTGGGATACATGTAGGCCATCTCGTCTCTGTCAATGGCCTTGAGGTTAGAGATAATGATCTCATGGTCCAAATGGGTCTCAAGTCCGAGAATCTTGGCAAACTCCTCAAAAGTAACTGAGAGCTGCTCGCCATGCGTCATCCAAATGATCCGTCTATCACATGAAGTGGTGAAGTAGATGGTGGAGTAGAATTGCAGGATGATTTCAACATTCCAGTCATATTTGAAGCCCATGATGCCTTTGAGCTCATGGCGCTCAGCGGCTTCAATGATCGCATCAAAAGCAGAATGTTGCTTTTGGACCATGTACTTCCAGTCTATCCATTGTGCTTCGATCACTGGCTTCTTCATGTTCTGGTAGAATAGACGGTAATAGTCACAGTGAAAGTCGCACCAAAACCTAGGGTCGGTGGTGCTCCTTTCATACTTGTAGACCTTGTCCGTCCGCAGTCTTCTCGCCTTCTCGGCTCCTTTCCCATGGAAGACATTGGCGGCTATTTCACGCTGCCTGTTGGGATTTCTCTCAGGAGTGTGCACTTCTAAGGGGCCAATGGGTTTGGCATGCCCCTTCTCCTTGATCACAGGGCCTGCAGCCCTCTTCGCCGGTATCTTCACAGTGGGCTTCCTTTTCTTGGGCTCTACTGGAGCCGGAGCCTTGCCCTTCTTCGGATCTCTCTCGATCCAGTGTTCTGCAACTTCTTCTTGGACTTGCTCCTTGCCCCTTGCTTTCTCTCCCATGGTCACAAGTCTCTTCCTTTTGGAGACTTGTGCTACTGCAGCCTGAGAATTGTGAGCTTCGCGCTCCTCTCGCTTCTTCTTGCGGAGTTCCTTGCGGGGCTCCTCAATGGCATCAGCCATTGCTTCATCTTCGTTGTAGGTCGTAGCTGCGGCCCTAGCTTGTTGCTTCTTGGCTGCCTTTGCTCGCTCTTGCTACTCGAGAAGCTTCTTGGCAGCCTCAACCTCATCATTTGCCCGTTCCTCACCAAGGCGAAGCTGCTCCGCCTCCCACTCGGGATCAGTGGGGGGAGAAGCGGATCGGCGAGGAGCTGCCATTTCTGCTGAAACAGGAGGAAAACAAGGGATAGAAGGTCAAGAAGGTGGAGTATTGCGAAAGAAATTACGAGAAACAGCCAAAATTAGGGTTTGGTCATGTGTACACCGGACTTGTCCATCCCGGCGGACTAGTCCGCCTGGCACTGGACTAGTCCGGTTTACACAGGTTGAACCCTAACTCTAATTGCTATTCGAAAAATCATTGAATCAAGTCGCAATACTCCTAGGCTATGATTATAAGGATGCTAGGAACAACTTTAATGAAGAGGGGCCTATCAAAAACTTTATAGAATAAAAATGAGGCAAGTTTTTGAAAAGTGACGAGTACCTCTTCAAATCTTGAGAAATCGACGGGATCGGGGATTGATCGCGTCGAGAAAGGTTGGGAAAGGTCTCCCATGCTTCCGGGGCTTTCAATGCACGGATTGTAAATGATCTTTGGTGGATGGAGTCGAAAATTTGCCCAAGGAGGGGAGTTGAGCGCGCGTGGGAGAGAGAAAATTGAGTGTTGAGAAGAGGAGGGGTCGGCCGCCTCCTGGCGGGTTTAAGTCCCTAGTGGTCGGACTAGTCCGGTGAGGGGAACATACTAGTACGGTATGCGGATCAGACCCGGACCAATCTGGATCCGAACTTGTCCAGCCATAGGGCGGACTAGTCCGGTCCTGAGAGGCTGAAAACATATATATTTGAGTTTTAGCCACTATAGTTGATCCTTTTGGACATATTGCCACAACAAAACCTTATGAATATGGTCAGTAAGCAATCAACAATCAAACTATGACCATAACTCACAAAGTTGATAGTTTTTCAAATATTTTGGAGAAAATTTAGATAGAGATGAATTTTTCAAACACATGCGTTCTTTTGAATAAGATGTAAAGTAAACATTTAGATGTGCATGTTTCAAGCCATATTTAGAGAATCTAAGATATTGAGCTCACTCCTAAGCTCACAAAAGTGCTTCTCATCTAGAGGCTTGGTGAACATATCGGCTAGTTGATTCTCGGTTCTGACATGGGAAATCACTATATCCCCTTTCAAGGAATGATCTCTCAAGAAGTGGTGTCTAATATCTATGTGCTTTGTCCTCGAATGCTCAACTGGATTGTGGGCTATTTTGATGACGCTCTCATTGTCACATAGGAGAGGAATATGGCGCAAGTTTATACCATAATCCCTTAGAGTTTGTCGCATCCAAAGAAGTTGTGCACAACAACTTCCGGCTGCTACATACTCCGCTTCGGCTGTGGAAAGAGCAATGGAGTTTTGTTTCTTAGAGGACCAAGACACTAAGGATCTACCCAAGAATTGGCATGTCCCGTATGTACTCTTTCTATCAACTTTACACCCTGCATAATTCGCATCGGAATAGCTAATAAGGTTAAACTTGGATCCTTTGGGGTACCAAAGTCCTAGTATAGGTGTGTGAACTAAATATCTAAGAATTCTCTTCACGGTGGTCATATGACACACCTTAGGTGCAGCTTGAAAACGTGCACACATACACACACTTAGCATAATATCCGGTCTAGATGCACAAAAATATAACAAAGAACCAATCATGGGACGATATACCTTTTGGTCCACACTTGGATCATCTTCGTTGAGGTCTAAGTGTCCATTTGTTGCCATTGGAGTCTTGATGGGTTTGGCCTTGTCCATGTCAAACTTCTTTAATATGTCTTGAGTGTACTTTCTTTGACTTATGAACGTGCCTTCTTTGAGTTGCTTGAATTGAAAACCTAAAAAGAACTTCAACTCCCCCATCATGAACATCTCAAATATCTCCGTCATTATCTTAGAAAACTCATCACAAAACACTTTGTTAGTAGAATCAAATATAATGTCATCGACATATATTTGGCATACAAAGAGATCATCATTAAAATGCTTTGTAAAGAGGGTGTAATTAGCTTTTCCTATCTTAAAACCATTTTGAATTAGGAAATCTCTGAGGCACTCATACCAAGCTCTAGGAGCTTGTTTGAGGCTATAGAGAGCCTTACGCAATTTGAAGACATGGTTTGGAAAGTCTTGGTCTTCAAAGCCCGGTGGTTGCTCTACATAGACTTCCTCCTTGATTGGACCATTTAGGAAAGCATTCTTGACGTCCATTTGATAAAGCTTAAAATCATGGTGAGTAGCAAAGGCAAGTAATATACGAATTGATTCTAGCCTAGCTACCGGAGCAAAGGTTTTATCGAAATCCAAACCTTCGACTTGTGAGTACCCCTTGGCTACAAGTCGTGCCTTTTTCCTTGTCACCACGCCATGCTCATCTTGCTTGTTGCGGAACACCCACTTGGTGCCCACAACATTTCCTTGTGGACGCTTGACAAGCTCCCAAACTTTGTTCTTCTCAAAGTTGTTAAGCTCCTCTTGCATGGCCACTACCCAATCCGGGTCGCTCAATGCGTCTTCAACCTTATGGGGCTCCAAAGAAGAGATAAAGGAGTAATATTCACAAAAGTTAGCAACACGAGAACAAGTGATTACCCCTTTTGTAATGTCTCCTAGAATGTTGTCAACGGGGTGATCCCGTTGAACACTTTGATGCACACGAGGATGTGGAGGTTGAACTCTTGAGTCATTATCATCCTCTTCTCCTTCTTGGTCTCCCCCTTAATGTATGCTTCCCTCTTGACTTTTGTCTTCTTGATCATGTTGAGGTGCCACTTGTCCATCTTCAACTTGATCGCGTGGGGGATGACTTGCATCATCTTGTTGTTGGTCACTTGAGCTTTGAGGTTGTTCTTGTGGTCGAACATCTCCAAGTGTCATCCTCCTAAGAGCTTCTTGTGGAGAGTCTTCTTGATCTAGCATACTTTGATCGACTTGTTCTACTTGGTAGCCATTAGTTTCATCAAACACCACGCCGCGGACCTTCAAGAGACAATCAAGGACTTCAAGACCCGATTAAGTTTCATTAATATCATCTTAATGACACATGATCAGATGGCCCTTAATACCAGTAACGGCACTGTCAAGACTCGTTACCACACTATTAAGGGTAATTAAGCTCATTAATTGTGTATTAAGTATCAGTAACTACCAGGACCACATGTCATGTCAGGCTAACGATGTAACAACCAGTCCTTGTACTATAAAAGGACTGTTTGAGCGATACACAGAGGAGGACTCTCGGAGACTCTCAGACTCTTCCAGACTCGGCTCTGACACACGCTCACAAGTGCTCAGACGCAATTCGTCGCAGCTGTTGAGCAATTGGCCGCAATTGCTTGTTGGTTCTAACAGCAAACTGCGTCAACCACTATCATAGTCAACAATCTAAAGAAAACTGTTTTTGTGGTGTCCAGATCTTCTGAGAGCTCTAACAGCAAACTGCGTCAACCACTATCATAGTCAACAATCTAAAGAAAACTGTTTTTGTGGTGTCCAGATCTTCTGAGAGCTGATTAAGAAGGAGCTTAGACCTCTAGTAAAAAAATCATCACTACAAGCCAATCCTACTGTCATTGCGATGTCAGGATAAAATATTATTTTACATCAAGGACATAAGTATTACTCCCTCCATCCTAAAAAGTTTATCGCTAATTCAAAAATGAACTACAAAGCGACAAACTTTTGAAGACGGAAGGAGTAAGTTATACAGCAGAGTTTGATCTCAGAAATACAGTAGTTCAAGCAGAATTTGCTTGTGAACATAACAGATTAATAGCTCCAACGGAATGATTTTACCACTCCGTAACACTAGTAATCAGATAACACTGTCAACTTTAGCCTTGTACCATAAAATAAACTACTTTAGTCATGTTATAACTAGACAAACCAAAATGATCATAGCGGCTAAAAGATAGCACAATATATATTTTAGCCAATTATAGCAAACCAAACACAATCAACTTGCCACAATATTATGTCAGGAAAGAATCCTTAATTCTAACAATACATAATTCTAAGAAATATATAAATAATAGTACATGGAAATATGCAAACCATACCTAAGAGAGGCTGATTCCACCCTTTCTCTTTTGCAAGTTCTTGATACTTCAGTAAGAATGTGTCATAGTACCTTTAGAATGAGAAAAACACAACAAAGACATAAAGAATATATTAGATAATGGAAGAAGTACATTAGAAATGAAGACGTCAATAGGGAGGTGCAGCAAAAATGAACTACACACAGAAAGTTTACTAAGTGGTTTTGACCAGCTCTGGAAATAGCAGGCTTTGTTGTTGTTGACAAAGATAACAATTGAATCACAATTCACATCACTGTTGATCGTGTCAATAAAAATGGCATCCCTAGAATATTAGCAACCTAAGTACAAGCCAATAGGATAATGGTATGCCCTACCCTCCACCACGCCCTAGTCTCCGCCCAGTTCTATCAAAAGCTTGCCCTGCACAAATATCAGGCATCATTCAATTGAGATTACAATGACGGACCATGGCATGTTAAATGATAAAAGACTTACCAGGCAATAAAAACAGATCAACTGGGGAGGAAGCTGACAATACTGCAAGAATTAAAAGTGGTCCAGTTATAAATTGTCCACCTCAAATTAATTACGCTATTGATGCAATAACTGAAACATATAAGATTTCAGGAAAAAAATTCATGGTATATTGTAACATCAAAATAAACTTCATACCATCCTCACGATCATTCCCATTAGCATTCAGTGATGATGGTTCCAGAATGTTCATTGAATTTTTAACTAGATCATCCATGTTGGTGATTTTGAGCATCCGCATATTACGGTTCTTGTCCTCCACTCGAGGAACATAAAGATCCTTTGCATGTTCCTCTTGTCCTTGAGAAGAAACCAAATATTAGCAAAAGAAACAGCAACAAGCATGCCTATAGATGGACATGGACTTACCAGAATTCTGTTGCAGAACTTCGGCTAGTATTTTTTATGTATCAACTTCTCGCAACTGATGACATTTATATAAGCGCACAACCGTTTGCTTTCTCTGAACCAAGAAGAATTTAAAATTGTGCTTTGCATGGCAAGGTCTGAAAAGAAAAACAAAGAAACTTTTCACCTACAAAAACTTCAACAAACGATCACATTGAAAACACTATTTTTTCCTAAGTGGTAGTGAGGCATATAACAAACGACAATAACATGGAACATGTAGTTTGCCGCAGCAGTCATAAGTTAGAGCAAAATACAGCTTATCCTCCTGTGTTCTTTCTGATATCCTCATCCTAGGTAGTGAACACTTCTCATCAGGTCGGGATATTCCTAAGCAGGGGTATGTAAATGTATCTAGCCTTGAAACTTTGAAATGCAACCTAGGCAATTTGTCAGGATGATGGTGTGCTATGTAGCAAATGGTGCTTTGCGTTGCTGACCAAGTACGTCCAACCAGAAATAGAGTTGTGCAAATGTTATTTGTTCTTTTGTTTAGTGTAGTGTGGTGTAGTTTTTCGCCATGCTGATGCTGCTGTAATTCAACTTGTTCGATGACAAGGCTCAGCGTCTTCCCATTTACTTCAACAAAGAATTTGAAACGCTAAGAGGTACCATCCACGAAATTGCTAATGTTTAAATTGCGCTTTTCTATCTAATGCTAATTACCAAAATTAGTTACTCGATTGATGAATGAAAGGGGCAATGAATATAGGTTGATCTGGAAAAGCAAAGTTCCCCAGAAAATAAAAATTTTCATGTGGCTCACTGTTAATAATATCATTCTTACTAAAGATAACTGCTTAAGAGGAATTGGCATGGAACTGAATTCTGCATCTTCTGTGATGCAAAAATCTATTTTTCAAATGTCCTGTTGCAAGGGTGGTATGGTCTATTGTGGCTGCCTGTTTTGGAAGTTCCTATATTCCTTTATCATTTAAGCAATATTTGGTATGGGTGAAACAAATGATTCCTAATGGTGAAAAAGTTTTTATGTTTGGGTTATCTGCTATATGTTGGGCTATTTGGAAAGCGTGCAACAAAGCATGTTTTTAAAAGAAACTTATCAAAGATCCAAATGATATTATATGTCATGCTTGTGTGCTAATGAATTATTGGGCAGGACCACTGTTCCAAAAGGCGTTCGCCTAGGCTCGCTTAGGCACTTTGCACGGGTGGATCGCCTCGCCTTGGGGGGTAGGCGGCTGCAAGGCAGTAGGGGGACGGGGGAGAGGGGGGATCGGGAGGTGAGCAATGGAGAAGGGGCGGCGTGGCTGCCAGATCCGGAGGTGAGCCACGGAGGAGAGGAAACAGGGTGCCGAATCTGTGAGGAATAAGGAGTAGAGGATCCGGAGCGTAGAAAGCAGGAGTGTGTTCTGTGTGGAAGGAGACATGCAGCAGTTGGGTTGCTTTGTTGCTTGGAACTGTAGAAGCTAAAGCCTCAGGGCTGAAGTGGGTTGCGAAAAATCAGCCCACATAGCAGAAATATAAATATATTGTAGTGTAGAAGCTAAAGCCCCAGGGCTGAAGTGGGTTGCGAAAAATCAGCCCACATAGCAGAAATATGAATATATTGTAGTATTTTTTAAAAATTAGAATTCATTACTACTAAAATGCACACCGCCTTGAAACGCCTAGGCAGCGCCTAGTCATGCCTAAGCTCTAGGCGGATGGTCACCGCTGCCTAGCGCCTAGCGCCTTTTGGAACCTTAGGCATGACTGTATAAGGAGGACATGCATCAGATGATGAAGGATGGAGCAAACACTCTGATGAAATCAGATATTTCTGCTATGAGGCGGCAAGGTGTGCTGCGACTACCCGCGCCTCCTCCTATGCAGCAGGGTTCCAGGTCGTTGAAGAAGAGCCGAAGAAGCTGAAGTCCAGGAAGTACAGCAAAGAGAAGTACAAGTTGGAAGGAGAGGATGAAGGTCCAGTGTAACTGGTTGGGATGATGTTCTGTAGAATCAGCTGGTGCTCGAAGACTAGTGATCACTTTTTGGTGTATTATATGATACGTTAGCCTGTTGGGATGTTAAGTAAATGGTCGCCGTAGAAAAACATTACTTCCGGCCTGGTAGTATTTGTGATCTTTACAAGGTTTGGACGGTTCAGGTTTTGGTGGCTCTCGGGTTGATGACGCTTTATGCTGGGTAGCTGTTCAGTTTAGCTTTTGTTAGTCTCCCTGCTCAAGGAGCAGTTGATGTAATGCTACAATATGATCTATGTTTTCTGTTGGAAATGGAGGTGGATGATTCCAGTCAAAAAAGAAGTTACTCGATTGATGCATGGTGGATCGTATTACTAAACCTCCATATCATATCCGCATACAAAGCTACTAAGAGAAGTTTCTACTAGACAAATATACGGATATGTGGTGACCAACGCCCAATCAATCACATCACGGGCCGCAATGAAAACGAAACCACTCCCAACAAGCTCAAGGCAGGCGGGAGGCATCACCTTCGCTGGCACGCTGGTCGGGGGAGAGGGCCTTCAGAGCCTTGCGCACCTCGGCGCGCAGCGCGCGCTTCTGGTCAGCCTGCGCCGCCGATGCGGCGCTGGACGTGGACATGGCTGTGGCGGGCACGGGGAGGAGGCGGCGGTAGGTGGGCACGGGGAGGAGGCGGCGGTAGTCATGAATATCGAACCATGCCTTTGAGAATAATTTAGATATCCGACTATTTATTAAAGAAAAAAGGCATTAGACAATATGTTCTGAATTGGAGTTCCTGAATTTGTTATCAAACCATGCATTTGATAATGGTTTGGATAACCAGATATTTATTAAAAATATATAAGACATCAAACTATCAAACGAGAAACTGAATTTCTAATTTGGATACCAAAAACCATACCTTTGAGAATGGTTTGGCTATATACCTATTTATTAGAGAGTAAACAAGACATCAAACTCTCAACTGCGAATGAGGGTTCCTAATTTGGATATCAAACCATTAATTTGATAATGATTTAGATACCCAACTATTTATTAAGTAGTAAATAGGTAATCAAACCCTTGATTGTGAAAGTGGGTTCCTAATTTGTGTATCAAGCTGCTATGCCTTTAAGAATAGTTTGGATATCCAACTATTCTTTAGAGAATAAATAAGATATTAAACTATCATCAGTTGTGAGATATTGGTGCATGATTGTTTTCAGTGCACATATTTATTAGATTAGAGTATAAGATTATATTAAATCACCAACTTGAGACAATAAAACATTAGTGAGGATATGTATATACGAGAAGTCAACTAAACATATGTACATGTGATGAGACCTATATAAACGCTCACACACTAAACTAGAAGTGCAATGCCACACATATAATCCTATGTGCATCCTCCTTACAGAAAGAAAAAGGGTAATACAATATTCCATCCAGATTGTATTTGTTACGGGAAATACGAAAAGGATGCTATCCATTACAACTTTTACGTTATTGGTTCTTATGTCTACATTCCCCGTCGGTCAAGCTGGAGGATGTAAAATCTGCTACTTTCATTTTGCATTATTATTATACTGAGTAATTATCTAAACAATTTTGTTCACTCTATGTTGTCCTATATGTGTAGGTGTCAGTTGCCTCAAGCCAACACCACATCCAAGAGTGGAGACTTGTGATGATTATGAACCATGTACTAAGCATGATTGTCGTGTGTTTTGCGCAAGAGTTTATAATAGACCATATGGTCGGTGCGTCGAGATTGATAATGAAATGAATTGTTGTTGCCGAAGCGTACGGTAAAAGCATCTGTTTGATGCTAAATAATAAATAAGACTTTGAGTAGCATGCCATGTGTTTTTCTTTATGCATCTTATAGTACTAACAACAACTCTCTTAAAGCCTTCAAATTAACTTTAGAAGAAGAAAAAATAATGCCACGCAGACCAAAACATGGACTGAAGCCACAATCAATGTTTCTTATTCGTTTTGTTTCCCATTGCTCAGTTTCATCGGATTTTTCAGGGTCAGGGGAAGAAAGTTAAAACTATTGTCAGTTCCAATTTCGGGTGTTGTGTAGTTGGTACTCCTTCCGTCTTAAAAATATTGGTGCTTTGTTGTTTATTTTTGGACTATGAAGCAACCAAGTTTTTGAGACGGAAGGAGTATAATGAAAGTACCTCGGAATGTTGCTTTTTCACTCTGTTCTTTGGTTGCCCGACTCCTGTCCCACGACATATCCTTCAGTGTAGTCCATCATTTGGTTTTGAGCGACACGATCGGGGCGGGGCAAGCGCTGATCAACTCGGAAGCCAAGGCTCACAGCATCACATATCAGACCAGGCAAGTGTCGTGGCAACCAATGGGGCGAAGCACCTGCCGCGTGGTGAACACGTGCGTGCTCAGCCCAGCCGACCGGGCGCAGCGACGCACGTGGCGCGCCCCTCTCGCGCATGTGTGGTACTACGGTGTGAAATGGTAGCGGAGTGATGAATATGATATAAAATTGTCGGCGGTGTTGTACCGTAAATAGTGTTGGACTATAAGACCATCCGCAGCGATTTCCTCTAAAACTTACTATATCCCTCTATGCTTCCAGTATATCCTCTATACTTCCAGCATTTCACTCTGGACACTTGCTCTATACTTCCAGTAATCTACTCTATATTTAGAATTCAGTAAACTTTACAGTGAATCATTGCGGATGGTCTAAACATACTCAGCCAGACGGTCGGGCGCGGCAACGCACGTGGCGCGCCCCTCTCGCACATGTGTGGTACTGCGGTGTGAAATGGTAGCAGAATGATGAATGATATAAATTGTTTGTACTGTAAATAGTGCTGGACTATAAACATACTGGAAGTGTAGAATAGATGTGAATAAACATACTGGAAGTGGGTAAAGTACATACTGAAAGCGTAGAATAAAGAGTTGGATAGCCTAAATTATCAGCAACTTGATCATAAGGCGTCATTACAATTAGCTCAAGTCTAAATGGCAGATATTCGGTTACTAATTTATTTAGAAACGAAATGGATACAACGGAGAGCACAAGCATTGCTTGTTACCAAAACAACCTAAAGTCACGACATCCTCTCCAAAGCTGCAGGACTTATTGGACTAATACCAGAGGACGAGACCAGAGCATCAATAGGAACATCTGCCGTCCTCAATGATTTGCAACGAGTATGAAAGAACAAATTCAAGATAACAAAGCTTAAAAATGGCAATGGGTCGGATCGGGTTCAGATCGGGTACAGCGAAAACCCGCCCGAATTGAAAATGTGCACGGTGAAATTTTAAATCTGAACCCGCACCGTAAAAAATGACACCCACACAAATGGGTTTCGGGTACCCGTAAGGTTTGAGAAAACCCTAGCACAAAGGCTAACGGGGGAGGAGCGGGAGCTGTCGGTGTCGCCTGGTGGCGATGCGTCGGTTCTGTCCAGCTATAGCCCCGGCATCCACGACGATGGCACCCGCGTCGCCCAATCTGCACCATCGACCAGGCGGTGGCGGGATCAGGCAGGCGACGGCGGGATTAGGCCGAGACGGGGCGGTGGCGGCAAGATCATATTGGGGCGAGGGCGGCGGCACCGGGGCCTCTGGGGCTGCCGGCGGCAGCGGGATAAGCCAGCGACGGGGGCGTTGGCAGCCAGATTAGTCTGGAGTTGGGGGCGGCGGCATCGGGGTTTTTGGGCGGCAGGTCCAAGCGCCATGGAACCGATGCTTGGACTCGGTTGACAGGAGAACGATCGCTGTGGCAGCGGCATCGAGATCTATCGCCTTCATTGTGATGAGATCGATGTTTTCTCTACGAAGGTCAGGGAATCGAGGGCTGGACACGGTTGAGGAAATACGATCTAATGGGTCGGGCTGTCCACTGCAGATGGAGGAGAGAAGAACAGAATATGGGCTTCTATGGAATTTCGGGTGCTCGACGGGTGATCCGCGGGTGAAAAACTAAATCCGCACATGCAATACGTTGGGTCGGGTACAGGCTAGACCCGCAAGTCCAAATGTCCACTCGCATCCGCACCCGACGGGTGCCAAAACTGTCAGGTACCTACACCCCGGGGTTTTTTGCATCAAGAAAATCATTAGAGGTAAAGATATTTTTAACAGACAGAATAGCATGCATAAAACATTACAGCATTCAACATAAAGGAGGTCATCTTTGCGGTGGAACTAGGAATACAAAATGACAGAACCCAAAGCATTTCCATGTTGATGTACATATTTCGTGGGAATGTATAACTGCATACAGAACTAACTTGCTTGGTTAAACCTTGCCCAAATTCCGATTTCCAGTTTGCATACTCGCTATAGGTAGACAATACTTAATCAGAAGGCATGCACTGTTGGCAGTTCTGCCTAGGTTCCAGCCAATTTAAATCAATGGAAGCAGCTACCAGTAGAAATCTAGCGAAAGTATGCAAGAGTTATTGAGTGAGTTGAGGCTAGCAAATGTTAGGAATAAACCCGATCGCACGACGGTGGCGCGACCGTGTCCGAGCAAGGTCCGCTGACGAGCGACGAGAACATGTGTGGGTGGGTGATTTGGCACGTATGTGCACACGGTGTGTGTGCGCGTGGTCGACGAGTGTAGTGCAACGAGGTTCGCAGAATGGGTCGCCGAGGTTCGCGTTGTGGGCGCGCCATTTGCGCGAGTCAGAGCTCGCGATGTGAGGGTGAGCGCGAACTGCGGATCGTGACCTCCGGCAAAATTGGAGTTAGTTGCTCCGTGTGTGTATAAATTGACCCCCATAATCGTCAATTAGGTTGGTGGAACACGTATTGAACATAGTGTTTAGCGTTGTGGGCGTTCATTGCACCATTCCCGTGTGTGTGCACTGTTCATCGTCTACTTCCCGCCGTCTGCAATTCATCGGCGCTGTTGAGCAATTGGCTGCAATTGTTTGACGGTTCTAACAAGTGGCATCAGAGCCTCATTCCGATGCGAGAGTGATGGAGTTGATTCCTCATGGCGCGGGGGAGCACGATGTCCATGTCGTACCCTATATTGTCCACTACTACAAAATGCTTCATCGCAGGCGGTTCTAAATATATTATCGCATACGGTTTTAAAAACCGTCTGTAACGAAGAGCCTGTGAAAATGATCGATTAACACAGGCGGTAGAGCCTGTGAAAATGATCGATTAACACAGGCGGTGGCATAATCCGCCTGTGAAACTACATTTTCACAGGCGGTTTTTAATTACCGACCGCCTGTGAAAATGCATTTTCACAGGCGGTTTTTAATTACCGACCGCCTGTGAAAATGCATTTTCACAGGCGGTTTTTTATTAAAAACCGCCTGTGAAAATGGCTAGTGAAACAAAAAAAAATTCACATGTGCCGCCGGGAGTCAGAAGAGGTCGCGCCGCCTGGAGGCCGCCGCGTTGCCGGGAGCCGGAAGAGCGCTGCCAAGTGTCGAAGGAGGTCGCACCGCCGAGAGCCGGAGGAGCCGTGTCGCCCGAAGCCTGACGAGGCCGTGCCGCTTGGAGCCGGAGGAGCCGCACCATCGAGAGCCCGAGGTAGACCGCGCCACCGGATGCCCGAGATAGACCGCGCCGGATCTGTGCCCGCGCTCACGCTGACAGGGCGCGCGCTCGCCAGGAGGCGCGTCGGGGCCGCGCCGCCGGGAGCCCGAGGTAGATTGTGCCAGATTTGCGTCTGTGCTTGCGTCGGCAGGGCTCGCGCTCGTCGGGAGGCCGCGCCGGAGCCGTCGAGGTCCGGAGCAACCGAAGTCGCGCCTTACGAGAGGCCGCTGGCAGCCGCGCCGCCGGGAGCCCGAGGTAGATTGTGCCAGATCCGCGCCCGTGCTCGCGTCGGCAGGGCTCGCACTCATCGGGAGGCCGCGCCGGAGCCACCGAGGTCTGGAGCAACCGAAGTCGCGCCTTGAGAGGGGCCGCCGGCAGCCGCGCCTTGGGAGATGCCGCCAGAAGCCGTACCTTAGGAGGCTGACGGAGGATCACAGACTGAACCGTGGTTGCTGCTGTTATAGACACATCTATCGTGCGGCTTCTAAACTGAGTCGTTGGACGATAAGCAGCGGACAGCGGAGATACGAAGTCCAAGAGTGATCCGTTGGATGAAGCAGCAGACCAATGAGGAGCCATCATTATCACAGGCGGTTTTTATGTTACAGACCGCCTGTGAAAATCATTATATTTTCACAGGCGGTTGTTTGTTACGGACCGCCTTTGATAATGACTATTATTACAGGCGGTTTTTGTTACGGACCGCCTGTGAAAATCAATACATTTTCACAGACGGTTGTTTGTTACGGACCACCTGTGATATTCTATTATCACAGGCGGTTATTAACTCATCTGACATCACAGGCGGCACTTTTAATGGACCGTCTGTAAAAAAAATATAGAAGCGCCTGTAAAAATGTTTTTTGTAGTAGTGGTCACTGGCGAGCTACACGAGGTGGGCGGTCAAGGTTCAGGCGATCCTCGACGCTCAGGGGCTGTGGGAGGCGGTGGCTCCGACAGACATCAAGCAGGTGGACGAGTGGAAGGATATGATGGCGCGGACGCAACTCCTCCAAGCGCTGTCGGAGGACGTCTTTATGTAGGTCTCCACGAAGCCAATAGCAAAGAAGGTGTGGGACAGCCTCAAATCAAGGTTTGTCGGCGCGGATCGAGTGAAGGTAGCTCGGTTGTTCGCATTGAAGGTTTATTGGACCGATTGTCCATGGGCGACGACGAATCATTGGATGAATTCGCCGGCAAAATCAGCGGCATGGCGGCAAGGTATGTCGGATTGGGCTCGACGATGACACTATGGTGAAGAAGCTACTTGACACTGTGTCGGATTGCCTGTACCATGTCATGGCAGGTATCGAGCAATTTTGTGACGTGGAGCGGATGCCGTTTGAGGAGGCACTGGGGAGGCTCAAGGCCTTCGACGAGCGGTCCCGACAGCGTGAACAAGCCAGCGTCGAGCGACGCAACGACCAGCTTCTGCTCATGGAGTCAGATTGGAAGCCGCACAACAAATTGAAGAATTCGATTAGCAAGTGCTGAATTGCAGTGCTTGTGGCCATTTCGCCCGCGATTGTCGCAGGCCAAAGAAGGAGGAGGAGGCTCTGCTCGCCGACGCCAATGAGGAGGTGGCGCTTCTGTGATCAGAGTATCGGTGATCGTGTTTAGGAGGAGTTTGTTGAGAATAAACCCGATCGCACGACCGTGTTCGAGGAGGGTTCGCGGGCGAGCGATGGGAACATGTGTGCATGGGTGATTTGACACGTATGTGTGTGCAACGTGTGTGCGCGTGGTCGACAAATGTAGTGCAAGGTGTGGGTCGCGGAGTGGGTTGCTGAGGTGTGCGTCGTGGGAGCGCCATGCGCGCGAGTCAGAACTAGCGACGTGGGAGTGAGCGCGAACGGTGGATCGTGACTTCTGGCAAAATTGGAGTTACTTCTCCGTGTGCGTATAAATTGACCTCTGTAATCATATATTAGGTGGGTGGAACACTTATTGGACATAGCATTTGGCAATGTGGACGTTCATTGTGCCATTTCCATGCATGTGCATTGTTCATCTTCTACCTCCCGCCGCCCGCAATTCATCGCAGCTGTTGAGCAATTGGCCGCATGCAATTGCTTGTTGGTTCTAACAGCAAACTGTGTCAACCAGTATCATAGTCAACAATCTAAAGAAAACTGTTTTTGTGGTGTCTAGATCTTTTGAGAGCTGATTAAGAATGAGCTTAGACCTCTAGTAAAAAATCATCACTACAAGCCAATCCTACTATCATTGCGATGCCAGGATAAAATATTATTTTACACCAAGGACATAAGTACTACTCACTCCGTCCCAAAAAATTTATCGCTAGTTCAAAAATGAACTACAAAACAATAAACTTTTGAAGACGAAAGGGGTAAGTTATACAGCAGAGTTTGATCTCAGAAATATAGTAGTTCAAGCAGAATTTGCTTGTGAACATAACAGATTAATAGCTCCAACAGAACGATTTTACCACCCTGTAACACTAGTAATCAGATAACACTGTCAACTTTAGCCTTGTACCATAAAATAAACTACTTTAGTCATGTTATAACTAGACAAATCAAAATGATCATAGCAGTTAAAATATAGAACAATATATATTTTAGCCAATTATAGCAAACCAAATACAATCAACTTGCCGCAATATTATGTCAGGAAAGAATCCTTAATTCTAACAAATACATAATTCTAAGAAAGATATAAATAATGTTAGAATTTGATCACGTCCATTAAAATAGAAAACATTAAGGAGTCGGTTACGTTTGTAACCAACTCAATCTCTAAAGAAATCTCCACGGTGTCTGATCGGGACACCCCAACCGAATCGGTTGGAGGCCCCCATGGCTGCTCCCTTCCCTATAAATAGATGGGCACCCTTCACAATTCAGACTGATCTTAGATCTACAATTTAGAACGCCCAATTCCTCAGGCCACTTATCAGACAATGGGAGAAAGTCGAGGAAGGTTCTCCAAGGCTTCGCCGCCGCCGCCATCAGTTGCAGATCGTCGCCTCCACTGCCAACGCCATGGCGGCCATCTTCTCTATAGGCGAAGGTACTCCCTCAGGTATGATCTAGCCTTAACCTCAAGTTCTAGTTCCTGCACCATCGAAGATCATAGCTGCTGCTCTCTGATCATCTCTAAACTAAAGTCTTAATGACCAATTAGGCATAAGATCCAATCTCAGAATTTTAACAAATAAGAGTACATGGAAATAAGCAAGCCATACCTAAGAGAGGCCGATTCCACCCCTTTCTCTTTTGCAAGTTCTTGGTACTTCGGTAAGAAGGTGTCATAGTACCTTTTAAATGAGAAAAACACGACAAAGAGATAAAGAATATAATAGATAATGGGAGAAGTACATTATAAATGAAGACGTAAATAGTGAGATGCAGCAAAAATGAACTACACACAGAAAGTTTACTAAGTGGTTTTGACCAGCTCTGTAAATAGCAGGCTTTGTTGTTGTTGTTGACAAAGATAACAATTTAATCACAATTCACATCACTGTTGACCATGTCAATAAAAATGGCATCTCTAGAATATTAGCAACCTAAGTACAAGCCAATAGGATAATGTTATGTCCTACCCCCCCACCACGCCCTAGTCTCCTGTCACACCTGGTTTTATTAAGAGTAAAACCAGCTGCAAAATACATATATGTCAGGATCAGTTTTACCATACATGTACGACAAGTAGTGATAAACAGTTTTATATCGCATGCAAACAACATTTATACCTTTAAAAGAGTTTTGAAGTAGCATCGGAAGAGGAAAAACTTCAGGACAACCACAGACAAATTGACTGGCAGCAACACGACCTATGCACCGTCTTCACTTGTCACTGTCTTCATTAGATCTTCTCTTCACTGAGCAGCATATCAAAAGTACAACAAAGCAAGTGTGAGTACCATCTCGTGGTACTCCGCAAGTGTGGGAAATAAATGACATGTAGGCCAATCAAAAAGGAAAGGCTGATAATGGTTTAAGCACTATGCATTAAACCTATCCTTAGCTTTCATTAGCACCTATATCTAGGTGTAAATTCCCAATCGTTATAGAATAACAATAATAATGAATAAATACCAACATCATTCCCAAACCATCATCTCAACCATCATCTAATTATGAATTGGACACTAAGCCGCTCTGGTCCGTGAGCACGGCTGTCATGACAGTTTTACCAAATCTCTGCAGAGAGTGTACCCTTTACCCACAAGCAGTGATTTCATCCCCTGTTGCCAGGTGGACTGAGTAAACCTCCCTGATGCCAGTGGCGGCCAACCACATTTCACACTTCCATAGGTGCATGGCCAGGAGATCACTACATGGTTTTTACAAAGGTACTCCCGACTAGTGCTAGCCCTCTAAGATTTCCACCACTGAGGCATTTCTGGAGTAACCCTCCGCCTCAGAGCCCCCTCTTGAGCCTTGCGATTACCAGAGCAGTACCCCTGCATCATTTCCCGCACCATCCAACTACTAGCATTTCATCGGGAAAAACCTAATTAATTGATCAAGCCGCCCCATCTCAGTCTTGTGGTGGTACTATAAAGTTTAGTGGCTTCCTTCATAAATCGGTCCTTAGAATCCGGCAGTGTCAAACTCAATCCCGAGTCTCGTGCAAACTGCACCATACCAAACCATCCAACCGCCAGATTCATACCAATTACTTCATCGTTTTCAATGCAACATAATGATCATAATTAATAATATAATCATGTGTCTAGATTTCCATCCCAACTAATAAGCATGGCTAAGCATGATTGAAATACCCAAAACCATCCAATTCAACCCGGGCGATAAGGAATTATATGGAACGGTAAATAAAATAGGATTCACATTAATTAAGCATGCAACTAGCTAACATCCTAAAATTGGTACAAGATAGTCAAAGACACTTGCCTTTTATTGAATAGATGCTCAGTCTCTTGATTGAACTCTTGTATTCATATTTTCATGTCGCTTCTTCGTCGAAATACGAGTGCGTATAAACTACCGTCAAAAGAGAAACAAAAACAATCAAGAACAATACACCATACAAGCAATACAAATATTATGATAGAAATATGTTATGATTATGATTTAAATTGGAGTTATGAGTGATTTATTATTTTTCATAGCTAAAGAAATGCATTTACTATTTATTTTCCATTTTTAATATTTAATATTATATGCTAAAATCATTTTTAATGAATTTCCCATAGCCAAAATATATTTTATATGCATTTTATAAATTTATTTCAGCATAAAAGATTTTATAAATAATTTTCCTACTATTTTCACATTTATTCTCTATTTTTATTATTTAATTATAACTAAAAGTATTTTTATTAAATTTTTCCATGATCAAAATATATTTTATATGCATCTACAATTTTATTTCAGCCTAAAATGATTTTAAACTAATTTTCCACTATTTTCTATATTTATTTTATCATTTATAAATATTCTCTATTCACTATACACTTTTAATCAATATTCAGCAATTAAGAATAACCTCAGGGGTTGTTTAGTAATTTTCCCTAATAGAACAGTGACTTAAAATGTGATTAATTAAAATTACAGGGGCTTAGTCAAAGAATTATTAGTGAAACCATAATTCCAACCAACTTTAGGGGTCTAATTTACATGTTTTTAGTTTATTTTACAATTACCCAGTTTTCCAGGGGCTAGATCATAAGATTACAGAGGCTAGACTGCAAAAGACGAAGGGGATGTGTCCTGATTTAATATGGGCCATTGGATTTTATTTGAATGGCTGTGATTTAAAACAAGGTGAAGGGGTATGATGTTTTAATCTGGGTCGTTGTGCCCAGATGGACGGCTCGTGCTCGGCCACGTCACCCCGGTGAGGTGGGTGGCGGCCAGAGCCACCAGAGGCGGCGGCGCCTCCATGGCCGGCGGCCAAGGCTCGCCGGAGACACCCAAAACCGCACAAAAGTGAGCCAAATTCAACGGAAATTATTGCAAAACGCAGAGGAGGACGAGGCCAACTCACCAAGGGTGTCAATCTGGGTCCAGGATGAGCGGAGGAGGGCGTTCATCATCGAGGTGCGGCGACCGGACTTCAAGGTCAACGGGGAGATGATTCAGGCGTCGGTACTCGAAGTGGAGGGGTCCTATGGGGGAGGAGCGACGCCAGGGTGCTTGCCATCCGATTAGGGGTCGCGTGATGGCCTCCTTACGGCAGAACGCCAAGCTCGATGGGGGCGGCCATGGTGGTGCTCTCGGCTAGGGTTTGGGAACGGGGAAAATGAAGCGCGGGGCCGAGTATTTGAAGGGGAGGAGGGGCGAGCGGTTGCCATGGCGACGTGGGTTCGGGCGCGGGGCAAGGGGGCGGGCAAGGCGGCGATTGTCGGTTGGGGAAGAAGGTGCCGCCATGTGGGGCCTGCACGTAAGAGAGAGAGGGGCGGGTGAAGGGCTTTGCTGGGCCGACGTGGGAAGAGGGAAATGGAGAGGTGGGCCGCAGGGTGGTAGTTGGCCCAAGGTTGAGGGAAGTTTTTATCTTTTTATTATTTACTTTTTTTTAATCTTCAATTTAATTTAGATTGAGCTTTCCCCCATGTTTTGGAATTCATATTTTTAAAGGTGAACTCATGATCAAGCAGTTAGGATATATATATATATATATATATATATATATATATATATATATATATATATATATATTTGTTTTTGAAAGTTTATTTATGATTTTAAGGAAAACATAGTATTTAAATGAAATAATTAAGCAAACAAATTTTAGTTTTGCATATTTTGTTTTAAAATCTTTCACATCCCAAAATGGAAATTTTGGGGTGTGACAC
This sequence comes from Tuctoria greenei, assembly GCA_036927565.1. NCBI lineage: Eukaryota > Viridiplantae > Streptophyta > Magnoliopsida > Poales > Poaceae > Tuctoria > Tuctoria greenei. The sequence goes on along the minus strand of JAYESD010000005.1, from coordinate 216,712,731 downwards.
CTCCGCCCAGTTCTATCAAAAGCTTGCCCTGCACAAATATCAGGCATCATTCAGTTGAGATTACAATGACGGAGCATGGCATGTTAAATGATAAAAGACTTACCAGGCAATAGAAACAGATCAACTGGGGAGGAAGCTGACAATACTGCAAGAATTAAAAGTGGTCCAGTTATAATTTGTCCACCTCAAATTAATTACGCTATTGATGCAATTACTGAAACATATAAGATTTCAGGAAAAAAATTCATAGTATATTGTAACATCAAAATAAACTTCATACCATCCTCACGATCATTCCCATTAGCATTCAGTGGTGATGGTTCCAGAATGTTCATTAAATTTTTAACTAGATCATCCATGTTGGTGATTTTGAGCATCCGCATATTACGGTTCTTGTCCTCCACTTGAGGAACATAAAGATCCTTTGCATGTTCCTCTTGTCCTTGAGAAGAAACCAAATATTAGCAAACGAAACAGCAACAAGCATGACTATAGATGGACATGGACTTACCAGAATTCTGTTGCAGAACTTCGGCTAGTATTTTTTATGTATCAACTTCTCTCAACTGATGACAATTTATATAAGCGCACAACCGTTTGCTTTCTCTGAACCAAGAAGAATTTAAAATTGTGCTTCGGATGGCAAGGTCTGAAAAGGAAAACAAAGAAACTTTTCACCTACAAAAACTTCAACAAAAAATCACATTGAAAACACTATTTTTTCCTAAGTGGTAGTGAGGCATATAACAAACGACAATAACATGGAACATGTAGTTTGCCGCAGCAGTCATAAGTTAGAGCAGAGTACAGCTTATCCTCCGGTGTTCTTTCTGATATCCTCATCCTAGGTAGTGAACACTTCTCATCAGGTCGGGATATTCCTAAGCAGCGGTATCTAAATGTATCTAGCCTTGAAACTTGGAAATGCAACCTAGGCAATTTGTCAGGGTGGTGGTGTGCCATGTAGCCAATGATGGCGCTTTGTGTTGCTGACCAAGTACATCCAACCGGAAATAGAGTTGTGCAAATTTTATTTGTTCTTTAGATCTTTAGTGTAGTGTGGTGTAGTGTTTTTCTCCATTCTGATGCTGCTGTAATTCAACTTGTTCAATGACAAAGGCTGAGCATCTGCCATTTACTTCAACAGAGAATTCGAAACACTAAGAGGAACTATCTACGAAATTGGTAATGTCTACATTGCGCTTTTCTATCTCATGCTAATTACTAAAATTAGTTACTCGATTGATACATAGTGGGTCGTATTACTAAACCTCCATTTCATATCCGCATTCGGAGCTACTGAGAGAAGTTTCTACTAGACAAATATACGGACAGGTGGTGACCAACGCCGAATCAATCACATCACGGGCGACAATCAAAACCAAACCACTCCCAACAAGCTCAAGGCAGGCGGGAGGCATCACCATCGCTGGCACGCTGGTCGGGGGAGAGGGCCTTCAGCGCCTTGCGCGCCTCGGCACGCAGCGCGCGCTTCTGGTCAGCCACCGCCTGCGCCGCCGATACAGCGCTGGACGAGGAATGGCTGCCGCGGGCACCGAGGCGCAGCCGCGCCGGACGGGGAGGCGGCGGCTGTAGGTGGGAGCGGGCGCCGCGCGGGGCAGGTGGTGTATGTGGACGCGCACCATCAGCAGCGAGGCCACTACATTCTTAAGCCCTGTTTGTTAGCTAGCTAATACTACCTCCGTTTATGTCGTTTCCAACAAAAGAAATAGCATGCAAATGAACTAAGGTGTTTTGTCTGGACGACAAATAAATTAGACAGAAAGGAGTAATTTATTAGCTGAATTGGGCCAGCTAATTATTAGCTAGTGGTTGTTTGGAAACACTAGTGCTAATTTTGTTTCTAGGCACTAATTGACTGTTTTACCTCAAGAGGTCTCTCTCAAGCTGCTGCTAATTACCATATATACTAGTTGTAACTCCTTTATGAAATGTGCAAGAGCAGTGGTGGTCAGCATCGCGCGGCACTGAATCACGAGAGCTTCTTCTGATCTTGGCTACGAGCTTGACGTGTGTTGACACCTGGGAGGTCAGACAGGTGGTGGATCTGGAACCCAATGCGGTTGGCCCATGGAATGAAGGAAGCGAGCAAAGGAACTAAACATTGCGAATCAAAAAAAAAAGTCTTGCTTGACCTTTTTACCAATCCATACAAATAAAAAAAAATTGTATACATGACTTGTATCGTCAGAGGTCATCCTTTCATATTGAACAAAGCTGTTGCAATGCTATCACGAAACACATTCATGCCTTGTTCTTCGTCACCATTTTCTTGAGACGAAAAAACTGATGTAATTGGCATATAGTTTTCATCATTGTCACACCTTTCAAAATCTGCATCTGTTATAGCACTTTCTCTAATAAAGTTATGTAAGGCCATGCAAGCAAGTATTATTTTTGTTTGCTTTACCATTGGATACGACGGTAGGTGCAACAAGATCCTCCACTTCATCTTCAACACACCAAACGAACGATCGATGACGTTACGAAGCGATGAATGACAAAAGTTGAATAATTCTTTTTTCCCACTCGGTCTTGGGCCTTGACAAAACTCAGGTAGATGATACTTTGTCCTTTTGTATGGTGCAAGAACCCATCACGGTTAGGGTAGCCCGAATCAACAAGATAAAATTTTTCTACAAAAATAAGAACATTAAAAAGTAACAACAACATAATTGTAAATTTACAATGCAGTATTTAAATTTACCATGAGGGGATGTGGGAATTTGTTGTTGTATTTCAATAGAGCATCATAAGCAGAACACAAGTAGAACAAGCAATAATATCAAATGCAATGCTATCTACAATAACAGCATTATGAAACATATCCAAAATAAACCATAAGAGCATTGAAAAGTTGATACAAGTCCAAAAATTGTTCACCTGAGTACCAAATACGTCATCATTGTCCCCTTGAGACTGACTCTCAACTGCATTTGCCGGCATAACATATGCAGCACGACCAACACCGACACTCTGACCTCCACGACCATGAGCGGAACCGCGACCTCCACGACCAGCAGGGGCGCCCCGACCAACAGCGCCACCCCGTCCAGCAGTGGCCCCTGCACTTATACTTCGTGGAGCGCGAAACTCTCTGGACCCCCTCGTAGGAGGACCTGTGCTTCTACCACGCTTGTCTAGCTGAGGTGACAGGAAACGGGCACTGGGCACCCATCGAAGGAGGAGGGAGAAATCGCTGTTGTGGGCGTACCTGTGGACGAGGCAGTTCCACAGAGCGCGACGGGCGACGGCGTTACAGCCGTGCGGCGGTTTGAAGACGAAGGGTTATGTTTGGGAGGAGATTGAGAAATAAGGGCAGGGGTAAATAGACTTTAGCCAAAAAATAGCTAGAATTAGCTAGGTTGGAGCACCTAATGAAATAATAGTTAAGTTGAGGATATAGCTAATAATTAGCTCCTCTATTAGCTGAGGAGTTTGTGAAAGTTGCCTAAAGGGGGGTGAATAGGCTAATCGACCTGAAATGACTTAATAAAATGAGATCAGTACTTAGAGGGCGGACTAGTCCGGTCCAGGGGCGAACTAGTCCGATCCTCCTGCAGGGAAAGCCTAAAAAGTGTTTCTAACAAGTTTTAGATCGATTCTTGTAATGCAAAGTATGTTGGAATTACTTAGTGAACCTTAACAAGTTATAGAACAAGTATGAGACTAAGGATCACAATGAAACAAGAGTGATGAACAAATACGATAAAGCTAACCCTAGAAGCAATGTGTGATAAGTGAAAGCAAAGTACACAAGGAACACAAGGATTTTATCCCGAGGTTCGATCCCACAAAGGAATCTACGTCCCCGTTGAGGAGCCCACGAAGGATCGGGTTCAACAACTCTTCCCTCACCAAGTTTACCACAAGGGCCTAACTTGGTTCTCCACTATCACAAAGGGTGAATACAAGATTCGTTGGGGCTTCTCACAATCTAAGGCTCCCACCACAAATATGATTACAAATCACAAAGAATGACTCAAGCCACAGATCATAAAGGTTCAACAAGTGCAAGAGATCAAACTGAGAGCCTAGAGCGGTGTTCTTCCTCTTCTTCACCTCACCAAACCCTAATCTATACAAGAATTAGTTTTAGAGGGAATGTAGGCAAGAAGGAGGCTTTTGGAGGCTCAAAGTTTGTTGTGGCGGCGCTAGGGTTTCAAAGTTCTCAAGGAATAGTTCAAATGAACCTAGGGGTCCTCTATTTATAGAGGTTCTCAGCCCATATTGCTGACTTCAGCAGATGGGCGGACTAGTCCAGCCTACGGCCCGGACTAGTACGGCCTTTGGGACCAATGACGTCCCTAACAACTGTCGCACTGCGCGGCAATCGTCACGCTACTCGCCAAACTTCAAATTAAAACGGCCACTTCAAAACAGACTAGTCCCCCTGGGCGGACTAGTCCAGCCTCCCAGACTTAGTCGCTGAAGCACCAACTTTGTCACCAATCCGGACTAGTCCGATCTCAGTGAGGACCTTTTGGTCCGGACTAAAATGGACAACTCCGTGGTTTTGGGACTTAGTCCCGAAAACCCACTCCATGACTACCCGAACTAGTCCGTCCCACTACGGACTAGTCTGAACTCAGTCAGACCCTTCTGGTCCGGCTGAAAACGGACTTGGCCGGCCAGGAGCGGACTAGTCCGACCACCTGCACTGACTAGTTCGACCACTCCTGCCAGACTACTTTCAACTCTCTTCTCTCAATAGGTTTTGATCTCTAAACCGCTTTGAGCTCCCAACTTGATCTCAATGCACTTTAGGCACACATCCTCATACACATATGGCTAGTCTAAACTAGACACGCTAAAAACCCTAGTTTATTCTTTTCGAGTCGACATCGTCGTTTTCATCTTTTTTCCTTTTTGAGGGTTTGTGTTTCCGCTTGAATCCACACATGTGCTTAAGATCAATGAGCTCATTGTATACTTAATTGTCGTCATCAATCATCCAAAACCTACAGGGATCCAAGATGCACTTTAAATCTCCCCCTTTTTGGTGATTGATGACAACACATTAAGTCTTCACATATAAGAGTATAAATTTTGGTTTTCATAACGTGCGGGTGTATGAGTAGCTCCCCCTCAATGAATGCATCATAAAAAGAAGATTGAGGAAGTCCTTCATACACACACACGTTATGGTGGGGTGCCTACGTGTTGCGCTCAACATTTGTGACAAGACATATTAAATATGAGTATGATCAAAAGATATACATTCAAAGCATCATATTGATATTAAATATTCAAAACATATTCTTGCACAAATTTAAACATTCGAATGACATAAATATTATAATAAGAAGTGCAACATGTCCAAGGATCCAAAATAAGGGCTACTCTCCACACATCTAACTCTCCACAACTCTCCCCATCTACCTCTCCCCCTTTGGCATCAAGACACCAAAAAGGAAAAAAAAAAGAGGGGAACAATGAGGCCTATCCACTAGTCGCCATCCTCCTCACTATCGCCCGCCTCATCATCGGAGTCGCTCTCTGTGGCCTCCGAGTCCTCGTGGTCCTCGTCGTTGTCGGAGACCCGTGCCGAGGGAGCCGCCCGAGAAGATCTCCCGTCCTCTTGGAGCTTGGCGAGCTCGTCGGTGGTGAAGTTGGGGAACAGCGTGATCTCGCCATCGCTCTCCTTCGGAGGTGACATGGGGACCTCAAGCTTGTCACACACCGCCTTGAGGTACTTCTCTTGGCGCTTGTGTGCTCGTTGATTCCGTATTTCTTGCTTCCGGCGGGAGGTGAAGATAGCCTTGAAGCACTTGAATAAAGCGCTCATCGACTGAGGCGGAGGCGGAGAAGGAGGTGCCACGGGGTGAGGTGCTGGCATTGCAGAGTGAGAGGGAGGCTCCGCATTCTTCCGGCGTGGGGGAGGCGGCACTGAAGGAGGCGTATGAGGATGAAGTGGGCGATGAGTCACATCCTTGACGAAGGTCAAGCCCGACACGTTCTCGATGAGATACATGATGTAGGGCGCATACCCACAAGCACGATTAGGGGTATGCGAGATGTTGAAGATGTCATCGAATATGTAGTCAACTAGGTTGAACTTCTCATCGCCATCAATAAGGAGCAGCAGGTGCCTTAGATTGCCTTGGATCACCCCTGCATCACCATCCTTGGGTGCTATTGTCCTCCTCAGAATCCTGTTCAGGATGCTATAGAAAGGCTTGATGTTGCGAGTATGCCCGACATCATATTGAACATGACTGGGATACATGTAGGCCAGCTCATCTCTGTCTTTTGCCTTGAGGTTAGAGATAATGATCTCATGATCCAAATGATCCTCAAGTCTGAGAATTGTGGCAAACTCTGCAAAGGTGACTGAGTATTGCTCCCCATGAGTCATCCAAATGATCCGTCTATCACCTTGAGTGGTGAAGTAGATGGTGGAGTAGAACTGTAGGATGACCTCAACATTCCAGTTGTACTTGAATCCCATGATGCCCTTAAGCTCATGACGCTCAGCTGCCTCAATCACCGCATCAAAAGCAGAGTGTTTCTTCTGGGCCGTATACCCCCAATCTACCCATTGTGCTTCGATCACTGGCTTCTTCATGTTCTGGTAGACCAGACGGTAATAGTCACAATGAAAGTCACACCAAAACCGTGGGTCGACGGTGCTCCTTTCATACTTGTAGACTCTTTCTGTCCGCAATTTCCTGGCCTTGTCCGCTCCTTTCCCATGGAAGACATTCGCAGCCAACTCACGCTGCCGATTAGGGTTCCTCTCAGGAGTGTGAACTTCCAGGGGACCAATGGGTTTGGCCTGCCCCTTCTCCTTGATGACTACGCCATTGGCCTTCTTTGTCGGTACCTTCACAGAGGGCTTCTTTTTCTTGGGCTCGACAGGAGCCGGGGCCTTGCCCTTCTTCGGATCTCTCTCGATCCGGCGTTCGGCAACTTATTCTTGGGCTTGCTCCTTGCCCCTTTCTTTCTCTCCCATGGTCACAAGTCTCTTCCTTTTGGAGACTTGTGATGCGGAAGCCTGAGAGTTGTGAGCCTCACGCTCCTCTCACTTCTTCTTGTGGAGTTCCTTGTGGGACTCCTCAATGGCACGAGCCAAAGCTTCATCTTCATTGTAGGTCGTAGCAGCGGCCCTAGCTTGTTGTTTCTTGGCTACCTTTGTTCGCTCTTGCTGCTCGAGAAGTTTCTTGGCATCCTCAACCTCAGCCCGTGCCCTTTCATCGGCAAGGTGAAGCTGCTATGCCTCCCACTCAGGGTCAGTAGGTGGAGAAGCGGATCGGCGAGGAGCTGCCATTGCTGCTGAAACAGGAGGAAAACATGGGATAGAAGGTCAAGAAGGTGGAATATTGCAAAAGAAATCATGAGAAACAGCCAAAGTTAGGGTTTGGCCTGTGTACACCGAACTTGTCCGCCCCAGGGGCGGACTAGTTCGGGCTGCACAGGATAAACCCTAACTCTAACGGTTTTTTCGAAAAATCTTGGAAACAAGTCGCAATACTCCTAGGTGATGTTCACAAGGATGCTAGGAGCAACTTTAACGAAGAGGGACCTATCAAAAACCCTATGAATCAAGAATGAGGTAGGTTTTTGAAAAGAGAGGGATACCTCTTCGAATCTTGACGAATCGATGAAATTGGGGATGGATCGCGTCGAGAATGATTGGGAAAAGTCTCCCACACCTCCGGGGCTTCCAATGCGTGGATTGCAAATGGTTTTTGGTAGATGGAATCGAAAATCGCCCAAGGAGGGATGTTGTGTGCGCGTGGGAGAGAGAAAAGCGAAAGTGGAGAAGAGGAGGGGTCGACCACCTCCTGGGGGGTTTAAGTCCCCAGGGGCCGGACTAGTCCAGTATGGGTGTCGGACTAGTCCGGTCAGCGGACCAGACCCGAATTAGTCCGGATCCGGACTTGTCCGGCCATAGGGCGGACTAGTCTGGTCCTAAAGACTAAAAACATATATATTTGAGTTTTACCCACTATAGTGAATCCTTTTGGACATATTGCCACAACAAAACTTTATGAATATGGTCAGTAAGCAATCAACAATCAAACTATGACTATAACTCACAAAGTCAATAGTTTTTCAAATATTTTGGAGAAAATTGAGATAGAGACAAATTTCTCAAAAACATGTGTTCCTTTGAATAAGGTGTAAAGAAAACATTCAGATGTGCATGTGTCAAGCCACATTTTGAGAATCTAAGATATTGAGCTCACTCCTAAGCTCACAAAAGCGCTTATCATCTAGGGACTTGGTGAATATATCAGCTAGTTGGTTCTCGGTTCTCACATGGGAAATCACTATATCCCCCTTCAAAGAATGGTCTCTTAAGAAGTGGTGTCTAATATCAATGTGTTTTTTCCTCGAATGATCAACTGGATTATGGGCTATTTTGATGGCACTCTCATTGTCACATAGGAGTGGAATGTGGCGCAAGTTTATACCATAATCCCTTAGAGTTTGTCGCATCCAAAGAAGTTGTGCACAACAACTTCCGGCTGCGACATACTCCGCTTCGGCTGTGGAAAGAGCAATGGAGTTTTGTTTCTTGGAGGACCAAGACACTAAGGATCTACCCAAGAATTGACATGTCCCGGATGTGCTCTTCCTATCAAATTTTCACCCCACATAATCCACATCGAAGTATCCAATGAGTTTAAACTTGGATCCTTTGGGGTACCAAAGTCCTAGGCTAGGTGTGTGAAGTAAATATCTAAGAATTCTCTTAACGGTGGTCAAATGACACACCTTAGGTGCAGCTTGAAAACGTGCACACATACACACACTAAGCATAATATCCGGTCTAGATGCACAAAGATATAACAAAGAACCAATCATGGAACGATATACCTTTTGGTCCACACTTGGACCATCTTCGTTGAGGTCTATATGTCCATTAGTTGCCATTGGAGTCTTGATGGGTTTGGCCTTATCCATGTCAAACTTCTTTAATATGTATTGAGTGTACTTTGTTTGACTTATGAACGTGCCTTATTTGAGTTGCTTGACTTGGAAACCTAAAAAGAATTTCAACTCCCCCATCATGGACATCTCAAATCTCTCTGTCATTATCTTAGAAAACTCATCACAAAACACTTTGTTAGTAGAACCAAATATGATGTCATCGACATATATTGGGCACACAAAGAGATCATCATTAAAGTGCTTTGTAAGGAGAGTATAATCAGCTTTTCCTATCTTAAAACCATTTTGAATCAAAAAGTCTCTAAGGCACTCATACCAAGCTCTAGGAGCTTGTTTGAGGCCATAGAGAGCCTTAAGCAATTTGAAGACATGGTTTGGGAAGTATTGGTCTTCAAAGCCCGGTGGTTGCTCCACATAGACTTCCTCCTAGATTGGGCCATTTAGGAATGCACTCTTGACGTCCATTTGGTAAAGCTTAAAATCATGGTGAGTAGCAAAGGAAAGTAATATACAAATTGACTCTAGCCTAGCTACGGGAGCAAAGGTTTCATCAAAATACAAACCTTCGACTTGTGAGTACCCCTTGGCCACAAGTCGTGCTTTATTCCTTGTCACAACGCCGTGCTCATCTTGCTTGTTGCGGAACACCCACTTGGTGCCCACAACATTTGCTTGTGAACGCTTGACAAGCTCCCAAACTTTGTTCCTCTCAAAGTTGTTGAGTTCCTCTTGCATGGCCACCACCCAATCCGGGTCTCTCAATGCGTCTTCAACGTTATGGGACTCCAAAGAAGAGACAAAGGAGTAATATTCACAAAAGTTAGCAACACGAGAACGACTGGTTACCCCTTTTGTAATGTCTCCTAGAATGTTTTCAACGGGGTGATCCCGTTGAACACTTTGATGCACACGAGGATGTGGAGGTTGAGCTCTTGAGTCATCATCATCCTCTTCTTCTTCTTGGTATCCCCCTTGATGTATGCTTTCCTCTTGACTTTTGTCTTCTTGATCATGTTGAGGTGTCACTTGTCCATCTTCAACTTGATCACGTGGGAGATGGCTTCCATCATCTTGTGGTTGGTCACTTGAGCTTTGAGTTTGTTCTTGTGGACGAATATCTCCAAGTGTCATCCTTCTAAGATCTTCTTGTGGAGAGTCTTCTTGATCTAGCACACTTTGATCAACTTGCTCCACTTGGGAGCCAGTAGTTTCATCAAACACCACGTCGTGTGCTATTTAAACAATCTCGGAAGATTTTTTGAAGACATGGTAGGCGTGGGTGTTTGAATCATAACCAAAAAAGAAACCTTCATTGGACTTTGAAGTGAACTTCGAAGTCCTAGGCTTCTTGTTGAGAATATATCATTTGCTCCCAAAGACACAAAAGTAAGAGACATTGGGTTTCTTACCAAATAGAAGCTCGTAGGGGGTCTTCTTGGGGAGGCGGTGGAGGTACAATCGGTTGACGGCGTGGCAAGTGGTGTTAACCGCCTCCGCCCAAAACCGATCCGATGTCTTGTACTCATCAAGCATCGTCCTTGACATCTCAATGAGTGTCCTATTCTTCCGTTCCGCCACCCCATTTTGTTAAGGGGAGTATGAGGCTGAAAATTCATGTTTGATGCCCTCCTCATCCAAGAATTCTTCCACTTGAGTATTCTTGAACTCGGTGCCGTTGTCACTTCTCATAATCTTGATTCTTGAGGCGAACTCATTTTTAGCTCTCCTCAAGAACCTCTTGAGGACACCGTGAGTCTCACCCTTATCATGTAAGAAAAATACCCAAGTGAAACGAGAAAAATCATCAACAATAACAAGATCATATTCGTTACCGCCAATGCTAATGTAGGTTTGGCCCGAAAAGGTCCATGTATAGCAGTTCCAAAGGTCTTGTCGTCATAATGATGTTCTTGGAGGGGTGTTGAGCTCCTACTTGCTTCCCCGCTTGGCAAGCACTACATGTCCTATCCTTTTCAAACACAACATTCTTCAAACCATAGATTTGCTCGCCCTTAAGAAGCTTTTGTAAGTTCCCCATCCCAACATGGGCTAGCCTTCTATGCCAAAGCCATCCCATGTTGGTTTTCGTCATTAAGCATGTGTCAAGTTGAGCTTTATTCGAGGCGAAATCCACAAGATAAAGCTTTCCCTTGAGCACACTCTTAAAAGCGATTGAGTTGTCGCTTCTTCTAAGGACGCTCACACCCTCATTAGTAAAAAAACAATTATAACCCTTGTCACATAGTTGTGATATGGACATATAGTCTAGAGAATCAATATGCAAAATGTGAGAAAGAGTATGTTGGGGGGGGGGGGATGACAATTTTACCAGAGCCAAGGATCTTCCCTTGGCTATTGTCCCCAAAGAGGATTCCTTCATTTGGATCATCATGTTGCTCATACTCCACGAACATTCTCCTCTCTTCGGTCATGTGGTTTGTGCATCCACTATCGAGCACCCATTTGGATCCACCGGAGGAGTACGGCTGCAAAACAAGATTATGCCTTCCTTTTAGGTACCCAAGCAGAGTTGGGTCCTTTGACGTTAGTAGTGAGGCACTTGGGCACCCACACACAAGGCTTGGGGCTCTTGCGGAGTGGCCCAACATATCTAGCATATACTTTGCCATACTTGTTCCTCATTAAAACATAAGATGCATCAAAATCATGGAAGAGAGGATGCAGTTCAGATTTAGGCAAGTTAGTGCTAGTTGAAGTATTCTTCCCAATTTTAGTTGGGGATGAGCTTCCCTTGACAAAGATAATCAAGTTTTTCCCATACTTGGAGGTTTTAGCATTTTGCTTTCCACCTCTAGTATAACCAAGACCATCTTTGACATAGGGAGGTCTTGTGTTGGTGTATGCACTTCGTGCATACACCGCCTTCTCTTTGTCAAAGATGCCACCCTTAGGTGCTTGTTTGCCTTGAGACAATTTAAGCTCATCCTTTAATTTAAGGATCAAGTTAGAACATTTGCAAGTAGATATTGTTTCGGATGCAACCTTTGAGGAGGATGAGCTTTTGTAGGAAGAGGCTACATTAGTCTTGAGGGATTCAACTTGAGTCTCAAGGATCTTGTTTACTTTTGCCAAGTTGCCAAGTTCGTCCTTGAGCTCAATGGTCGTCTCCTCAAGACTTGAGCATGTTTTCTTGCTTAGAGCAAGTTCATGCTCTAATGCCTTGCTCTTCTCTCTCTCAATCTCAAGGAGCTCAATGAGCTCTTTACATCTCTCCTTTTCATGGATAAGCATGTCCTCTTGCCTATCTATGAGCTCCTCTTTCTCAAAAATTTCATCCGAGAGCAATTTCATTCTACGCAAAGTGCTCTTACTTATGTCCTTAAGCATGTATTCGTTTTCACTGGCACTATCAAAATCATCATGAGAAGATATGGAAGAGGATGAGTTAGAAGTAACCTTTATCCTTCCTTGTTTTGCCATGAGGCAGGTTGGCTTGTGGTCGTAGAGGTTGGGGAAAAGCTTGCTTCCCTTGGAGCTCCCCCCAATGGCTATGGTTGCCACCTTCTCCTCGTCTTCGGAGGAGGACTCATCATTAGAGTCCCATTCCTTGCCTAAGTGAGCATGACCGGAGGGCCTCTTCTTCTTGTAGAACTTATTTTCTTGAGGCTTGCCCTCCTTCTTCTTCTTGTCCTCTTCATGTGGACAATCCGTAATGAAGTGCCTGTACTCACCACAATTGTAGCAGCCCTCTTTGTTTTGGGGCTTGCTTTTTCTTTGCCCTTTCTCTCATGCCTGTATCCACCTTTTCTTCTTCTCACCATCCTCTTGAGATTGTTGATGAAGAGGGGCTCTTCCTCATCGGTGTCAAGGCTCTCCTCATCATCTTCATTTTGCTCTTTTGAGGAGGATGTCGCTTTGAGTGCAACATCCTTCATCTTCGAAGCGGTGAACCTTTGGAGGTCGTTATAGAAGAGCGCCTCCTTCTCCATGATCTCGTGGTTGATGATCCTCCCTAGGACCTCCTTCGGGGTCATTTTGGCAAACCCTAGACTTTCTCGTATCATGGAGCAAAGAGAGACGTTTCTAGGCATGAATGCCCGAATCATCCTCTTCACCACCTCGTGGTCCGTCCACTTGGTGCAGCCATAAGATCTGCTCTTGTTGATGAGCAGCTTTAGGCGATTGTACATCTCTTGGGGAGATTCACCATCCATAATGGCAAACCTCCCGAGCTCTCCTTCAATGAGCTCAATCTTCGCTTCCTTCATGACTCGATATCCTTCATGAGCCGTCTTGAGGGTGTCCCAAATATCTTTGTCCACCTCAAGTCCATCTACTCGGTTGAATTCATCTATTGAGAGAGATGAGATGATCACTCCGACCACTTGGGCATTGCGGTGAAGGAGCACGGCTTGCTCTGAAGTGATGTCTTCTTCATTCTTCAGGATATGCACCCCGGTCAACACAATTTGCCACAATGAGGGGTTGAGTGACACGAGATGGATCTTCATGTTGTGCTTCCACATTCGTAGTCGGTTCCATCGAATTGGGGAGGCTTCCCCAATGGGATGGAAATGTAGTGGTTGTTGGAGACAAGGTGTTCATAGTTGTAGCCTTGTTGGTTGTAGTTGGTCGTGCCACCCGTTGTAGAGGTCAAAGTGTCCACCTTTGGAATCTTCAACTTCTCTCGAAGTTTCGCCTTAAGCTGGCGAGTCTCTTCGTCATCCGTCAACTTGTCTTGGTAGACAAGCACCTCCTCTTGGGTTGCTTGGATCTCATTGGTCGAGACCTCGTCATACTCAACTCCAGCCATCTTCTCTGTGAGTTGTTAGACTCTTTGGGAGAGTCCTACTCTGATACCAATTGAAAGTTGCCTAGAGGGGGGGTGAATAGGCTAATCGATCTAAAATGACTTAATAAAACGAGATCAGTACTCAGGGGGCGGACTAGTCCGGTCCAGGGGCAGACTAGTCCGGTCCTCCTGCAGGGAAAGCCTAAAAAGTGTTTCAAACAAGTTTTAGTTCGATTCTTGTAATGCAAAGATGTTGGAATGACTTAGTGAACCTTAACAAGTTATGGAACAAGTATGAGACTAAGGATCACAATGAAACAAGAGTGATGAACAAATACGGTAAAGCTAACCCTAGATGCAATGCGCGATAAGTGAAAGCAAAGTACACAAGGGACACAAGGATTTTATCCCGAGGTTCGATCCCACAAAGGAATATACGTCCCCGTTGAGGAGCCCACGAAGGACCGGGTTCAACAACCCTTCCCTCACCAAGTTTACCACAAGGGCCTAACTTGTTTCTCCACTATCACAAAGGGTGAATACAAGATTCGTTAGGGCTTCTCACAATTTGAGGCTCCCACCACAAATATGATTACAAATCACAAAGAATGACTCAAGCCACAGATCACAAAGATTCAACAAGTGCAAGAGATCAAACCAGAGCCTAGAGCGGTGTTCTTCCTCTTCTTCACCTCACCAAACCCTAATCCACACAAGAATTAGTTTTAGAGGGAAGGTAGGCAAGAAGGAGGCTTTTGAAGGCTAAAAGTTTGCTGTGGCGGCGCTAGGGTTTCAAAGTTCTCAAGGAATAGTTCAAATGAACCCAGGGGTCCTCTATTTATAGAGGTTCCCAGCCCATAGTGCTGACTTCAGCAGATGGGCGGACTAGTCTGGCCTACGGCCCGGACTAGTCCGGCCTTTGGGACCACTTACGTTCCTGACAACTGTCGCACTACGCGTCAATCGTCACGCTACCCGCTAAACTTCAAATTCAAACGGTCACTTCAAAACGGACTAGTCGGTCCAAACCGGACTAGTCCGATCTCACACAGAACCTTTTGTTCCATGTAAAAACAGACTAGTCTGGAGACCACAGACTAGTCCGGCCCCAGGGCGGACTAGTACGGCCTTCCAAACTTAGTCGCTGAAGCACCAACTTTCTCACTAATCCGGACTAGTCCGACCCACAGGGCGGACTAGTCCGATCTCAGTCAGGACCTTTTGGTCCGGACTATAACAGACAACTCTGTGGTTTTGGGACTTAGTCCCGAAAACCCACTCCATGACTACCCGGACTAGTCCGTCCCACTACGGACTAGTCCGAACTCAGTCAGACCCTTTTGGTCCGGCTGAAAACGGACTTGGCCGGCTAGGAGCGGACTAACCTGCACGGACTAGTCCGGCCACTCCTGCCAGACTACTTCCAACTCTCTTCTTTCAATAGGTTTTGATCTTTAACCGCTTTGAGCTCCCAACTTGACCTCAATGCACTTTACGCACACATCATCATACACATATGGCTAGTCTAAACTCGACACGCTAGAAACCCTAGTTTCTTCTTTTTAAGTCGATGCCGTTTTCATCCTTTTCCTTTTTGAGGGTTTGTGTTTCCGCTTGAATCCACACCTGTGCTTAAGATTACTGAGCTCATTAGATACTTAATTGTCGTCATCAATCATCCAAAACCCACGGGGATCCTAGATGCACTTTCAGTTTGGAACCTCTAGAGCTAATTTTTAACAGCTAACTATTTGCTCTAGAGGTTCCAAACAAACCCTTAATCATCTCGCTCTCGTGTCCTGTCCGCCGTGCCCTCGCGCGGCCATCGTTGTGCGGAGATGCCATGCTAGGCCGTCAGGCTTCCAATTACGCTGTTGCTGCCAGCGCGGGCCCGGTAGTTGGGCCCTGATCGCACACTCTCGGGCCGAGGTTTACTGGCCCATGTTTGAGCCCATTCAAGCGTGATGTGTGGCATGCTGCACCAGATGGTGAATGTTGCACGTCACGACTCCTGTTTTGATATCTTCTTCCATTTCAAAATCTGTGAGCATCCAAACCAATCATGTGCTGCTTTTTTTGCATCCTATGCTAGCTTGAGAAAACCAGAATAATCATGTGTTTCTTCTCATCCTACTCCTAATTAGGCGGACATTTGCAACACATACTAGGACATCAAACTCTTAGTCATGAAATGGGTCGTTGATTTGGATATCGAACCATGCCTTTGAGAATAATTTAGATATCCGACTATTTATTAAAGAAAAAAGGCATTAAACTATCTATTTTGAATTGGAGTTCCTGAATTTGATATCAAACCATGCATTTGATAATGGTTTGGATAACCAGATATTTATTAAAAATATATAAGACATCAAACTATCAAACGAGAAACTGACTTTCTGATTTGGGTATCAAAAACCATACCTTTGAGAATGGTTTGGCTATATACCTATTAATTAGAGAGTAAACAAGACATCAAACTCTCAACTGTGAATGAGGGTTCCTAATTTGGATATCAAACCATTAATTTGATAATGATTTAGATACCCAACTATTTATTAAGTAGTAAATAGGTAATCAAACCCTTGATTGTGAAAGTGGGTTCCTAATTTGTGTATGAAGCTGCTATGCCTTTAAGAATAGTTTGGATATCCAACTATTCTTTAGAGAATAAATAAGATATTAAACTATCATCAGTTGTGAGATATCGGTGCATGATTGTTTTCAGTGCACGTATTTATTAGATTAGAGTATAAGATTATATTAAATCACCAACTTGAGATAATAAAGCATTAGTGAGGATGTATATGTGAAGTCAACTAAACATATGTACATGTGATGAGATCTATATAAACACTCACACACCAAAATAGAAATGCAATACTAATACATATAATCCTCTCTGCATCCTCCTTCGAAAAGAAAAAGGGTAATACTGTATTCCATCCAGATGGTATTCGTTACAGGAAATACCAAAAGGATGGTATCCTTCACAACTTTTACGTTGTTGGTTCTTATGTCTACATTCCCCGTCAGTCAAGCTGGAGGATGTAAAATCTGCTGCTCTCATTTTCAATTATTTATTGTACTAATTAATTATCTAAACAATCTTGTTCACTCTATGTTGTCCTGAATGTGTAGGTGTCAGTTGCCTCAAGCCAACACCACATCCAAGAGCGGAGACTTGCGTTGATTATGAACAATGTACTAGGGATGACTGTCGTATGTTTTGCGCAAGAGTTCTTCATAGGCCATATGGTCGGTGCGTCGAGATTGATAACAAAATGAATTGTTGTTGCCGATACGAACAGTAAAAGCATCTGTTTGATGCTAAATAATAAATAAGACTTGAGTAGCATGCCATGAGTTTTTCTTTATGTATCTTATAGTACTAACAACAACTCTCTTAAAGCTTTCAAATTAACTATAGAAGAAGAAAAAATAATGCCACACAGAACAAAACATGGACCGAACCCACAATCAATGTTTCTTATTCGTTTTGTTTCCCATTGCTCAGTTTCATCAGATTTTTCAGGGTCGGAGGGAGAAAAGTAACACTATTGTCAGTTCCAATTTTGGGTGTTGTGTAGCTGGTACTCCTTCCATCTTAAAAAGTTGGGCGCTTTGTTGTTTATTTTTGGACTACGAAGCGACCAAGTTTTTGAGACGGAAGGAGTATAACGAAAGTACCTCAGAATGTTGCCTTTTCACTCTGTTGTTTGGTTGACCGGCTCCTGTCCCACAGCATATCATTTGTTGTAGTCCATCGTTTGGTTTTGAGCAGCACAATCGGGGCGGGGCAGGCGCTGATCAAATCGGAAACCAAGGCTCACATCATTGCATATCAGGCCAGGCAAGTGTCGTGGTGGCCAATGGGGCAAGGCACCTGCCGCGTGGTGAACATGCGCGTGCTCAGCCTAGCCGGCCGGGCGCAGCAACACACGTGGCGCCCCCTCTCGTACATGTGCGGTACTGCGGTGTGAAATGGTAGTGGGGTGATGAATATGATATAAAATTGTCGGCAGTGTTGTACCATAAATAGTGTTGGACTATAAACAAACTCAGCCCAACCGGTCGGGCGGAGCGATGCACGTGGCGTGCCCCTCTCGTACATGTGCGGTACTGCGGTGTGAAATGGTAGCGGGGTGATGAATATGATACAAAACTGTCAGTGGTGTTGTATCGTAAATGGTGTTAGACTATACGATCATCTGCAGCAGTTTCCTCTAAAACTTACTCTATCCCTCTATATTTCTAGTATATCCTCTATACTTCCAGCATTTTACTCTGGACACTTACTCTATATTTCTACTAATCTACTCTATATTTAGAGTCCAGTAAGTTTTACAGTGAACCACCACTATAAGAAACGCGAACCCTTACATCGGCCGGCTTAACCTACGTCGACTAGCCGACGGAAGTAGAATAACTTACGTCAGTCAGAAGAAACCGATGTAATTAAGTTATCTTACTTTCATCGGCGGCCGACATAAGTTAATAGACTGACAACAATAAACAGAAACTTAGGTCAGTTAGGACCCTAAGCCGACGTAAATAAACCGACCGACGTAAGTTAAGCCTAACTTACATCAGCCTCGAGGATGGCCAACGTAAGTAACACAGGCCGACATAATTAGCTTATTTAGCCGACGTAAGTTACGGAATTTAATCTATACCCGCGCGTGCCTCTTCTTTTCCTTACCCGCCTCTTCTTCTTTCCCCGCCGCCTCAGCCGCCGCCGCCGCGCACGCCACCGTCCGCCACCGCCAGGTATGAGCCCCCCCCCCCCACTCCTTCCCCCCAACTCCCCCTCCCCCTGCCTGACCGCCGGCGGCCCGCCCCTCCCCGAGTGCCACCCCCCTCCCCTCCCCATCATCGGCTGACGGATACCGACGTAATTAAGTAACTTACGTCGGCGGCCGACGTAAGTTACCTTAATTACGTCCAAACCGCTTCGTTGGCCGGCAACTGACGTAATGAAGGCAAAACCGACGTAATTAAGTAACTTGCGTTGGTTTAGGACCGACGTAATTGATTGGTATTCCTGTAGTGCACCGCGGATGGTCTAACATACTCAGACAGCCGGCCGGGCGCAGCGACGCACGTGGCGCGCCCCTCTTGCACATGTGTGTTACTGCGGTGTGAAATGGTAGCGGAGTGATGAATGATATAAAATTGTTTGTACTGTAAATAGTGCTGGACTATAAACATGCTGGAAGTGTAGAATAGATGTGAATAAACATACTGGAAGTGGGTAAAGTACATACTGAAAGCGTAGAATAAAGAGTTGGATAGCCTAAATTATCAGCAACTTGATCATAAGGCTGAGAACCAGGATGCCATTGATGCTGCCATGGTGGGTATGCTTGCAGATCCTAAGGAAGCCAGAGCTGGCATCACGGAGGTGCACTTCTTGCCCTTCAACTCAGTTGACAAGAGCATATGAAGACGAAGGTGCACGCTATTATTGACAAGTATGCCGAACGTAGGCTTCGTTCACTTGCTGTAGCCAGATCCGAGTGCCCATATTTTTAAATTTAGCAAAAATAAATGAATTTGTTTAGATCATGTTGCTACTGATTTTTTTTTATTATTTAGCTCAAAATTATAGTACAAACACAATGGCGGTATGAAAACAGTGATAAAATCACAAAGGATATATTTGTCCATCTACCTCAAATTTAACATCGTTAGGAGTACTTAACGGACTTGTGATAATGTTGAGCTTCAGCTGAAAAAATTTGTAGCTAAATCATAAAATCTGAAAAATAGGATCTATAACACAATTGGCCTATAAATCTGTGGCTAAAACATAATTGGCCCTTTTTAGAAAGTTGCAAGTGAAACTGTGATAGCAGTAATAGAGGAGAAATGAAGGGTCAAACGAGGGAAATCTGGAGAACGTGGGTCAGTGGGTGTGTAGGCTATATTCGACGAACTCACGATTGCCGGCCCCATCATCTCCGTAGTAGAATTTAATCTTACAATATAAGTCTACATAGTAAAATTTTACATACACGTGGTTTCAGTGGTTGTTTGTAAGATCCAAAAAAAGATTTAGGAGGTTGTTTTTTTGTGTTCTGAGATCGAGATTTTTTTTAGCCCAGGTAAAAAGTTTTAAATCCAAACAAGATTATCCGTGGTTGTTTGTGAGATCCCAACAACCTGGCCTGATGCGCGGCCGTAAATACAATGTACATTACGCAGCTTATGGCTTGGTCGTTATAAATTGAAATTGATCTCTCCTCCGTCCAAGGTCGTCGTATCACGCAACACACTTCATTCGGCGCGGTGACACCCAAAACAACAGGCCTCCACGCATCGACCTTTGGACGATGGTGCCATCCAACAAGTCCACCCTCCTGATCGCCGTGTTCATCGTCTTGGCCGCCACCCTGCAGCCATCCGCGGCGACAGGGCGTGGGGCTGTGCGGCCAACGAAGACGCGGCTTCAATTCTACTTCCCTTTCCCTCCCATCCCGCGGTTCATTTGCGTGCCGGGCTTCCCACGGTGGCTGCTCCCCTGCGTAGACCCGGCGCCGCTCCAAAAGCCGAAGGAGTGCCGATCGCCGCTGATGACTATGGTGTCGCCATGCGCGGAGTACTTGACCAACGCCCGCGTCGCATCGCCTCCCGCGACATGCTGTGATAGCTTCAACACCGTCGCCGACTTTCACGGCATCTGCCTCTGCCACGTCGGGAACGGCGACATCAGCCAGCTCTTACCGACGCCGCCGCTGAACTTCACGCAGCTGTACGCGATGCCGGGTGCATGTGGTTCCCCTTTAGTGTTAGATAAGGCGCTTGCTCATTGCAACAGTAAGTCATCCATGTTGTGCCTAACATTATTTCGTTATAATAAGCAGTAGATTTATATTCTTGAAAGAAACTATTTTTTCGATTTTTTTTTGGAAGAACTACTCCTATGTTCGGGAATATATGTTGTTCCATATGCATGAGCTTTGTGCTGGCCATAGTCCCGTGGTTAGGTTGGGAAGAATGATATCATTCCCAAAATGCATGGAGTAATTAATAAATATCTCATGATGAACAGTGCGTGAAGTGCCGCCGATGACGCCTCCATCGTCGACACCTACAGAAAAGGCGCCACCTTCTGCACCATAGGTACACTTACCTTCTCACTTTTCAAATAGCCAAGTATTTTGCATCGCATAATATAATACATGTTGTACCTCATTTTGTTTTCGCAGCATCTCCAGCCAAGGAAATCCAGAGGTTAGTTTTATTTCTTCAAGAGTAATACTAAGTTCGTGGCTGCAGATGTCAAATCAGTTCTAGAAAGTGTATTAGGTTTAAGTCCGAACTCACAGCCTCTTGCTTATTAGGAAGTCATTTGTCTATATGAGTTTCAGGAATATGTATCATCATGTCAACAGGAGTGTCCATGTTATGTAATCTTTTGCAATATATATTTTTCTCTTTGAATTTATCTTCACGATTTCATTCTCCATGATATCTGGTCGCGAACCATCTGATCAATGATATGGCTAACTGCTGATCCAAACAAACTCCCGTATTTCCAGTGTAGCGCCTACTTCACCAACAAACCTCCAAACCGCCTTGCACATCGTTCAGTTAACGCCTACAGTAGGGTAGCAGCAGTTTCACCAAGCCCTTGGCATGAGCGCCTGATCACGCGAATCCAGTGGATACGATGGACCGGTGCGCGATCTTCTCTGCTCTCTAGGCACTTCGTTTTAACGCGAGCGGGAAATCAGGTGCTCAGAATATTAAAACAACCGGCTAAAGAGATGGAGACACTTGTAGTATAAAATTACTTAAAACCAAAATTGTTACTCCCTCCTTTCTCAAAAGATTGTCACCTTCTAGTACAAAAATGAACTAGAAAGTGACAATCTTTTGAGAAAGGAGGGAGTACAATACAGTTGGAAGGAACGCTTATCACTTGAACAGTACTCCACCGTCTCCGAAAGCTTGTCGCTTTGTAGTTCAAATGAATTAAAAGCGATAAACTTTCGGAGACAAAGTATGTCTCAACATATAAATCGCCCCCACAGTCGCTTCTTCTACTTCAGCGGCGGTGCAACGTCCAAGCGGTGACAACGCATCGGAGCTGACTGTGATACCTCCACTGCTATACCTCCACTGTCTTTTTTTTGGAAACCGCTGCATTCAGCCAGATTCATTATAAGAAGATAGAAATGTGATTTATGTACAAGGGGTACATATTAGTACTACATATCAACTACCAAGTAAAATCGAAACACAAAAATAAATAAAAATCGGGGCTTGAGCCGTGGATTCAGGACGAGTGAAGGTTAGATGCAGTGGCGAAGCTAGAGCTCCGAACACCCGAGTGCACACTACAATATACCTACATGTTAAGTTTTACAAAGGTGCATAGGTTTAGTTGGTTTTCATTTCATCAAGCCTTTGTAGCAGTCTAGTGATGCACGTTTTTGGCTCGAGGTTGTGCACCTATGGCCAAAATTTGATATGATGTCAATTAAATTTTGATTTGCAGCCTGGTGCTGGTGCACCAGGGGAGCTCCATGTAGCTTCGCCAGTGGTTAGATGGCCAGCTGTTGTGTTCTTTGATCGCTTGAACAATACCAATAATGGTGAATGCTGTTTGTGAGATGAGTACACAATATTTCAGTCGTGGTTTGTGTTCCGAGAACAAGATTTTTGTGTTTGGCCCAGATAAAAGGTTTTAAACTCGGGTTTTGTTATCTGGGCTGCATGCACAAACGAGATTTTCAGTGGTTGTTTGTGATATCCCAACAACCCTGCTGATGCGGCCGTCGTTAGGCAGCTTAGAGGATTCGATCGTCGCCCTATAAATTGATCACGCCTCCATCCATGGTCATCGTACCACAGAAAGCAGTCCATTCGGCGACACCCAAAACAACACAAAGCCCTCCACGCATCGACCCAGACGCGCGATGGCGCCATCCAACAAGTCCACCGTGCTGATCGCCGTGCTCATCGTCTTGGCCGCCGCCACCCTGCAGCCATCTGCGGCGACCGGGCGTGGGGGTGTGCGGCCATCGAAGACGACGCGGCCTCAATTCTTCTTCCCGATCCCGTGGTTCACTTGCGTGCCTGGCTTCCCACGGTGGCTGCTCCCCTGCGTAGACCCGCCGGCGCCGTCCGACGATGAGCCGAAGGAGTGCTGGTCACCGATAATGACTCTGGTGCCACCATGCGCCGAGTACTTGACCAACGCCAGCATCGCGTCGCCTCCGAAGGCGTGCTGCGATAGCTTCAACACATTCATCGATGTCGATGGCATCTGCATCTGCCACGTTTCGAATGGCGACATCGGGAAGCTCTTGCCAGCGCCGCTGAACTTCACCCAGCTGTATGCGATGCCGGACGCATGTCGTTCCGACTTCCGACATATAGAAGACTTATCTCATTGTGACAGTAAGTCATCCATACTTGATCTGATATTATGTTATTATAAGCAGTAGATTCATATTCTTGAAAGAAAGTATGTTTGAAAATTGATATCGTTCCCGACATTATTATTCTTTTTACTATTTCTGGCCCTATGCATTTGGTGGGAACGACATCATTTACAAAATATGAAGGGAGTAGCTAATATATGTCATTGAACATCGATTGCGTTGAACAACAGGCGATGTGCCACCGATGACGCCACCTTCGCCGACACCTACAGGGAAGGCACCACCCACCCCTGAGCCGTTCCATCAGCCGACGAATTGCTGGTCGCCGCTAATGACTTTGGTGCCGCCATGCGCGGAGTACTTGACCAACGGCAGCGTCGCGTCGCCTCCTGGGGCATGCTGCGATAACTTCAATACCTTCGTCGACGACGACGCCATCTGCCTCTGCCACTTCGCGAACGGCGACATCGGCAAGCTCTTGCCGGCGCCGCTCAACTTCACGCAACTTTACGCGATCTCGCATGCATGTGGTACCGCAATACGTGTAGAAGGGTTTTCTCATTGCAACAGTAAGTCATCCATGTTGCGCCTGGCATACTTCATTATAAGCAGTAGATTCTTCATAGAAACTATTTTTTCGAATTTTTTTATTGGAAGAAACTTCTCCTCCGTTAGGGAATTGATGCCGTTCCATGAATCAGTTTTGTACTGGTCATATATATATAGGCCTGTGATGGCATTGGGAACGACATCATTTCCAAGATGCATAGTGTAACAAATATCTCATGAACATCAATTGCATTGAACAGTGCGTGTAGTGCCGCCGATGACGCCTCCATCATCGACACCTACAGGAAAGGTGCCATCCTTGGCACCTTAAGGTACACTTTCTTTTTCACTTTTCAGATAGTCAAGTATTTTGCATCACGTGATATAATACTACATGGGGTCTTTGTTTGAACAAATATCAACACCCCAATCTTGTTTTTGCAGCATCCCGAGCCCAGGAAATCCTGAGAATGTTTTTATTCTGTCAAGAGTAAAATAACGTTCGTGGCTACAGATGTCAAATCAGTTCTAGAAATAGTATTAGGTTTAAGTCAGAACTCACAGCCTCTTGCTTAGGAAGTCATTTGTCTAAGTTTCAGTATTATGTGTCAACATGTCAAAAGAGTGATCACATTATGTAATCTTTATCAATATATGTTTTTCTCCTTGAGTGGTTAAGTACTCTGAGTAGCACTACTGAAGTCCTGAGTTTGATTCCCGGTGGGAGCGAATTTCAGGCTGAATTTCATAATATTAAATGCAGGTATTATACAGAGGAAGTCAAGGGCGCTAGATCTGGGGTGCACTTACGAGAAATGTAAAGGGATAACGTGCCGTAATATTGGCTTACGAAGTCCGGTCCACAGTCGTGTGCTCAGCCATCCAGTTATCGTCGCCTTGTTCTAGACAATAGGATGTGAGTGTCTGCATTTGTATTCACTTGTAATAAATTGGCCATAACCTCCTCGGAGGGGAAGGTCGGGACTTACCCATCATCTAAAAAAATATTTTTCTCCTTGAATTTATCTTCACGATTTAATTTTGACATTGTATCAGGGTGATTTCATTCTCCGTGATAATGTGATAGAGTTAAATGCACTCATAGTACATGAACTTGTGAGACCACGTCACTAGGTTCATGAACTTCTAAAACGTGTTTAGGAACCGATCTAAACTTGTTAGGTGACCCATTAGATAAAAAACATTGTGCAGCAGTGATATAAACCGGCTTCCGTGCATCACCTTATGGATTCATTGTTGAATTAATTGCCCTTAGGATCATGACCATGAACATCTAACCAGGAACACTTAGACATAATCAACCACAAACAACTACATTAACCCTTAGACAAACAATCTAACATGCATCCTATTGACATGGCATATGGGGTAGGATTAGAGGGAGAGAGGTGAGAGCCGAAGTTACCTTCAGAGGGTCCAATTGCGGCCATTGAGCTCAAGTGGATGGTTGCCGAAGATTGATTTGAAGCAGGGTGACCGGCGGTGCAGGGAGATCGTGACGCGGTGGCGGCTCGGTGCAGAGACGACGGTTGCAGGCTTCCCCTCGCTCCTCACAGCTTAGAGATCGGGTTAGGGTTTGTGGGAGAGAGTTTAGCCATAAGATTAACTCGTAATCAAATAGCCCGACCCCTCTCCCCTTATATTGGTGTTGCGCGTGCGAGAGGGGGCCGCACCGAACGAAAGTCGGTTACGCCCCCGATCAGGGCGCGTAGAGGGAGGAGTCGGACGTAGTTGTTGCCCCACGTCCGCTCCTCACAGGAATCCCGGTTGGACCGGGGTCAACCTAACATTCATGACACATGTCCCTAATCAAATCTTTAAGCAACAGAAAAACAAACGGGCGCTTCGCCCGTTCGCGTCCTCCTCCGATGGGCTCGGCTCCCACGAAACCACATGTTCTCAACGCCTCTTGTGGCCTTCGTCTCGGGGAGGTATGGCGACATGGCGTCCTGCGACCTGAGACCTTGCCGCGCCGTCACTACTACAATAAGCCTCATCACAGGCGGCTCCAAACCTATTATCACAGACGGCTTTTAAAACCACCTGAAACGAAGAGTCTGTGATAATCCGCAATTTCACAGGCGGAGAAGTGAAACCGCCTGTGAAGACTAATTATCATAGGCGGTTCTTCACTAAGGATAGCCGCCTGTGAAGACCGATTATCATAGGCGGTTCTTTACTTAGGCTAGCCGTCTGTGAAAATACTTTATCACAGACGGGTCGTGCAGCATATATAACCGTCTGTGATAAACGTCTTATCACAGACGGTTATTGAAGAATAACTAACCGTCTATGATAAGAAGTCTTCACAGACGGATATTGAAGCATTACTAACCGTCTATGATAATTTGTATTCACAGGCGGATTTTGAAGCATAACTAACCGCCTATGATAATATGTCTTCACAGGCGGGTTTTGAAGCATAACTAACCGTCAATGATAATGTATCTTTACAGACGGTTATTGAAGCATAACTAACCCGTCTATGATAATGGTGTTATCACAGACGGAGTTTACCTATATCAGCCGTCTGTGAAGACCCTTTAACGCAGCCGGTTTCTACCATAACAGACACCGCCTGTGAAAATTAGGTTATCACAGATGTTTCTTTACTTGTATCTAGCCGCCTGTGATAATTGTTTTTCACAGTCATGCAGTACTACTGCTGTTATTTCTAATTTCCAGGTCAATTCAATATAATCACAGAACAAAAAACAACAATCATCACAGAACAAAAGACAACAATATTATCATCACAGAAGTCAATTTCACTAAAACAATATACATACACACAAGTTACATATACAATTTCATCTCAAAGTTTACAAGTTTTCACTAAAAACTGTTTAGATTGGTATAGTCGCAAAGTTCTGGCACATCAGCTGCTGAACCTCTCTTATCAAAGAACTTCCCCGTTTTGTGCAAAATTTCGCGACGAATGAACTGACAGAGTTCAGAAGCAATCCTGTCGGCTCCTCCATCAGGAATACTTCTACAAACCGGCCATTCTTCGTTCAGATTCTTCTTGTGCTGCAATATAACACATAACAAGGTTTAGAATGTGTTGGTTTGAACAATCTCAAAGTATAGATCAAAGTGAGAGTATACAAGAATTTAGTAGGTATTTTTGGAGCAGATGTACTATGAGCAATTGAATTTTGAAGTTGGAATCAAAATATGAAAATAATGTTTCTGGTAATATTGAACAGCAGAGAATATAAGCATTAAACTATGCTAATTACAATGAAAATGAAACACAAAAGTAAGAAAATAAAGTATCGACATTAAGGATAACTTACATCCTCACGATTGACTCTATATACGGCGGTGGAACCACCAATAAATCAATCTCTAGGCACGTTCCGAGATCAAGATTTTTGTGTTTGGCCCAGATAAAAGGTTTTAAAACTCGGGTTTTGTTATCTGGGCTGCATGCACAAACGAGATTTTCAGTGGTTGTTTGTGAGATCCCAACAACCCTGCTGATGCGGCCGTCGTTAGGCAGCTTAGAGGATTCGATCGTCGCCCTATAAATTGATCACGCCTCCATCCATGGTCATCGTACCACAGAAAGCAGTCCATTCGGCGACACCCAAAACAACACAAAGCCCTCCACGCATCGACCCAGACGCGCGATGGCGCCATCCAACAAGTCCACCGTGCTGATCGCCGTGCTCATCGTCTTGGCCGCCGCCACCCTGCAGCCATCTGCGGCGACCGGGCGTGGGGGTGTGCGGCCATCGAAGACGACGCGGCCTCAATTCTTCTTCCCGATCCCGTGGTTCACTTGCGTGCCTGGCTTCCCACGGTGGCTGCTCCCCTTCGTAGACCCGCCGGCGCCGTCCGACGATGAGCCGAAGGAGTGCTGGTCACCGATAATGACTCTGGTGCCACCATGCGCCGAGTACTTGACCAACGCCAGCATCGCGTCGCCTCCGAAGGCGTGCTGCGATAGCTTCGACCTATTCATCGATGTCGATGGCATCTGCATCTGCCACGTTTCGAATGGCGACATCGGGAAGCTCTTGCCAGCGCCGCTGAACTTCACCCAGCTGTATGCGATGCCGGACGCATGTCGTTCCGACTTCCGACATATAGAAGACTTATCTCATTGTGACAGTAAGTCGTCCATACTTGATCTGATGTTATTTTATTATAAGCAGTAGATTCATATTCTTGAAAGAAAGTATGTTTGAAAATTGATATCGTTCCCGACATTATTATTCTTTTTACTATTTCTGGCCCTATGCATTTGGTGGGAACGACATCATTTACAAAATATGAAGGGAGTAGCTAATATATGTCATTGAACATCGATTGCGTTGAACAACAGGCGATGTGCCACCGATGACGCCACCTTCGCCGACACCTACAGGGAAGGCACCACCCACTCCCGTATCGTCCGATGAGCCGACGGAGTGCTGGTCACCGATAATGACTCTGGTGCCACCATGCGCCGAGTACTTGACCAACGCCAGCATCGCGTCGCCTCCGAAGGCGTGCTGCGATAGCTTCGACCTATTCATCGATGTCGATGGCATCTGCATCTGCCACGTTTCGAATGGCGACATCGGGAAGCTCTTGCCAGCGCCGCTGAACTTCACCCAGCTGTATGCGATGCCGGACGCATGTCGTTCCGACTTCCGACATATAGAAGACTTATCTCATTGTGACAGTAAGTCGTCCATACTTGATCTGATACTATGTTATTATAAGCAGTAGATTCATATTCTTGAAAGAAAGTATGTTTGAAAATTGATATCGTTCCCGACATTATTATTCTTTTTACTATTTCTGGCCCTATGCATTTGGTGGGAACGACATCATTTACAAAATATGAAGGGAGTAGCTAATATATGTCATTGAACATCGATTGCGTTGAACAACAGGCGACGTGCCACCGATGACGCCACCTTCGCCGACACCTACAGGGAAGGCACCACCCACCCCTGAGCCGTTCCATCAGCCGACGAATTGCTGGTCGCCGCTAATGACTTTGGTGCCGCCATGCGCGGAGTACTTGACCAACGGCAGCGTCGCGTCGCCTCCTGGGGCATGCTGCGATAACTTCAATACCTTCGTCGACGACGACGCCATCTGCCTCTGCCACTTCGCGAACGGCGACATCGGCAAGCTCTTGCCGGCGCCGCTCAACTTCACGCAACTTTACGCGATCTCGCATGCATGTGGTACCGCAATACGTGTAGAAGGGTTTTCTCATTGCAACAGTAAGTCATCCATGTTGCGCCTGGCATACTTCATTATAAGCAGTAGATTCTTCATAGAAACTATTTTTTCGAATTATTTTATTGGAAGAAACTTCTCCTCCGTTAGGGAATTGATGCCGTTCCATGAATCAGTTTTGTACTGGTCATATATACTCCCTCCGGTGTACAAAATATTGTCGTTTTGGACATGTTCTCGCATATCAAGGAAGCATTAAATAGATTTCTTTCTTTTATAATACAACTCTCCTTAGTGGTCCGAGTGGTCTTCTTCACGTTTTTCCAGCCAATCTGATGCAAGTTTGATTCCTAGGTACACGCTATCCCATTTTTTACACTATTTTCCATGGCATGCAGTGTAAAACGACAATTTTTTGTGCACTCTTAGCTCTAGTGTAGAACGACAATATTTTGTACACCGGAGGGAGTATATAGGCCTGTGATGGCATTGGGAACGACATCATTTCCAAGATGCATAGTGTAACAAATATCTCATGAACATCAATTGCATTGAACAGTGCGTGTAGTGCCGCCGATGACGCCTCCATCATCGACACCTACAGGAAAGGTGCCACCCTTGGCACCTTAAGGTACACTTTCTTTTTCACTTTTCAGATAGTCAAGTATTTTGCATCACGTGATATAATACTACATGGGGTCTTTGTTTGAACAAATATCAACACCCCAATCTTGTTTTTGCAGCATCCCGAGCCCAGGAAATCCTGAGAATGTTTTTATTCTGTCAAGAGTAAAATAACGTTCGTGGCTACAGATGTCAAATCAGTTCTAGAAATAGTATTAGGTTTAAGTCAGAACTCACAGCCTCTTGCTTAGGAAGTCATTTGTCTGAGTTTTAGTATTATGTGTCAACATGTCAAAAGAGTGATCACATTATGTAATCTTTATCAATATATGTTTTTCTCCCTGAGTGGTTAAGTACTCTGAGTAGCACTACTGAAGTCCTGAGTTTGATTCTCGGTGGGAGCGAATTTCAGGCTGAATTTCATAGTATTAAATGCAGGTATTATACAGAGGAAGTCAAGGGCGCTAGATCTGGGGTGCACTTACGAGAAATGTGAAGGGATAACGTGCCGTAATATTGGCTTACGAAGTCCGGTCCACAGTCGTGTGCTCAGTCATCCAGTTATCGTCGCCTTGTTCTAGACAATAGGATGTGAGTGTCTGCATTTGTATTCGCTTGTAATAAATTGGTCATAACCTCCTCGGAGGGGAAGGTCGGGACTTACCCATCATCTAAAAAAATATTTTTCTCCTTGAATTTATCTTCACGATTTAATTTTGACATTGTATCAGGGTGATTTCATTCTCCGTGATAATGTGATAGAGTTAAATGCACTCATAGTACATGAACTTGTGAGACCACGTCACTAGGTTCATGAACTTCTAAAACGCGTTTAGGAACCGATCTAAACTTGTTAGGTGACCCATTAGATAAAAAAAAATTGTGCAGCAGTGATATAAACCGGCTTCCGTGCATCACCTTATGGATTCATTGTTGAATTAATTGCCCTTAGGATCATGACCATGAACATCTAACCAGGAACACTTAGACATAATCAACCACAAACAACTACATTAACTCTTAGACAAACAATCTAACATGCATCCTATTGACATGGCATATGGGGTAGGATTAGAGGGAGAGAGGTGAGAGCCGAAGTTACCTTCAGAGGGTCCAGTTACGGCCATTGAGCTCAAGTGGATGGTTGCCGAAGATTGATTTGAAGCAGGGTGACCGGCGGTGCAGGGAGATCGTGACGCGGTGGCGGCTCGGTGCAGAGACGACGGTTGCTGGCTTCCCCTCGCTCCTCACAGCTTAGAGATCGGGTTAGGGTTTGTGGGAGAGAGTTTAGCCACAAGATTAACTCGCAATCAAATAGCCCGACCCCTCTCCCCTTATATTGGTGTTGCGCGTGCGAGAGGGGGCCGCACCGAACGAAAGTCGGTTACGCCCCCGATCAGGGCGTGTAGAGGGAGGAGTCGGACGTAGTTGTTGCTCCACGTCCGCTCCTCACAGGAATCCCGGTTGGACCGGGGTCAATCTAACATTCATGACACATGTCCCTAATCAAATCTTTTTTTTTTCGAAAAGGACCTAATCAAATCTTTAAGCAACAGAAAAACAAACGGGCGCTTCGCCCGTTCGCGTCCTCCTCCGATGGGCTCGGCTCCCACGAAACCACATGTTCTCAACGCCTCTTGTGGCCTTCGTCTCGGGGAGGTATGGCGACATGGCGTCCTGCGACCTCAGACCTTGCCGCGCCGTGCCGCTCCAGGTTCCACTGCATGCGTGCCGCCGGGAGCACCATGCATGACCTCCATGCGCAGCATCCACGAACAAACGGTCGCCGACACCGGAGCGTACACCATCATTGAAACTCCATCAAAACAACCCAGTAACGGAAGAAGCTACCATTATCTCCGTGACTGTGTTCAAGGAACAATGCTTCGTTAGGTGATTCCATTTTTTGGCAATTGACCGCTAGCCAAAGCTTTGGTTCGAGCAAACCAGGCTATACTGCATGGCGAAATATTGCAGAGTGTTGTGCTGTAGTGATTTTTATTTGATGATGATCCGTAAACGGGTATAATAATAAGATAAAATAGTCTTTCTTTCAGGATCGTGGGTGCGCGGCGGGGCATGATCAGCGGCAGGGCGATCGCGCGGCAGAGTGGCGGGGCGCGTGGCTTGGGGCCGCAAGGCGCGATCCCTCTCTGATAAAGGCGACGAGGCGTCGTGGGAGCCAAATCGATCCGAGGATGAGGAGAAAAAAAGCTGAAGCGTGTTGGTATTTCGGTTGCTTTAAGATTCGGTTAGGGACAGGTGTCGTAAATCTAAAAGGTGCTGCACAGGAGCTGATTTATATCACTGCTGCATAGAATTATTTTCCGCCCATTAGAGATCCAACACATATGTGTCATTCCAATGTGGCGTACGCGTCAGACGACACCTTGAATATGGTCTTTTGCAATTTGGCCTTTATGAATCATACTATTTTGTCACGGTCATTGGCCTGTTCGTTCCAGACTTCTAGCTCGAGAGAAATCCGGGGGCGGGCGTCGGGCGGCGGTCGATCCGCACTCCCTTTTTTTTGATCCGGGCTCTGAGCGTGCCGATGGAGATCTGGGGCGGCTGGGCCCCGATGGAGATCTGAGCGGCGGTTTGTCGGGAGAGAGGCGGCGCGACTGGTTCGTCGGGAGAACGGCCTGTGCAGCTGGATCATCGACTAAGGATTCATCAACGATTTCCGTGTCCTGGCGAGGGGCTCGGGGTGGTGCTCTTGTGCAGGCTGTGATCGCGTGGGGAATTACCACCTCGGTAATGGTGGCAACATTGCGTGCATAAGGGGAACCGCCACATCTGTACAGTACTCCCTCCGTCTCGTAAAGATTGTCGCTTTGTAGTTTAAAAATGAACTACAAAGCGACAAGCTTTTCGGGACGGAGGGAGTATATATGAACGATTTTTCTTCACACAATTCTTCTTTGTTTCATTGACACAAAACAATGTTGTGCTTCTATTTTTGAGAAATCATGTCTTGTTGTCAGCCTGTAGATGAATCAGGCACTATGATGATCATAGGCTCGATATCTTGTTACTTGCATGTTGGTCTTGTGTATGTTTTGTTACTTGGAAGAAAACGTACGGAGTAAGAGTGAGATCTTGATGGTTTTGTGTATGTTTTGTTATTTGCATGTTGGTCGGAATAATTATAATGACAATTATATTACATACATTTAGTGTTATATTTTTCTTGTTTATTTACTATATATTGTTTACTTCTCAGCTTATTATTACAGACATCACAACCTAGGTCTATAGAGCATGTGATAGAAGTTTTGCCGTACTCATTCTTTATTATGACCAATCGACCATAAGCAAGTCCTCTTGCATCTACTACTACAGCAAGCAAGGAGAGCAAAGTCATGGCAGCTGTCGGTACCCTAAAAACCATACACCCCCTGAAGTTGCAAAGATCTCAAGGGAAGGACGTCTACTCAAATTGAAGACCCTCGGAGGCCCACTTGTCAGACATAACCGGACCTGCTTCTCCAACATGGTTAACCCCTAGGTTGCCACGTGTACTGTCAGACCGGAGCTACTACCCACAAGGGTGAAGCTCCGGGCTAGGTACTGAAACGGCACCTCCGGACTTAACCCCTGACCGAGAGAAGCTCCGGACCTGACACGTGCCAGGCCACCCCGGAGCTTCCCACTTCCCACAAACAAGCTCCGGAGCTGCCACGTGT
This sequence comes from Tuctoria greenei, assembly GCA_036927565.1. Classification (NCBI taxonomy): domain Eukaryota; kingdom Viridiplantae; phylum Streptophyta; class Magnoliopsida; order Poales; family Poaceae; genus Tuctoria; species Tuctoria greenei. Next base: position 216,679,594 of record JAYESD010000005.1, on the reverse strand, counting down.
CCATACGTCGGAGCTGGCTGCTTCAAACCTCTGGGAGACATTGTAACGGCTCCGGATCTTCAAAGGATAGCCGCGGACTTCGAGACCCGATTAATTGTCATTAATTCCACGTTAATGACATTTAATCGGATGATCTTAACACTTGTAACGGCACTGTCGGAGCCGTTACAGGGTTATTAACAACAATTAATCTCGTGTATCAATACTAGTAACCGTCAGGGCCACATGTCGGGCCAGGCCGACATGTAACGGTTTGTCCTTGTACTATAAAAGGACAAACCGACGATACACGAGGGGAGGGGACACTCTGGACTGCTCTCAAGCTCACAAGTTAATACAACACACACACACCCGTGGAGTAGGGTATTACGCTCAGGCGGCCCGAACCACGTAAACCACTGTGTCTCTCGTGTCCAATCGTGATTCACCTTCTTGAGTCTCCGCGCGCCCAAACCGAACTTCAAACTCCTTCAACACTTTAGCAGTGTCAGGGGATCTGCCGACTCCAACAGTCGACCGTTGGCGCGCCAGGTAGGGGCGCCTGAGATTTTCAAGAATGGTGAATTCTGCGGCTGGATCATCCAACGGGCAACCTGCTGCTCAGGCTGTCGGAGGCAATCCCTCCAACATGCAGCCACCGGCAGGAACCTCAGCACCAGCAGGAGTCACACTCCCACCACCACCATCTTCTCCGGCAAGACGTGTCGAGCAACATGATGGTGCGCCGGCGTCACATACTGCGCCGGCAAGTCGTGACAACCCAGAACACGCGCTCCATGCAGCGCGTGCTCTTCTCCAGCGACCACCACCTTCGGATGCATCTCAAGGTGCCATGGAGCAATGGAGGGCTGATGTTGAGCATTTGGTCGCAGCAGCGGCCGAACGCCTCAACAACCAAGGTCCACCTCCTTCAGGGCGGGCCCCGTCGCAGCGACGGACGTTGTCTGGAAGACTTGGTCCGCATGTCTCCAACAACCGAAGACGAGCTGCGTCACAGCAAGTGACGTCGTTGCCCTCTGGGGCACGACGCACCCATACTGCATCTCGGCTTTCGACACATGACCTCCGGGCGGAGCTTGATCGCCGATACCGCCAACAGGATGGCCGTGTCCATATCGAGCGAGCTCGAGAAAGACGGGATGCTCAAGACCTTTCTACTCTGGAAGGAGTAGGAGGAGGCTGCTCCGCCCTAGCCATGCACCTACGCATGGTTAGATGGCCACAAAAGTTCCGGCCACATTTGCCGGAAAAATTCGACGGGACTGTCAACCCCGTAGAATTTCTGCAGATATACTCCACTGCAATCTTAGCAGCTGGAGGAAACGAGGCCGTAATGGCCAACTACTTTCCAGTGGCCTTAACTGGGACCGCCAGGTCCTGGTTTATGAGCCTTCCACCCAACTCTATTGACAGTTGGGAGGAGCTGTGCCGTCAGTTCACTGCCAACTTCGGGAGTTCATACACCCGACCGGGCACTGAACTGGACCTTTTTGCGGTCGTGCAAAAAGGAGGAGAATCTTTGCGGTCATTCATCCAGAGGTTCTCTCAGGTGCGTAACACAATCCCTTCTATCTCAAGCGCTTCTGTCATTGTGGCATTCAGACAGGGTGTGCGAGACAAGAAGATGTTGGAGAAGCTGGCGATCAAAGAGATCACCAGCGTCATGGAGCTCTTCAGCTTGGCTGACAAATGTGCCAGAGCTGCGGAGGGCCGTGAAATGCACTCCAAACCAGCCTTGGAGGATCATAAAAAATCCTCCAAAGAAGAAGCCGCTACCTCCGGGAGTGGCAAGAAGAAAAAGAAGACCAACGGCAAGAAGAAGCCGTCGGCCGGCACATCCAACGTTGCAGCCACTGCAACTCCTGGTGGCCAGGGGCCACGCCCCGAGAAGCGACCTCGACCGTCTTCCGAAGACGGTGGCAAATCCAAAATGTGGTGCCCCATTCACAAAACGGGCAGCCACAGGCTGGAAGACTGCCGGGAGGTCCAAAACCTTGCCGAGCGCTACCACAAGCGCCGGGAAGGGTCTCCCTTCCGACAGAGGGAGGGAAAACAAAAGGTCGATGAAGCTCCGGCTGAAGAGGAGTTAGGGTTTCAGGACCCCAAAAATGTTCTGAAAGCCGTCTACACCTCCGTCGACGATGACTCCGACGTCTCCAACAACGAGCGTCGGAAAACCATGAACACCATCTTTGGTGGATCATGGGACATCACTTCTCGTCGTGTCATCAAGACTATGCGACGGGATATGGCTGTTGTAGCTCCTACAGCTAGACCGGAGCCACATCGAAAGTGGATGGACACACCCATCACTTTTGATGCTTCGGACTGTCCTCAAAGCATGGTCGGAGCTGGCCAATTACCCTTAATGGTATCTCCCACCATCAACAACATCCATCTCCATCATGTCATGGTAGACGGAGGTTCGGGGCTTAACCTCGTCAGCTTCGAAGCTTTCACTAAGCTTCAGCTCCGACCTTCGGACCTCCAGCCCTCTCGACCTTTCTCCGGAGTAGGTCCGGGGGCCATTACCCCACTCGGAGCTATTACTCTCCCCATTACCTTCGGGACCCGGGAGAAGTATCGCACCGAGAAGTTGGTCTTCGACGTCGCTCAGATCAACTTACCATTCAACGCCATCTTGGGTAGACCTGCCCTGTACGAATTCATGGCAGCTGCTCATTATGGATACCTGGTGTTGAAGATGCCAACACCAGTAGGCGTTCTCCGGATCCGCGGAGATCGCACTGCCGGAGTAACTGCTCTGGAGGAACTCCACGCACTCACCACGGCGCAAGAGGAGGACTCCAGACAGGAGCAAGCTCCGAAACCCCCGAGCATTCGTCAACGAGGCTCGACCTCTGCACCCCGTGTGCAGCCAAGCGGCGACACCGACATTCCCGTCAAAGTCGTCCAAATTGGTTCCGATGCCGCTCAAACCACCCGTATATCAGGAGGGTTGAACGACAAATAGGAACTCGCGCTCATCACTTTCCTCCGGGCTAATGTTGACGTGTTTGCTTGGCAACCGTCACAAATGCCTGGGATCCCCAGGGAAGTGATTGAGCACAATCTGAAGATTTACCCCGACGCTCGGCCTGTGCATCAGAAACCTCGGAAGCAATCTGTAGAGCGACAGAACTTCATCCGACAAGAAGTGAAGAAGTTGCTCGAAGCTGGATTTATCCGAGAAGTCTACCATCCAAAATGGCTGGCAAACCCAGTCGTTGTGCCCAAGGCCGGCGGAAACTTCGGATGTGCATCGACTACACCACACTGAATAAGGCATGTCCAAAAGATCCATTCCCACTACCTAGAATAGATCAGATAGTGGATTCCACCTCCGGGTGCGAGTTACTGTGTTTTCTAGACGCATATTCTGGATATCATCAAATCAGGATGTCTAGGGAGGATGAAGAGCATACTTCATTCATCACAGTGGATGGATTATATTGTTACACAGCCATGCCGTTTGGTCTCAAGAATGCAGCTTCAACTTTTGTACGAGCTATGTACAAAACTTTCGAAGAACTCATCAGAGACATAGTGGAAGTGTACGTCGATGACATCGTGGTCAAAGTCAAGAACAAGGAGTCCCTCTTGGACACCTTGCAGGCTGTCTTCGACAAGCTGCGGGCCACCCGCACGAAGCTAAACCCAGACAAGTGCGTCTTCGGGGTTAGTTCCGGAAAGCTTCTTGGTTTCCTGGTAAGTCACCGGGGCATAGAGGCTAATCCGGCGAAGATAAAAGCCATTGAAGACATGCGGCCACCAACCCGCATCAAAGACGTCCAAAAGTTAACTGGATGTCTAGCAGCCCTCAGCCGGTTCATTTCAAGACTGGCGGAGAAAGCACTTCCCTTCTTCAAGTTACTGAGGAAGTCCGGACCATTCCAATGGTCTGAAGAAGCAGAGAAGGCATTCCAGGAGCTGAAACAGTTCCTCACCACCCTACCAGTCCTGGTAGCTCCGAACCCTGGTGAGCCTTTATTGCTTTACATTTCAGCTACTGACGAAGTCGTCAGTATGGTTCTGGTTGCGGAGAGACCGGAACTACCCAATACTCAGGAATCCAGACCCCTTCGGGAGGGTCCGGAGGTTCCTGAAAGCGGGTCTGGGTCCCAGCTCCCAGACTTGAACCCACAAGAAGCCGCTTCAGAGGACCCGGATCCCTCCGAGAGGATCCAGGTCATTCCTGAAGAAGCTCCGGGTTCCTCCACCCAGAACCCGGAGGTCCCCGAAGAGAGTCTGGACCCCTCCGAGAGGGTCCGGATCAATGAAGAGGAAGCTCCGGACCCCTCCGGGAGGGTCCGGACCATTCAACGCCCGGTATACTTCATCAGTGAAGTGTTACATGATGCCAAGACTCGATACCTAGAGGTGCATAAACTGCTTTATGCAGTTCTTATTGCCTCAAGGAAGCTTCGACACTATTTCCAAGCTCACAAAGTTTCGGTGGTGACCTCATATCCACTTCGAGCGATCCTACATAATCCCAATTCAACTGGGAATATTGCAAAGTGGGCAGCGGAATTGGCTGAATTCGATCTTGAATTCATTCCGAGACAAGCAATCAAGAGTCAAGCGTTGGCAGATTTCGTGGCAGAATGGACTCCCTCTCCATTAAACCCTGGGGGCCCCAGCGAGCAGAAGACGGAACCTCAAGTTCCAACCTTCACTAAGCCTCATTGGACCCTTTACTTCGACGGCTCCATGCAGAAGCAGGGAGCCGGAGCTGGAATCCTTCTCCTCGCACCAACCGGGGAGAAGGTGAAATACATGGTACACCTTGACTTCAAGGCAACCAACAACATGGCGGAGTACGAAGCACTCATCTATGGATTAAAGGTGGCACTATCATATGGTGTCGAGCAGTTACTGGTCAAGGGAGATTCACAACTTGTCATCAAGCAGGTGAAGGGTGAATGCTCCTGCAATAATCTCCAGCTGGCTGCTTACCTCCTTGAAGTCCAGAGGCTTCAGAAGGACTTCGAAGTCTTAGACCTTCACCATGTTCAGTGTGCTCACAACGCTGAAGCTGACGAACTCTCGACCAAGGCGTCATCTGGAGCTCCGGCTCCTGACGGAACCTTTGTCCGGAGGTTGTCAAAACCCACAGTTCAGCCTGCCGAACTGAACGAAGGGGGCGAGATCAGCATCCCGAAGCTGACGGTCCCGATGGCCCTGTTACCATGGCAGCCATCAAGGGTCGTAGGTGCTGCCGGAAGCTCCGAGCAACCCAGCACGCAAGACTCAAATGCTCAAGTCAGTTCCGATGCATGGATCTCGGAGATCCGGAACTACTTGAAAGACAACATCCTTCCTGATGATGATGTATCCGCTGACCGGGTAGTCAGATTGGCTAAAAGATACACGTTGGTAGAAGGGGATCTCTACCGGCGCGGTGCCAACAGCATCCTAATGCGGTGCATCACAAGGGAAGAAGGCTGCGAGCTTCTCGCAGAAATCCATGGAGGCGAGTGTGGGAACCACGCATCTTCCCGCGCGCTGGTCGGAAAAGCCTTTCGGCACGGCTTCTACTGGCCTACAGCGCTCCAGGATGCCACTGAGCTGGTGAAGAAATGCAAAGCATGCCAATTTCATGCAAAGCAAATTCATACACCTGCTCAGTCCTTGCAAATGATACCTCCCACATGGCCTTTTGCTGTGTGGGGGATGGACATCTTGGGACCCTTCCCAAGAGCCGTCGGAGGTTACAAGTTCATGTACGTCGCCATCGACAAGTTCACCAAGTGGCCGGAAGCAACTCCCGTTGTGACGATCAACAAACAATCTGCAATCAATTTTCTACAATCCATCGTGAGCAGATTCGGAGTCCCAAACAAAATCATCACTGATAATGGGACTCAATTCACAAGCTCCGCATTTCAAGGATATTGCGAAGACCTCGGCATACAAGTTTGCTACGCTTCCGTAGCTCATCCTGCCAGCAATGGACAAGCCGAGAGAGCAAACGCAGAGATCCTTAAAGGACTCAAAACACGCACTTATGAGCGCTTGAAAAAGCACGGAGCCAATTGGATCGAAGAGCTTCCGCCCACTCTATGGGCCAACAGGACTTCTCCAAGTCGGGCAACCGGAGAAACACCCTTCTTCCTGGTGTACGGAGCAGAAGCGATCCTTCCTCCGGAAATCACCTTGGGTTCCCTCTGGGTCCGGACCTTCGACGAAGCCGCGCAGGACCAGCTCCGGCGTGAAGACCTAGACCTCCTCGAGGAGGGAAGGTGCCAAGCAGCTGTTCGGAATGCCCGATACCGCCAAGCTCTACGACGCTATCACCAGCGGCATGTACACAACCGACAGCTCGAGGAAGGCGATCTGGTGCTACGGAGAATACTATCCAGAGAAGGGCAAAACAAACTCTCCCCCGGCTGGGAAGGGCCCTTTCGAGTGATCAAAGTATCCCGTCCCGGAAGCGTTCGCTTGGCTACCGAGGATGGGACACCTCTCCCAAATCCTTGGAACATCGAGCACCTCCGTAAGTTCTACACTTAATTCCACGGAGGTGAGTCTTAAGTAACTTGAAATGTATGTTATAGAGTCATTGTACAGAGTTGGGTAGTTCCTCCGGGAGAGCAGACGGACCTTTCCCGAAAGGTTTGAAAAGCTCATGCAACACTTGATACAGTCTCCGGACTAGAAGTGTGGCTAACTACCCTGGGTCAAACGAGAAACCAAACACACTTAGCTTGGTTTCGTACCCTAAGAGTGTACTTGTTTCCCCTGTACCCCGGACCTATAATGAAAGACATCTTCATGTGAAATAGACTCCACGTGCATTCATTTTTGCATAGGCTCGACATTTTTATTTTTCTTTTTCTTGTCTATAACAGAAACGTGCAATTCTTAAGAAGTTCTAGTTTGACCGGTTTACGTACGATTCAAGTTGAATTGTCGGAATTTTTAGATTTAAATATCGTCTGTGGCCAACTCGCCTGAAAGCCGCCAAGCCATTCTAGGGCTGGAGTGCGCTATCGACTTAGCCTGGTCAAGCACCCTAAGTACGCCACTCTACCTACACTCCGGCAGGCCGAAGTAAGGTGGGTCCATGGACAATTGGATCTAAAAGAAAAGACAATTCATCCAGTCGTATTAAAAATCGTGTTCAACTTAAAATTTTCTTGAGAACCGTAAGCCGCGACGAAGTTATAGACAAGGAACGAATTTTACTATTTTTCTTGGCTTAAGTGTGCAGGAAAAATGAACCCTATGTTGATGGAGAAAAACCGGAGCTAACCAAGCTCCGACTCCCACCAGGGCGTCAACCGTCGGCGTTGACTAAAAGATGGTGAGATGACCCCGTCACTGGAGTCTGTTGCCAACAAACCAAGTGTGGCAAAGGTCATTGCCGGAGCTGCTAAGATACGACACCTTGGAGTATTAACTATCGACGCTCAACGTGTTGATGGAGGCTATTGCCGGAGCTACTAAGCTCCAGTGATGGACAGTGCCGGAGCTTCTAAGCTCCGACAACTTCAGGGGACCTTCACTATCAAAAACTTCGGACCTAAATTCCACAAGTTCGAAGCAAATTCGTCTTCAACAAAACTCAACATCCTTTTGGTACATGTCCACAATCAAATTGTGCACATCTACCAGGGGGCCAAGTGAAGATAAAGATGTTGAAGACAAAAAAAATGAAATTCGCAAAAAACTGGGGATTTCATTTCATCTGAAGACCGGAGATTACATCTGGAGACAAGGGATTACAAAATTGAGGAAGAAGAGAAGATACAAGTAAAGGCTAAGAGAGACGGTCCTAGACCCTATGGAAGAACTCGGCGACCTTCTGGGCGACCTCCGACACGCTGGCTCGGGTAGCTTCGCCTTCTCCTTCGACGGGGCCTTCAAGCACTGGGTCCAGAGGAAATCGAGGGTTCCGGCTGGTGTAGCACGTCAACACATATTCTGTGACGTTCCTAGCCAGGGATTGCCCCTCGACCTCCAGTTGGTCCGCGATGACGTCGCCCACCTTGGAGAGCTTGCTGCCCGCGGCGCTCAACGCTTGCAACGCAAGGTCCGACTCCGGCTCCGGATCATCCGGGAGCACGGGGCTGAAACCCATCGGCGCCAGCGCATCGTCGGCCTTTCTCAGGAACTCCCAAATTTGCAGGGAGTCCGCCTTCCTCAGGTTCTTCATCTCTTCCAGGGATCTCCGGGCCGCCGTCAGCTCCGAATTCTCGCGGGAGAGGCGCTCAACTTCTTTGGCGTTCTGCTGGATCTTCGCAGCAACCCGCTTCTCAAGTCTTCCGAGCTCCTCCTCCCGGAGGTGGATCTTGTTCCGGCGGTCGACCAGGTCCTTCTCCCTAGCCTCCACTTTCTTCTCCCGGGCGATAAGGGCACACTCGTATTCGTAGAGTTCCTGCCCCCGCACCCAGGTCTTCTCCTCTTCCTCGAGGCAGCGCTCTTCCAATTTCTTAGTGCGCTCCTCGAGGCCCTTGTCCGCCAGAGCTGTTTTCTCGGCGAGCTCTTCTTCCCGTCGAAAGACGTCATCCCGTAGCTCTAGGAGTTTTTGCTCCTCATCCTCGAGCCGTCTTTCCCTCCCTTCAAGTGCCTCTCGGCGCTTGATGAGTGCGGTGCTGATGGCCTCGAGCTGATCAAACCGAGCATTGGCCGCGTCGTTAGCAGCCTTAGCTTGGTCATGGAACTCCCGGGATTGAGCGTCGAGGGCGTGAGTCATGCTCTCCCTCTCATCCAGCAGCTCACCCCAGAGCTCCAAGCGGATCTTCTCCCGCCTAATCCATTCCTTGTCATCCGCAAGCCTCGACTGCACCAGCTTAGTCTCGAATTGGAGCCGATTACGCCACCGCCTAAGGGTTTGGCGCTCCTCTTCAAGAGCCTTGCTGTCGTGGAAGAAGGCCAGTTGGACCTGACGTAGACTGGAGCAGGCGTTGTCGATGGACATCGACAGAGAGATGGGCTCCGGACCTGCTGGGGTCTCTTTCGCTGGTTCCAGCGGGTCTTCACTTACAAAAATTGGGTCCCACTCTACGAGAGTGGAACCCCGAGCTTCCAAAGTACTAGGGCCCTCCTCCGGGATGGCCTCAGTCGCCATCGAAGGAGGTCCCGCCACCAAGTCTTTATTTGCCCCCTCAGGCTGGGGGCCGGCGACTTCGTTTAGGCACTCTGGCTCTGCCACAGGTACCATCGACGTCGTCGCCTCCACTGGCTCCGGCCGGGACACTTCTTCTGAGGGAGGCTCAAGCTCCCTCGCCTCTTCAGCCGCCGGCTCTGCGGCCGGCGCTCCAACAAACACCGGCTCTGCGACCGGAGCTTCGGAAGAAACCGGCTCAACTGCCGGAACTACTTCAACTTCCGGCTCGCATGCCGAAGCTTCAGCCACCTCCGGCTCAATCGCCGGGGCTTCAGCACTTTCCGGCTCCGAAGCCGGGACTGCTACTTCCACCGACTCAATAGTCGGAGCTTCTACTTCTGCAGCACCAGGACCCGGAGCTTCCACCTCCGGAACGGGTGCCGCTGGCGCATCTTCAATCCCGTGGTCCGGCGCTACCACGGGAACTTCTGGAGACAAGTCGAGGTCCATGACCACGACAGCCGGCGCCGGAGCTGTCGCAACCTCTGCTTGGGGCGGCACCGAAGCTGGAGCAGAAGCCCTCGCAGCCTCAGACACTGTGGCTGAGGGCGGAGCTTCACTCCCCTTCTTGGGAACGCTGCAGATAAAGAATGAAGAAATTGAGCAAACAGATGCTGCAATTAAAAGTTAATCGAGGTAAGAAAGAAAAATTACCTTGGGAGGCTCACGCACCAGCTTGCGCGGAACCTCTTTCCCGGACGATCCGGGCTGGCCACGGTCGGCATAGGAGCTCCGGGAGGACTCCCAGGACTTGCCGTAGCCGCGGGCGTTTCCCGGGTCGGAGCTCTCCTTGATCGGGAGGAACTCCTGGACCTGGAGGCCCTCACCGCTTCTGGTGCCGGAGTCGCGTGCCCGGAGCTGGCACCTCCGGAGGGATCCACCACGGGGACAGTCGCACTCCGGGAGGATCCCACCGCCGGAACAGTAGCGCTCCGGAAAGACCCCACCACGGGGACGGCCGCCACGGCGGCAGAGGATCTTCCTTCCTGAGGAGGGTGAACCTGAGGGGAAGCGGCAGGCCCGACGGACCCTCCGTCAGCATGTCGCAGCTTCCTCTTCCGGCTCTCTGGCTCCTCCGCCAACTCTTTGCCCTTGCCGACGACCTCAGCTCTTGGCTGAGAGACAGGGGCGGAGCCGCCTTCGGACAACCCGGGGATCGCCAACCGGGTGGTTGATCTTCTCTCGACGACGCCAAGGTCGTCAAGCGCGGGCATCTTCCGCCGGAGCTCCCTACTGAACTCAACTTCCACGTTCAAAGGGAGGAAAGCCGGCGGCGGAGTCAAGTAATCTCCGTCAACGTTGATGCCGTGCTGGAATTTCTTGAGGTGAAACTCCAAGGTCTTCCCCACCATGCTGGACTTCAACCCGGTCTCAACCCGGTCCTCGTCCATCACGCTGTTGAGGGCCCAGGCGAGCTTCTCCCTCCTCTTCAGCGGCGCCCACCTGTTGGACAGGAAGTTGCAGAACACCGCCTGGGGAGTCAATCCTCCCTCCACACATTGGCGGATTCTGGTCAAGACAGGGTCGAAAGCTCCCGCCAGCACCGGAACTTCGCTCCATACCGACTGTCAATGCCGAGCAGACCGTCTGGCAGCTCCAACCGCTCATGCTCTTCCACCCGGACGACTACCCAATCTTTCTTCCAGTCATCCCACTTCCCGGAAGGGAATGACCGGAGGTACTTGAATGGGCACTTCTTGCGCTTCACGAAGTAGTAGAAGCCAAGATACTCATCGCTTCGGCCGGTGGTTTGGACGGTGAAGAAGGTTCGGAAGAGCTCGATGCAGGGAGGGATGCCCACCCACATCTCGCAGAAGTGGACAAAGATGGACACAAGGAGAATGGAGTGAGGGCCAAGGTGGTACAGCTGCGGACCATAGAAGTCCAGCAGCATCAAGAAGAAAGAAGAAAACGGTGGGATCAGCCCCACCATGGCGTACGAGGAAAAGTACACCATCTCGCCAGAGTGCTCCTTTTTAAAGGGAAGCTCTCCGCCGGCGCGGACCGAGCGGTTGAAGAAGTCCGAAGACCACCCCATGAGGGCCCGGACCTTCTTCAGATCGTCGTCTGTCTTCAAGCGACTCTCACGCAGACCCAACTCCATCGCAGCAAAGCTAGGCAAGAGAAGAGGAGCAAAGCACAAGTTGGGAGTTTGAGCGCAAGAACAGATGGGAAGCGTAAAGAACTCCCGACGGTGCGCTTTCCTTCTTAAGTAAGCCCTCGCAACGCTTGGATGGAAACTGCAGGGGAGTCAAGGATACTACTTGAGAATTCAACCCTGCCGATGACTAGGGGGCCCGGGACCACCCTGACGATCAAGTCGAGGCTCTTACCCAGGCGAACAGTTGTCATCACGAGGCGGGAAACCCAAAGGCGGCGAACTGACAAGGCGCGCGGAACCGATACGGATTTCGTATCGGGAACCGGCGACCTTCAATTGCGAGAGATCCGCACGTCAAAGATCTTATCTGCCGCCTGAGGTGCGCCACGCGTCGGGATTTAACCGTAAAGCCCTGCCAACGGCACCTCCGAAGACCCTTGAAGACCCAGTTCAAGAGTCGCGAGTATGGACCCACCTCCGACGGAATGACTTCACCCCGGTGACTTTCCCCGGAGGTAGGTCCAGGGGGCCACTGTCGGTACCCTAAAAACCATACACCCCCTGAGGTTGCAAAGATCTCAAGGGAAGGACGTCTACTCAAATTGAAGACCCTCAGAGGCCCACTTGTCAGACATAACCGGACTTGCTTCTCCAACATGGTTAACCCCTAGGTTGCCACGTGTACTGTCAGACCGGAGCTACTACCCACAAGGGTGAAGCTCCGGGCTAGGTACTGAAACGGCACCTCCGGACTTAACCCCTGACCGAGAGAAGCTCCGGACCTGACACGTGCCAGGCCACCCCGGAGCTTCCCACTTCCCACAAACAAGCTCCGGAGCTGCCACGTGTCCATACGTCGGAGCTGGCTGCTTCAAACCTCTGGGAGACATTGTAACAGCTCCGGATCTTCAAAGGATAGCCGCGGACTTCGAGACCCGATTAATTGTCATTAATTCCACGTTAATGACATTTAATCGGATGATCTTAACACCTGTAACGGCACTGTCGGAGCCGTTACAGGGTTATTAACAACAATTAATCTCGTGTATCAATACTAGTAACCGTCAGGGCCACATGTCGGGCCAGGCCGACATGTAACGGTTTGTCCTTGTACTATAAAAGGACAAACCGACGATACACGAGGGGAGGGGACACTCTGGACTGCTCTCAAGCTCACAAGTTAATACAACACACACACCCGTGGAGTAGGGTATTACGCTCAGGCGGCCCGAACCACGTAAACCACTGTGTCTCTCGTGTCCAATCGTGATTCACCTTCTTGAGTCTCCGCGCGCCCAAACCGAACTTCAAACTCGTTCAACACTTTAGCAGTGTCAGGGGATCTGCCGACTCCAACAGTCGACAGCAGCTAAGCGTAAAGCTGCTGTTGCAGCACAAAAAAAAAAGACAAAAAAGTGGCAGCAGGAAACAACAAGTGACTTTTTACTTTTCCTAGTACTGCAATAAGTTCACCCAGTTCTGAGCTCTGCATAACTCTCTTCTGTTTTTACAAAAATTCATCTGAGCTGATTTGGTAGTACTGTTTTTCGCAGAACAAATCATCTTAATGTACATAATATGAAGAGATAGGAGGTTGGATGAAAACTTAGGCTCTGTTTGGAACTTCTAGAGTTAATAGTTAGCTGCTAAAAATTAGCTATAAAGGTTGCAAACAGTCCATCTAATAACATAGCTAATTATTAGCTAACTCCCAACTGACAATAATCTCATTAGCTGCTCTAACCCAACTAATTTCAGCTAATTGTTGGCTAAAGTCCATTTTACCTTTGCTCTCTCTCATCCCTCTCTCTCCTTGGGGGTACTACGGTCAATTAGTGTATAGAAACAAAATTAACTCTAGAGGTTCCAAACATGCACCAACTAATAATTAGCTAGCTAATAATTAGTTGGTACAAGCCAACTAATAGATTATTAGCTAGCTAACAATTAGCCCTAGAGGTTCTAAACATGGCCTTAGAGACAGCTGCCGTCGTATGTAAGCTGTCGAACGGTGGTTACAGACAGAGCTGCAAATCATGTTAATGTACAGACATGAGGAGATAGAAGGTGTTTCGTCACGGTTATGTGAACTTGGGCAATTCTGCCACTTACTGTGTTTCACGTCAACACATGCACCAAAAATATGAGATAGGAGCTGTTATACTACATATGTTTTCTTTCTGTTTTAGTAATAATTCAAAGTGTGACATGTTTGGTCACTGTTATTGTCATGTGAATCCGGGCAATGCTGCCACTTACTGCATTTCACAGGCAACACATGCACCGAAAATAACATGATTATACCTTATACGTTGCACGCCTCGCTGGAGTCAAAAATAAAAGAGCCAAAAAACGTGCGCTTTACGACCGCTAGGATTCGAACCCAAATTCACCTGGACAGCAAAAATAAAGCCTTAACCACTACACCGATATCAACTTGTAAACTACAAAAAGTAAGATGTATTATTATAAATAACTTCCGAAGATCACAACTCAGAACGACGTCCACCCACCTCAGACCTCCATTGGCGTCCGAGCAGATATCTCCCGGGGCGCATAGCCGTAAGGATTCCGGATTGGCGAACTGGGCCGCAGATATCGATCGCCGTCAGCATCCAGATTTCTCTCCATTGAGAACAGAACAGACCAATGACAATAGTACGATTCATGAGGGTCAATTTGTAAAAGGACCGGATCCAACTTGTAGTCCGACGTGTATGCCAAGTAGGCGTGTCACACATGTGAGTCACTTAACAAGTTTAAAAATGTCTAAATATATTTTAGAAGTTCATATAATTAAGTGACACAGTCTCACAAATTCATATACTACTGATACATTTGACTCTATGATTATGATCGTGAACCATCTTATCCATGATATGGCTAACTACTGGTCCAAACGAACTCTAGTATCTCCGGTCTAGCGCTCTTTCTCTTACATTTCCAAAGTTAACTTTTTTCGGATAATGATTCTCAACGTCAAATATAAATAGTATAAATATAGCGTATAAATCGCTGGTGCTGTACTTTCTTCTTGGTTAGAGCGGCGGCGGCGGTGGAACCACCAACAAATCAATCTCTAGGCACGTTCCGAGATCAAGATTTTTGTGTTTGGCCCAGATAAAAGGTTTTAAAACTCGGGTTTAATTTGTTATCTGGGCTGCATGCACAAAAGAGATTTTCAGTGGTTGTTTGTGAGATCCCAACAACCCTGCTGATGCGGCCGTAGTTAGGCAGCCTAGAGGATTCGATCGTCGCCCTATAAATTGATCACGCCTCCATCCATGGTCATCGTACCACAGAAAGCAGTCCATTCGGCGACACCCAAAACAACACAAAGCCCTCCACGCATCGACCCAGACGCGCGATGGCTCCATCCAACAAGTCCACCGTGCTGATCGCCGTGCTCATCGTCTTGGCCGCCGCCACCCTGCAGCCATCTGCGGCGACCGGGCGTGGGGGTGTGCGGCCATCGAAGACGACGCGGCCTCAATTCTTCTTCCCGATCCCGTGGTTCACTTGCGTGCCTGGCTTCCCACGGTGGCTGCTCCCCTGCGTAGACCCGCCGGCGCCGTCCGACGATGAGCCGAAGGAGTGCTGGTCACCGATAATGACTCTGGTGCCACCATGCGCCGAGTACTTGACCAACGCCAGCATCGCGTCGCCTCCGAAGGCGTGCTGCGATAGCTTCGACCTATTCATCGATGTCGATGGCATCTGCATCTGCCACGTTTCGAATGGCGACATCGGGAAGCTCTTGCCAGCGCCGCTGAACTTCACCCAGCTGTATGCGATGCCGGACGCATGTCGTTCCGACTTCCGACATATAGAAGACTTATCTCATTGTGACAGTAAGTCGTCCATACTTGATCTGATATTATGTTATTATAAGCAGTAGATTCATATTCTTGAAAGAAAGTATGTTTGAAAATTGATATTGTTCCCGACATTATTCTTTTTACTATTTCTGGTCCTACGCATTTGGTGGGAACGACAACATTTACAAAATGAAGAGAGTAGCTAATATGTCATTGAACATCGATTGCATTGAACAACAGGCGACGTGCCACCGATGACGCCACCATCACCAACACCTACAGGGAAGGCGCCACCCACTCCCGTATCGTCCGATGAGCCGACGGAGTGCTGGTCACCGATAATGACTCTGGTGCCACCATGCGCCGAGTACTTGACCAACGCCAGCATCGCGTCGCCTCCGAAGGCGTGCTGCGATAGCTTCGACCTATTCATCGATGTCGATGGCATCTGCATCTGCCACGTTTCGAATGGCGACATCGGGAAGCTCTTGCCAGCGCCGCTGAACTTCACCCAGCTGTATGCGATGCCGGACGCATGTCGTTCCGACTTCCGACATATAGAAGACTTATCTCATTGTGACAGTAAGTCGTCCATACTTGATCTGATACTATGTTATTATAAGCAGTAGATTCATATTCTTGAAAGAAAGTATGTTTGAAAATTGATATCGTTCCCGACATTATTATTCTTTTTACTATTTCTGGCCCTATGCATTTGGTGGGAACGACATCATTTACAAAATATGAAGGGAGTAGCTAATATATGTCATTGAACATCGATTGCGTTGAACAACAGGCGATGTGCCACCGATGACGCCTCCACCAACGACACCTACCAGGAAGGATACACCCACGACACCTTAGGGTACATTTTCCTTTTCACTTCTGAGATATATACTCGCGGCAAAATATATGTATTATTTGTTTGAACAAATATCAATATCTCCATTTTGTTTTTTGCAGCATCCCAGCCTAGGAAATTCAGAGGTTTCTTTTATTTTGTCAGGAGTAACAATAAAGCTTTGTGGCTGCAGATGCCAAATCAGTTTGATTCGTAGTACGTGAGCCTAGTAAAAAGTCCTAGAAATTGTATTAGGTTTAAGTCACAACTCACAACCTCTTGCTTAGGAACTCATTTGTCTATGTAAGTTTCAGAGTTATGCGTCATCATGTAAACAGGAGTGTTATCAGTATTTGTTTTATATTTGAATTCATCTTCGCAATTTTATTTTGGCTTTGTAACTGGATGATTTCATTCCCCATGATATCTGAGATCACGAACCATCTGATCCATGATATGGCCAACTACTGATCCGAACGAACTCTAGCGCCTTCTTTACCAACAAATATAATTGCCTTGCCTCGTTCAGTTTATGCCTAGAGTAACAGCAGCTTCACCAAGCCCTTGGCATGAACGCCTGACTGGGCGAAGGTAACAGCAGCTTCAGCAAGCCCTTTGCATGAAGGCCTGATTGGGCGAAGAATCGCGCTAAAAAAATTATATGCAACACTGCTGCAACTGCTTCAGGACGAGTAAAATTTACAAGCTTCTTCTGCTTATCCTCGTACCCTTTGCATACCACAGTACTGCTCAATGGTCTGATGCTGCGGCAGCACGGTGAAGTACGCTTTTTATCAGCATCGAGCCATTCCGGATTCCAGCGCCTAGCTGTCGACGCTAGACCGTGCGTGGTATGACTCGGCACGTCGTCCATCGACAGCTTCTTCGGTACGATGATGGCGGCAAAAATCTTCTCCATGGACAGTGCTTAGTTGGTCTCCTCACCAGCCTCCATTTGTTTGGGCAACGCACGAAATGAAAGGCAAGGCGGCATGGGCAGGCTGCAGTTCACGGTAGGTTAAGGCGGCGGCAACGGGCCGCAGTCGTCAGGGCAACGTGGCAGCGGCGGGCGGCAGTTCGCGGCCAGGCGACGACCGTGGTTAGTTGATGAGAGCGAGCCGGCGACACCGTGCTTCGCCTCTCGAGTCAGTGCCTTGCTTCACTGCTTAATATAATTTACCTTCGGGTTTTCAAAAAAAAAAGGGATCAGTGTCTTGACACGGGTTGTGCATGCTGCACAGGAAGAAATCTGAAGCAGTGGAGCAGAGAATATTTTTTCTCCGTACTACGTTCGCTTACATGGAACGACTATGAGAGAGTTTGCAAAAATGTAAAAACTGTTGAGAGAGTTCTCCGTCTGTTAGGTGGATAAACCACGATCTCAGGATCTGGTGATCCCTTGTCGGCGCATGCGTCAACAGTGGCATGCATGTCACTCCCGCACGTTACGCTCGCATGTAGCCTAGATAGCAGGCACGTCCGTTGCTGCTAACCAGTCTATATATTGTAATCCATGATTCAATAAACTCTGAACACTTTCGTTCCTATATGGTATCAGCCTACTTACGTTCCTCTCCCTCTCTGCTGCTCCTCCCATGGCAACCAGTCCGACGTCCTCAGTCTCTGGTTCTGCCACCACACACAGCTCCAACCCGTTCGCTCAGCCAAATCCAATGCCCATCACTGCTGCATCTGCCATACAGCACGTAAATATTCGTGCTCATATTCCAATAATCTTGGACTACGATGACTCCAACTTTTCGATTTGGTGCTCCTCCTTCGACACCACTTTTCGCAAATTTGGTCTTCTAGACCATATCGATGGCACCGTCGATACACAAACCATGTGGCACAATCCCGTGTGGCTGCAAGTTGATCAGTGTATCGTCTCCTGGCTCTACAACTCCATCCCTGTCAATTTGATGAAGATGATCCAGATGTCGCGCCCCCACGGCGTCGATAATGCGGACCAGCGCGCCGTCTACGCCTTGCAAGAATATCACAGCCTCTTTCAAGGCGACCTCTCCATCTCTGAGTATTTCGGCAAGCTCAAGGAGCTGGCCGACTTACTGCGCGACGTCGGTCATCCCGTCTCCGACTCCGCCATGGTGATTAACGCGCTACAAGGATTGGATCCAAGTTCAGTCATGCGATCTCTGTCCTCACGGCGCGCAAGCTGCTGCCCACTTTTCTCTTCGTCCGCGACTATCTACTTCAAGATGAGAAGCGGCAACTTCACACCGCCAAGATGGAAGCACACAATGCCCTGCTAGCATCTGGTAGTGCGGCTGCCTCCGCAACAACGCAGACATCACACTCTGCACTCCAAGCCTCAGTGCAGCAGCAGCCACTGTCTCAGAATAAAAATAACGGTGAGAAAGGCAAGAACTACAAGAAACATAAGAAGAACGCTGGGAGCGCATCCAACAATCCTGCTGGCCAAGGCGCACAGCGGCCTCCTTGGGGGCCGGCCTACCACCCCTGGACCGGCGTTGTCCAGGCGTGGCAAATGCCGATATGGCGGCCATCCTCCGCCGGTCTCCTTGGCCCACGCCCAGGCCATGTCCAGCAGCAGGCGTTGCTCACGTCTGCACCTACTGTTCTGCATGAGGCCAATCAACACGGCGTCCAGCACATGCTGCCTCCGCAAGGGTTGCTGACTGCCCTTCATGGCGTGCCTCCTGCGCATCAGTACCAAGGAGGTGGTGATTGGATCTTAGACACCGGTGCCAGCTCTCATATGGCGTCCGACCCGGGTATACTCTCCTCCTTCTCCACTCCACCATACTCTGACATTGTTGTTGGTAATGGTGCATCTCTTCCCGTACACCGCATCGGCCATACATCCATCAACACCAACACAGTACCACTGTAGCTTTCTAACGTCCTTATTTCTCCTAATTTAATTAAGAATTTGATCTTTGTCCGTGCTCTTACTAGGGATAATTCAGTGGCTATAACATTTGATCCGTTTGGTTTTTCCATAAAGGATTTCCGCGCGGGGACGATTCTTCTCCGATGTGACTCTTCGAGCGATCTTTACACTCTCCGTTCCAATAACAGGCCAAGACATTGGGCGCTCCATGCGTCCCTCAGCTCGGAGCTTTGGCATGCCCGGTTGGGGCACCCGGGTCATGGCCAGCTCCACCGCATCCTCTCCAAGTTTGATTTCCGCTGCACCAAGGCTGATGTGCATCGCTGCAACTCCTGCCAAGTTGGCAAGCATGTCCAAATTGCCTTTTTCTACATCCAATAGCATTTCCATATTTCCCTTTCAAATTTTGCATTGTGATGTATGGACATCGCCAATAAACAGCAATTCCGGTTTCAAATACTATCTTGTCCTACTCGATGATTTTTCGCATTTTGTTTGGACTTTTCCACTTCGCTACAAGTCGGATGTTCCTGCCACACTCATATCATTCCACGCGTTTGTACAAACACAATTCCGCTGCCCTATTTCCTGCCTCCAAACAGGTAACGGCAAGGAATTCGACAACCAAGCCTCACGCATGTTCTTTGCAAACCATGGAATTGTATTGCTCCTCACATGTCCATACACATCACAGCAAAATGGTCGTGCTAAGAGGATCATCCGCACTCTAAACGACAGCATGAGAACCATGATTTTACATGCTGGTGTGCCCACTTGTTTTGGTCTGATGCACTCGCCACAGCCACTTACCTCCTCAACAGACGCCCCTGCCGTGTCTGTCAAAATCTCACTCCCCATGAAATCCTGTTGGGACACGTGCCAGAATATGCCAGAATACGATCACATACGTGTTTTTGGAAGTCTATGCTACCCAAATACTTCCACCACCGCACCACATAAACTCGCTCCCAGATCCACCCCATGCGTATTTCTTGGCTACCCCACAGAATCAAAAGGCTACAAGTGTTTCAATCTTGAAACACGACGGGTTATCACCTCCCGTCACGTAACTTTCGACGAACGAGTTTTTCCTTTCAGGTGCCTCTCGGAGAAAAATTCGGCAGGACAGCCAACGGCGTCTCCTCCACACGTTGATCCGATTATCATGCAACTTCCTCCGGCACAGCGGCGTCCTCATCCACTACGGCCACAACGACTGCAGACCCCGGCTCCTGAGGCGGCCCCGACCGCTTCCGCTGCCGTGATTCCCGGGGCTCCAACCGATGTGCATGCTATCATCCAGTGCGCTCCTAGCGTGTTGGACGCAGGCACGTTGCGTCCCGGCGTCCAGCATGCAGACCCGGCGCCTAGCAGCATGGCAGGTGTGGGCACGTTGCACCCAGGCACGTCTCCAGCCAACACACCTCATGCAGGGTCAACTCCTGTGGGCCAGCCCACTGATGTGTTACCGCCATGCAACAACATCAACGCCGCTGCTCCACTTGCTGCATCAAATGCTGCTCTACCAGCTACATCTGGACACCACATGTTGACTCGAGGCAAGGCAGGCATTCGCATGCCTAACCCTCGCTACGCAAACGTTGCGGGCTCTGCTCCTCCACCTGCGCCCACCAGGTGTTCATATCATTTCCGGCAAATGGCTGTTCAAAAACAAGCTCCGTTCTGATGGTAGTCTGGAACGACGCAAGGCGCGGTGGGTTGCTCGCGGGTTTCATCAGCTGCGGGGGGATCGACTTCGACTAGACCTTCTCCCCCATCGTCAAACCTGGAACAATTCGTACTGTCTTGCACATTGCTGCTTCACGCAACTGGCCGGTCCATTAGTTTGATGTTAAAAATGTGTTCCTTCACGACAAATTGTCGGAACGTGTTTATTGTCACGCAATATAGTATTAATGACACTTGATCGGGTCTTGAAGTCCTTGATTCCCCTTTGAAGATCCGAAGCCGTTGTGGAGTCTTCCGGAGGTTAGAGGCTGAAGATTTGACGGTTGGACACATGGCAGCGCCGGAGCACACTGTGGGGAACAGATAGGTCTGGTGTTACCCGACACGTGTCAGTTCCGGAGCTTCCCTCGGTCTGGGGTTAGGTCCGGGGGTGCCATTTCGGTACATAGCCCGGAGCTTCCTCCTTGTGGGCGGTAGCTCTGGTTTGATAGTACACGTGGCGACCCTGGGACTAACCATGTTGGAGAAGCGGGTCCGGTTATGTCTGACATGTGGGCCTCCGAAGGTCTTCAAATCAAGTAGATGACTTTCCCTTGAGATCTTTGCAATCCCAAGGAGTATATGGTACCCAGGGTACCGACAGTGGCCCCCTAGGCCCACCTCTGGGGAAGAACCCTTGGGTGAAGTCATTCCGCCGGAGGTGGTTCCATCCTTCGACTTTTGAACTGAGTCTTCAAAGGTCTTCGGATGTGCCGTTGGCGATAGTTTAGAGTTAAATCCTCGCCGCGTGGCATATCCCGAGTGCAACAAATGAGATCTTTGGCGTGCGGATCTCACGCAATTGAAGGTCGCCGGTTCCCGATACGAAAATCGTATCGGTTCCGCGCGCCTTGTCAGGTCGCCGCCTTCGGGCTTCCCGCCTCATGATGACAACGGTTCGCCTGGGTAAGAATCTCGACTTGATCATCGGGGTGGTCGCGGGCCCCCTTGTCATCGGCTGGGTGGAATTTTTGAGTAGTATCTTCGACTTCCTTGCGGTTTCCATCCAAGCGTTGCGAGGGCTTACTTAAGGAGGAAAGCACGCACCGTCTGGAGTTCTTTACGCCTCTCATCTGATCTTGCGCTCAAACTCCCAACTTGTGCTCGCTTTTCCTCTCTTGCCTTGCTGTGATGCGATGGAGTTGGGTCTCCACGAGAGTCGTTTGAAGACCGAAGGTGACTTGAAGAAGGTCCGGGCCCTCATGGGATGGTCCCCGGACTTCTTCAACCGTCTGGTCTGCGCCGGAAGAGAGCTCCCGTTCGAGAAGGAGCACACTGGCAAGATGGTGTACTTCTCTTCGTACGCCATGGTGGGGTTGATCCCACCTTTTTCCTCCTTTTTCTTGATGCTGCTAGACTTTTATGGTCTGCAACTATACCACCTTGGCCCCCACTCCATTCTTCTTGTGTCTATCTTTGTCCACTTCTGTGAAATGTGGGTGGGCATCCCCCCTACATTGAACTTTTCTGGACCTTCTTCACCGTCCATACAACCGGTAGGAGTAATGAGTACCTTGGCTTCTATTACTTCGTGAAGCGCAAGAAGTGCCCATTCAAGTACCTCCGGTCGTTTCCCTCTGGAAAAGGGGATGATTGAAAGAAGGACTGGATAGTCATCCGGGTGGAGGAGCACGAGAAGCTGGAGCTGCCCGAAGGCCTCCCCAACATCGACACTGCAGTCTCGAGTGAAGCTCCGGTGCTGTCGGATGCCTTCAACCCTACTCTGACCAGGATCCGCCAGTGCGTGGAGGGAGGATTAACTCCTCAGGCAGTATTTTGCAACTTCCTGGTCAATAGGTGGGCACCGCTGAAGAGGAGAGAAAAACTCGCTCGGGCACTCAACAGCGTGATGGACGACGACCGGGTCGAGACCGGACTGAAGTCCAACATGGCGGGGGCAACCTTGGAGTTACATCTCAAAAAGTTCCAGCACGGCATCGACGTTGCGGGAGATGACTTGACCCCACCATCAGCCTTTCTCCCTCTGAACGTGGAAGTAGAGTTCAACAGGGAGCTCCGACGGACGATGCTGGTGCTTGACGACCTTGGTGTCGTCGAGAGAAGATCGACCTCCAGGGTGGTGATCCCTGGGGCTTTCGAAGGTGGTTCCGACCCTGTCCCGAAGCCAAGGATCGAAGTCGTCGGCAAGGGCAAGGAACCGGCAGACAAACCCTTGAGCCGGAAGAGGAAACTGCAGCATGCCGACGGAAGGTCCGTCAGGCCTGCAACCTCTGCATCAGCTCCTTCTCCCCGGAGGGGGAGGTCTACTACAAATGCGGCGATTGTACCCGCAGCGGCGTCTTCTCGGGGTGCTAGCTCTGGGCATGCGACTCCATCACCAGGGTCAGTTGAGGCCTCTAGGTCCGGAGGTCCTTCCCGGTCGAGGAGGGCCTCGACTAAGGAAGTGCCCGTGACTGCAACGAGTTCCGGGGGGCCTTACGTAGCTTCCACGCCGGCGGCGGCTATGGTCAGCCCAGAACGCCCGGGAAAGAGGTTCCGTGCAAGCTGGTGCGAAAGCATCCAGAGGTAATTTTTAATCTTTACCTCGGACAGTTGTTTTTTTGTAGTAACCGTTTTTTAAATTTCTTCATCCTTCATCTGCAGCGTTCCCAAGAAGAGGAGTGAGGCTCTACCCTCAGCCACGGCAGCTGAAGTTGTGAGGGCGGAAGCCTCTGCTCCTGTCCCGGTGCTGCCCCAAGTGGTGGCTGAAGCTGCGGCAGCTCCGGCGCCAGCTGTCGTGGTCATGGACCTCGACTCATCCCCCGAGACTCCCGTGGTAGCGCCGGACGACTGGAGAGAATATGCGCCAGCGGCACCTGTCCCGGAGGTTGAAGCTCTGGGTTTGGATGCTAAGATGATGGAAGCTTCGACCGTTGAGCCGGAGGAAGCAATAATTCCGGCCCCAGAGCCGGAAATTGTCGAAGCACCAGTGGTTGAGCCGGAGGTAGCTGAAGTCCCGACGTGCGCGCTGGATGTTGAGGAAGTCCCGGCAGTTGGGCCGGGTACCTCTGAAGCACCGGCCGCAGAGCCGGTCGTTGCTGGAGCTCCGGCCGTAGGGCCGGTTGATGTTGAAGACCTTTCGGCTCCCGAGTCGGTTGCCATTGAAGCTCCGACCGCAGGGCCGGCTGTTGTTGAAGATCTTCCGGCGCCTGAGCCGGTCGTTGCGAAGGCGTCAGCGCTCGAGCCCCCAGTAGAGGAGGTGCCCAGGCCGGAGCCAGAAGCAATTCCTGCTCCGGGAGTGACGACGCTGGAGGTACCCGCAGCTGAGCCAGAGTACTCTGATGAAGTCGCTGGCCCCCTGCCCGAGGGGACGAATGAAGATTTGGCGGCTGGTCCTTCGGAACCACTTCCGGAGGTCGGAACTTCATCAGCGGGACCCTCCTTGATGGTGACTGAGGCCATCCTAGAGGACGGCCCTGGTGTCGTGGAGGCTCAGGGGACCACTCTTGTGGAGTGGGACCCAATTTTTGTAACTGAAAACCTGCTGGAACCAGCGGAGGAGACCCCAGCAGGTCCAGATCCTATCCCGTTGTCATTGTCTATTGACAACGCCTGCTCCAGTCTGCGTCAAGTTCAGCTGACATTCTTCCACGACAGCAAGGCTCTTGAAGAGGAGCGCCAAACCCTTAGGAGGTGGTGTAATCGGCTCTACTTCGAGACCAAGCTGGCGCAGTCAAGGCTGGCAGATGACAAAGAATGGATCAAGCAGGAGAAGGTCCGCCTGGAGTACTGGGGCAAGTTATTGGATGACAGGGAGAGCTTGACTCGCGCCCTCGACGCTCATTCCCGGGCCATTTATGAGCATACCAAAGCAGCTAATAGTGCGGCTGATGAACGCCAAAAAAGGCTTGAGGCCATTAACACTACTCTCATCAAACGCCGGGGGGCACTTGAGGAGAGGGAGAAAAGGCTCGAAGATGAAGAGCAGAAACTCCCAGAGCTGCGGGATGACGTCTTGAGGAGGGAGGAGGAGCTCGCCGAAAAGGTGGCTCTGGCTGACAAGGGCCTCAAAGAGCGCGCCAAGAAATTGGAAGAGCGCTGCGCTGAGGAGAAGGAGAAGGCCTGGGTGTGAGGGCAAGAACTCTACGAGCAAGAGTGTGCCATCGCTGCCAGGGAGAAGAAAGTAAGGGGCAGGGAGAAGGACCTGGTTGACCACCGGAACAAGATCTACCTCCGGGAGGAGGAGCTCGGAAAACTCGAGAAGCGAGTTGCTGAAAAGATTCAGCAAAACACCAAACAAGTTGAGCGCCTCGCTCGCGAGAATTCTGAACTGGTGGCGGCCAAAAGATCCTTGGAAGAACTGAAGGGCTTGAGGGCTGCGGACTCCCTACAGGTTTGGGAGTTCCTGGCCAAGGCCAACGACGCGCTGACATCGATGGGCTTCAGTCCTGTGCGTCCGGATGATCCGGAGACGGAGCCGGACCTGGCGTTGCAAGCGCTGAGCTCGGCGGGTAGCAAACTCTCCAAGGTGGGCGACGTCATCGCGGACCAGTTGGAGGTTGAGGGGCAATCCCTGGCGAAGAACATCGCAGAGTATGTGCTGACGTGCTACACCAGCCGGAATCCCCAATTCCCTCTGTACTCGGTGCTTGAGGGTCCCGTCGAAGGAGAAGGTGAAGCCGCCCGAGCCAATGTGTCAGAGGTTGCTCAGAAGGTCGCCCAGTTCTTCCATAGGGTCTAGGACCATCTCCGTAGCTCCCACTTGTATTCTCTCTTTTTCTTCCTCAATTTTGTAATCCCTTGTCTCCAGATGAATGAAATCCCCAAATTTTTGTGAATTTCACTTTTTGTCTTCACTTGGCCCCCTGGTAGATGTACACAATTTGATTGTGAACATGTACCAAGAGGATATTGTGTTTTGTTGAAGACTTATTTGCTTCGAACTTGTAGAGTGTAGGTCCAAAGTCTTCGATATTGAAGGCCCCTTGAGCTTCTAAGCTCCGGCAATAGTCCCAACGTGTAGTTTGTTGGTAGCAGACTCCGCTTGCGAGGTCCTCTCACCATCATTTATTTTGCATCGACGGCTGGCCCCCCTAGCTTTACCGGAGCTTGGTTGCTCCGGTGATGCTCGTTTTCAATGTTTAACATCGATTACAAGCCACCTAGGGGGAGTCGGAGCTTAGTTAGCTCCGGCTGTTCTCCATTAACGTGGATTTTTTATTTTTCCTGCACACTGAAGCCAAAAAAAATAGTAAAATTAGTTCCTTACCTATAACTTCGTTGCGGCTTACGATTCCCAAGAGAGTTTTAGGTCAAACGCGATTCTGAATACAACCGAATGTGTTGTCTTTTCTTCCATATTCAATTGTACTTGGACCCGCCTTACTTCGGCTTGCCGGGGTGTAGGTAGAGTGGCGTACTTAGGGTGCTTGACCAGGCTAAGTCGATAGCACACTCCGGCCCTAGGTTGGCTTGGCGGCATTCAGGCGAGTGGGTCATAAACAATATTTGAATCTAGAAGAATTGACAATACAGCTCGAATCGTATATGAACCAGTCGAACTAAAATTTCTTAAGAATTGCACGTCTTTGTTATAGACAAGAAAGAGAAAAATAAAAAATGTTGAGCCTGTACAAAATAAATGCATGTGGAGTCTGTTTCACATAAAGATGTCTTTCATTATAGGTCCGGGGTACAGGGAAAACAAGTACACTCTTAGGGTACGAAACCAGGCTAAGCGTGTTTAATTTCTCGTTTGACCCAGGGTAGATAGCCACACTTTTAGTCCTGAGACTGCGACAAGTGTTGCATGAACTTTGCGGACCTTCCGGGAAAGGTCCGGCTCTTCTCCCGGAGGAACTACCCGACTCTGTACAATGACTCTATAACATACACCTCAAGTTACTACAGACTCACCTCCGTGATATTAAGTGTAGAACTTATGGAGGTGCTCAATGTTCCAAGGATTTGGGAGAGGTGTCCCATCCTCGGTAGCCAAGCGAACGCTTCTGGGACGGGATACTTTAATCACTCAGAAGGGTCCCTCCCAGCTGGAAGAGAGTTTGTTTAACCCTTCTCTGGATTGTATTCTCCGTAGCACCAGATCGCCTTCCTCGAGCTATCGGTTGTGTACATGCCGCTGATGATAGCGCCGAAGGGCTTGGCGGTATCGTGCATTCCGAACAGCTGCTTGGCACCTTCCCTCCTCAAGGAGGTCTAGGTCTTCACGCCGGAGCTGGTCCTGCGTGGCTTCGTCGAAGGTCCAGACCCGGAGTGACCCCAAGGTGATTTCCGGAGGAAGGATTGCTTCAGCTACATACACCAGGAAGAAGGGTGTCTCTCCAGTTGACCAGTTTGGAGTTGTCCTATTGGCCTATAAAGTGGGCGGAAGCTCTTCAATCCAGTTGGCTCCATGTTTTTTCAAGCGCTCATAGGTGTGCGTTTTGAGTCCTTTAAGGATTTCAGCATTTTCTCTCTCGGCTTGACCATTGCTTGTTGGGTGAGCTACGGAGGCATATGAAACTTGAATGTCGAGGTCTTCGCAATATCCTTGAAATGCGGAGCTTGTGAATTGGGTCCCATTATCAGTGATGATTTTGTTTGGGACTCCAAATTTGCATACAATGGTCTGCAAAAAGTTGATAGCAGATTGCTTGTTGATTGTCATAACTGGAGTTGCTTTCGACCACTTGGTGAACTTGTCAATGGCAACGTACAGGAACTTGTAACCTCCGACGGCTCTTGGGAAAGGTCCCAAGATGTCCACCCCCACACAGTGAAGGGCCATGTAGGAGGTATCATTTGTAGGGGTTGAGCCGGTGTGTGAATTTGCTTTGCATGAAATTGACATGCTTTGCATTTTTCCACCAGCTCAGTTGCATCCTGGAGTGCTGTAGGCCAGTAGAAGCCATGCCGAAAGGCTTTACCAACCAGCGTGCGGGAAGACGCGTGGTTCCCACACTCGCCTGGAAGGATTTCTGTGAGGAGCTCACAGCCTTCTTCCCTTGTGATGCACCGCATTAGGATACCATTGGCACCGCGTCGGTAGAGATCCCCTTCTACCAACGTGTATCTTTTAGCCAATCTGACTACCCGGTCAGCGGATACATCATCGTCAGGAAGGATGTTGTCTTTCAAGTAGTTCCGGATCTTTGAGATCCATGCATCGGAACTAACTTGAGCATTTGAGTCTTGCGTGCTGGGTTGCTCGGAGCTTCCAACAGCACCTACGACCCTTGATGGCTGCAATGGTAACAGGGCCATCGGGACCGTCAGCTTCGAGATGCTGATCTCACCCCCTTCGCTCACTTCGGCAGGCTGAGCTGTGGGTTTTGACAACCTCCGGACAAAAGTTCCGTCAGGAGCCGGAGCTCCGGTTGACGCTTTCGTCGAGAGTTCGTCGGCTTCAGCGTTGTGGGCACACTGGACATGATGGAGATCTAGGACTTCGAAGTCCTTCTGAAGCCTCTGGACTTCACGGAGGTAAGCAGCTAGCTGGAGATTGTTGCAGGAGCATTCACCCTTCACTTGCTTAATGATGAGCTGTGAATCTCCCTTGACCAGCAGTTTCTTGACACCGTATGACAGTGCCACCCTTAGTTCGTAAATGAGTGCTTCATATTCCGCCATGTTGTTGGTCGCCTTGAAGTCAAGGTGTACCATGTATTTTACCTTCTCTGCGGTTGGTGCGAGGAGAAGGATTCCAGCTCCGGCCCCCTGCTTTTGCATGGAGTCGTCGAAGTAGAGGGTCCAGTGAGGCTCGGTGAAGACTGGAGCCTTGTGTTCTGGCTTCTGCTTGCTGGGGCCCCCAGGGTTTGATGGAGAGGGAGTCCATTCCGCCATGAAGTCTGCCAATGCTTGACTCTTGATTGCTTGCCTTGAAATGAATTCGAGATCGAATTCGGCCTATTCTGCTGCCCACTTTGCAATATTCCCAGTTGAGTTGGGATTATGCAAGATTGCTCGAAGTGGGTAAGAAGTCACCACTGAGATCTTGTGAGCTTGGAAATAATGGCGAAGCTTCCTGGAGGCAATAAGAACTGCATAGAGCAGCTTATGCACCTCTAGGTATCGAGTCTTGGTGTCATGAAGTACTTCACTAATGAAGTACACTGGGCGCTGGATGGTCCGGACCCTCCTGGAGGGACCCAAAGCTTCCTCTTCATTGATTCGGATCCTCCCGGAGGGGTCCAGATTTTCTTCGGGGACTTCCGGGTCCTTGCTGGAGGAACCCGGAGCTTCTTCATAAGCGACCTGGACCCTCCCGGAGGGGTCTGGGTCTTCTGAAGTAACTTCTTGTGGATTCAAGTCTGGGAGCTGGGACCCAGACTCGCTTTCAGGAACCTCCAGACCCTCCTGAAGGGGTCTGGACTCCTGAGAATGGGATGGTTCTGGTCTCTCCGCAACCAGGACCATACTGACGACTTCGTCAGTGGCTGAAATGTAAAGCAGCAAAGGCTCACCAGGGTTCGGAGCTACCAGAATCGGTAGGGTGGTGAGGAGCCGTTTTAGCTCCTGGAACGCCTTTTCAGCTTCTTCACACCATTGGAATGGTCCGGACTTCCTTAATAACTTGAAGAAGGGGAGTGCCCGTTCCGCCAGTCTTGAAATGAACCGACTGAGGGCTGCTAGACATCCAGTTAGCTTTTGGACATCTTTGATGCGGGCTGGTGGCCGCATGTCTTCAATGGCTTTGATCTTCGCCGGATTAGCTTCTATGCCCCGGTGACTTACCACGAAACCAAGAAGTTTTTCGGAGCTAACCCCGAAGACACACTTGTCTGGATTTAGCTTTGTGCGGGTGACCCGCAGCTTGTCAAAGACAGCCTGCAAGATGTCAAGGAGTGATTCCTTGTTCTTGACCTTGACCACGATGTCGTCGACGTACACTTCCACTATGTCTCTAATGAGTTCTTCAAAGGTTTTGTACATAGCTCGTACAAAGGTTGAAGCTGCATTCTTGAGACCAAATGGCATGGCTGTATAATAGTACAATCCATCTACTGTGATGAAAGAGGTATGCTCTTCATCTTCCCTAGACATTCTGATTTGATGATACCTAGAATATGCGTCTAGGAAACACAGTAATTCACACCCGGAGGTGGAATCCACTATCTGATATATTCTAGGTAATGGGAATGGATCTTTTGGACATGCCTTATTTAGTGTTGTGTAGTCGATACACATCCGAAGCTTCCCGCCGGCCTTGGGCACAACGACTGGGTTTGCCAGCCATTTTGGATGGAAGACTTCACGGATGAATCCAGCTTCGAGCAACTTCTTCACTTCTTGTCGAATGAAGTTTTGTAGCTCTACGGATTGCTTCCGAGGCTTCTGATGCACAAGCCGGGCGTCGGGGTAGATCTTCAGATTGTGCTCAATCACTTCCCTTGGGATCCCAGGCATTTGTGATGGTTGCCAGGCAAACACGTCGACATTAGCCCGGAGGAAAGCGATGAGCGCGAGTTCCTATTTGTCGTTCAATCCCCCCGATATACGGGTGGTCTGAGCGACATCGGAACCGATTTGGACGACTTTGACGGGAATGTCGGTGTCGCCGCTTGGCTGCACACGAGGTGCAGAAGTCGAGCCTCACTGACGAATGCTCGGGGGTTTTGGAGCTTGCTCCTGCCTGGAGTCCTCCTCTTGCGCTGTAGTAAGCGCATGGAGTTCTTCCAGAGCAGTTACTCCGGTAGTACGATCTCCGCGGATCCGGAGAACGCTTACTGGTGTTGGCATCTTTAACACCAGGTAACCATAATGAGCAGCTGCCATGAATTTGTACAAGGCAGGCCTACCCAAGATGGCATTGAAGGGTAAGTTGATCTGAGCAACATCAAAGACCAACTTCTCGGTGCGATACTTCTCTCGAGTCCCGAAGGTAACGGGGAGGGTAATAGCTCCGAGTGGGGTAATGGCTCCCGGACCTACTCTGGAGAAAGGTCGGGAGGGTTGGAGATCCAAGGTCGGAGCTGAAGCTTGGTAAAAGCTTCGAAGCTTATGAGGTTGGGCCCCGAACCTCCGTCTACCATGACATGGTGGAGCTAGATGTTTTTGATGGTAGGAGATACCATCAAAGGTAGCTGACATGCTCCAACCATGCTTCGAGTGCAGTCCGAAGCATCAAAAGTGATGGCTGTGTCCATCCACTTCCGATGAGGCTCCGCCCTGACTGTAGGAGCTACAGCAGCGATGTCCCGACGCATAGTCTTGATGATGCGGCGGGAGGTGATGTCCCATGATCCACCAAAAATGGTGTTCATGGTCTTCCGACGCTCGTTGTCAGAGACGTCGGAATCGTCGTCGACGGAGGTGTAGACGGCCTTCAGGACCTTTTTGGGATCCTAAAAACCTAACTCCTCTTCAGTCGGAGCTTCGTCAACTTTTTGTTTTCCTTCCCTCTGTCGTAAAGGAGCTTCTTCCCGACACTTGTTGTAGCGCTCGGCAAGGTTTTGGACCTCCCGACAGTCTTCCAAACTGTGGCGGTCCGTTTTGTGAATTGGACACCACACCTTGGGTTTGCCACCGTCTTCAGAAGACGGTCGAGGTCGCTTCTCGGAGCGTGGCCCCCGGCCACCCAGAGCTGCAGCAGCTGCATCATTGGATGCACCGGCCGACGGCTTCTTCTTGCCGTTGGTCTTTTTCTTCTTCTTGCCACTCCCGGAGGTAGCGGCTTCTCCTTTGGAGGATTTCTTGTGATCCTCCGGAGTTGGTTTGGAGTGCATTTCATGGCCCTCCGCAGCTCTGGCACATTTGTCAGCCAAGCTGAAGAGTTCCGTGACACTGGTAATCTCCTTGATCGCCAGTTTCTCCATCATCTTCTTATCCCGCACTTCCTGTCTAAATGCCACGATGACAGAGGCGCTAGAGATAGAAGGGATAGTGTTTCGTACCTGAGAGAATCTCTGGATGAATGATCGCAGAGATTCTCTTCCTTTTTGCACAACTGCAAAAAGGTCCAGTTCGGTGCCTGGTCGGGTGTAAGAACTCCCGAAGTTGGCGGTGAACTGTCGGCGCAACTCCTCCCAACTGCTGATGGAGTTGGGTGGAAGGCTTATAAACCAGGACCTGTCGGTCCCAGTTAAAGCCACTGGGAAATAATTGGCCATTACGGCCTCATTTCCTCCAGCTGCCAAGATAGCAGTGGAGTAAATCTGAAAAAATTCGACGGGATTAACGGTCCCGTCGAACTTCTCCGGCAGGTGAGGCCGGAACTTCTGTGGCCACCTGACCATACGCAGATGCATGGCCAGGGATGAACAGCTTCCTCCTACTCCTTCAGGAGCAGGAATGTCTTGAGCTTCTCGTCTTTCACGAGCACGCTCAATATGGACTCGTCCGTCTTGTTGGCAATATCGGCGATCAAGCTCCGCCCGGAGGTCATGAGTTGAAAGCCTTGATACCGTGTGAGAGCGTCGTGCCCCGGAGGGCAACGACGTCACCTGCTGTGATGCAGCACGTCTCCTATTGTTGGAAACGTGCGGACCAAGTCTGCCAGACAAGGTCTGTCGCTGCGACGGGGCCCGTCCTGAAGGAGGAGGACCCTGGTTGCTGATGCGGTCGGGTGCTGCTGCAACCAACTGTTCCACATCGTCCCTCCACTGCTCCATTGCACCCCGAGATGCGTCCGGAGGTGGTGGGCGCTGAAGAAGAGCACGTGCTGCATGAAGCGCGTGTTCCGGGTTGTCAAGATTCGTCGACGCAGTGATTGACGCCAGTGCACCATCGCGTTGTCCAGCTTGATTTGCTGGTGGAGGCGGCAGTGGTGGAAGTGTGACTCCTGCTGGAACCGTGGTTTCTGCTGGTGGCTGCATATTGGAGGGATTACCCCCAACAGCTTGAACAGCGGGATGACCATTGGATGATCCAGCGGTTGAGTTCACCATTCTTGAAATCTCAGGGCCCCTTCCTGGCGCGCCAATTGTCGGTGGTTTTGATCCGGCAGATCTCCCGACACTACTAAAGTGTTAGAGGGGTTTGAGGTTCGGTATGGGCGTGCGGAGATTCCAGAAGGTGAGATGTCGAGTGACACAAGGGACACGAAGATTTACGTGGTTTGGGCCGCCTGAGCGTAATACCCTACTCCATGGGGTGTGTTGGTGTTGTATTGGATATATGAGCTCAACGTCAGTTGAGAGTGTAAAGTCAGTGTGTCTCCGGAGAGTGTAAAGTCAGCGTGTCTCCGGAGAGTGTGTCCTATGTATCGTCGGCCTGTCCTTTTATAGTACAAGGGCGGGCCGTTACAAGTTAGCCTGGCCCGACATGTGGCCCCGGCGGTTACTAATATTGATACACATTCAACACGTTTAATTGCCCTTAATGACCGAGTTATGGGCTTTGACAACACCGTTACTGGTAATTAAGGTCATCCAATCGTGTGTCATTAATATAGTATTAATGACACTTGGTCGGGTCTTGAAGTCCTTGATTCCCCTTTGAAGATCCAGAGCCGTTGTGGAGTCTTCCGGAGGTTAGAGGCTGAAGATTCGACGGTTGGACACGTGGCAGCGCCGGAGCACACTGTGGGGAACAGATAGGTCCGGTGTTACCCGACACGTGTCAGTTCAGGAGCTTCCCTCGGTCTGGGGTTAGGTCTGGGGGTGCCATTTCGGTACATAGTCCGGAGCTTACCCTTTGTGGGCGGTAGCTCCGGTTTGATAGTACACGTGGTGACCCTGGGACTAACCATGTTGGAGAAGCGGGTCCGGTTATGTCTGATATGTGGGCCTCCGAAGGTCTTCAAATCAAGTACATGACTTTCCCTTGAGATCTTTGCAATCCCAAGGAGTATATGGTACCCAGGGTACCGACAGATTCCTTTTGAAGCATGGAGTTGATGATGTTGTACTTTGGCTTAGGAAGGAGCATGAGAATCTTGCGGTTAATGGGTCCCTTGCCAAGAGAAGCAATATCAAGAGCATTAATTTCCTCAATAAGCACATTCAAGCGAGAAAACATTTCATTGACATTTTCATGAGGTAGCATTTTGAACTCATCATATTTGGCCTTAAGCATATGATACTTTAGTTCTTTGACACGAGAAGAACCCTCATGAATTTCAATCAAGCAAGCCCAAATTTCACAAGCCTTTTCCTTACTAGCAATCCTAGCAACACATCTTGACTAATGCATTCATAAATAGCATTTATAGCTTTTGCATCCCACTTGACTTGATCACCTATATAGTTGTGCTCACCAAACCCCGCATGGGTCGCTTCCCATACCTCGGGAGCAATAGCCTCTAGATACGCACGCATGCGTGCTTTCCAATAGGCAAAGTTCTTGTCCTCGAAGATGGGAACTGAACCCCTAATCTTGGCCATTTTAGCTCTCTAGCGGTGAAGCTAGAATGATCCAATGGGCAACCTTGCTCTGATACCAATTGTAAGGATCGAATGTCCAAGAGGGAGGGTGAATTGGGCTTCTTTTCAAAAATTAAAGCAATAAAAACTTAGCGACTAAAAGCTCAATTCCCTATGCAAACAACCTATGCATTTAAGTGAATAGTAAAATTACGGTATATGAAATGCATAAGTGTAACGGGAGAGGAAGAAAGTGCAAACTCTCGAGGAGACACGAGGACACGGTGATTTATCCCGTGGTTCGGCAAGATCCTTAAGATCTTCCTACATCCACGTTGTGGCACCAGACCTTCTCCCCCATCGTCAAACCTGGAACAATTCATACTGTCTTGCACATTGCTGCTTCACGCAACTGGCCGGTCCATCAGCTTGATGACTTGATGTTAAAAATGTGTTCCTTCACGGCAAATTGTCGGAACGTGTTTATTGTGTGCAGCCAACGGGATTCATCGATAAAGGGTGTCCAGATTATGTATGTCTTAAACCAAATCACTCTATGGTCTCAAACATGCACCAAGAGCGTGGTTTCAGACATTTACTGCAGAACTACATCAGTTCGGGTTCACTACCACGCGATCAGACTTGTCATTGTTTGTTTACAAACGAGGCAATGACATGGCGTATCTGTTGCTCTACGTCGATGTAAGGATCGAATGCCCAAGAGGGGGGGGGGTGAATTGAGCTTCTTTTCAAAAATTAAAGCAATAAAAACTTAGCGACTAAAAGCCTAATTCCCTATGCAAACAACATATGCATTTAACTGAATAGTAAAATTGTGATATATGAAATGCATAAGTGTAACGGGAGAGGAAGAAAGCGCAAACTCCCTAGGAGACACGAGGACATGGTGATTTATCCCGTGGTTCGACAAGATCCTCAAGATCTTCCTACATCCACGTTGTGGCACCCACCAAAAGGTATAGCCACTCTCAAGTCACCGAGATCAGGGATCTTCACTAAAAGTCTCCGTTCGCCAACCTCGGCAAGGTGGAGCTCAAGCCTTGTACAAGTTTGATCCTCCAGGCTTCCACAACCGACTTGGCAAGCTCCGGAAGGCTCTCTCCAATCACCGACTGTTACACGGTGAGTGCAATCACCAAGAGACACTCCCTTATGACTCTCACTATACTAGAGACTCCAATCACCAAGAATGGAAGCACACAAGCATCATCTCTAGCAAGTTCTAGCCTATCTCTTGGTGTACAAGTGGTGTATATGATGTATAAGTGATAGCTCAATGTCTTGAATGCTTGGTAATGTGTAGAGTAGCTCTGTGTATCAAGACTTATCGAAATGACTGGTTGAAAGGGTATAAATAGCCAGCTTCCACGAAATAGCCGTTGGAAAAGTAGACTGACATCATAGTTCTGCGAACACCGAATGATCCGATTTTATCCCTTCAGTTGTCATCGGTCGAATCCAAATTAGCTGATGTCCCTGTGTCAGATATGACCGTTGTTCGACCGATGTAACACTTGCCTCATCATCAGATGATCCGGTGACACTTCATCCAGAATTGGTCCAGAAATAATGCTTACTGGAGTGATTGACCGATGTGTTATAATTTTACATCGGATGGTCCGGTGTTACACTTGGTCCAGAGAAATTGCTTACTGTAGTGATCGACCGATGTAACACTTGCTTCATCATCGGATGATCTGGTGTGTACTCAAGTCTGAGGTCTTTTTCTGCTGTTGAGCCAACTCGATCGATGTAGTGTTTTCTGGATACATCGGTTGATCTAGTGAGTTGATTTTGTCTGCTTCGAGTTGTTCTAAGCTATTCTTTTGGAATTTGTTTGAGTGACCTCTTAGACATTGGTTTGAAATGTTCTTGTGATGATGACCAAGTCTTGAGTGCTGTCAATTTTGATGGAATACTTTTGACATATGTGCTTTTTCTTTTAGTCTTCACAAAAATCAATTGGCCTCGTGAAATAGTTTGTTTAGGGGTTTCCAATTGTATCCAATGAGCAGTAGATGATATACATATAGATTTCATTAAGTGTGATGAGTGATATGATAGACCTTGCATTCACAAACTCATTAGTCGTATCTAACGGTTGTCATTAATCACCGAAACTATACCTCATGGGGGCCTAGATGCTTTCAGTCGACGACATTGTTCTCACTGCCTCAACTACGGGTCTCCTCCAACAAATCGTCAAGCATCTCAACAACATATTCGCAATGAAAGATCTCGGCCCTCTTCATTTTTTTCTGGGCATCCAAGTGCAACACAATGATTCTGTTTTTTTTTTCTCTCACAATCAAAGTATGCTGAGGAAATCCTTGATCGAGCAGGGATGTTGAATTGCAAAACCTCACCTACGCCTATTGATGTGAAGTCCAAGACATCTAGCTCAGAGGGTGCCCTTGTTCATGATGCCTCATTCTATCGAAGCATTACTGGAGCACTCCAGTACTTAACCTTAACTCGTCCGAACATTGCCTATGCAGTACATCAGGTGTGCCTGCATATGCATGCACCTCGTGATACACATTGGGGCCTCGTTAGAAGAATTTTGCGCTACATCAACGGGACTCGGCATCACGGTTTACAACTTCATTCTTCACCAAGCAACAAGATTGTCGCTTATTCCGACGCCGACTGGGCAGGATGTCCGGATACCCGCCGGTCTACATCCGGTTACTGTGTATTCCTCAGAGACTCACTTATTTCTTGGTCCTCAAAGAGACAATTCACCGTCTCTCGATCAAGCGCGGAGTCAGAATATCGGGCAGTCGCAAATACTACTGCTGAATGTTGTTGGCCCCGTCATCTCCTCACTGAACTGCACATCATCATACTGACGGCAACTATTATCTACTGCGACAACATCTCATCAATCTACCTCTCTCAGAATCGAGTACACTATCGGCACGAAACATGTGGAGCTGGACATTCACTTCGTCAGAGAAAAAGTAGCTATTGAAGAACTTCACGTCATTCAAGTTCCATCACATCTCCAGTTCGCCGATATTATGACGAAGGGACTGCCAAGACCACTATTTGAAAATTTTAGGCACAATTTATGCATCACCTGTTTAGATGCATAAACTGAGGGGGGTGTTGAGAGAGTCTTCTGTCTGTTACGTGTGGATAAGCCACGATCTCAGGATCTGGTGACCCGTTGCCGGCGCATGCGTCAACAGTGGCATGCATGCCACTCCCGCACGTTATGCTCGCACGTAGCCTGGATAGCAGGTACGTCCATTGCTGCTAACCAGTCTATATATTGTAATCCATGATTCAATAAACTCTGAGCACTTTCATTCCTATAAAAACCATTAAATGAAAGATTGTGTAATTCATATTTAATATTTTAATATTTGCATTGCATTGTAGTTGTTGCTTCCTTACATATTCAACATCAAATATAAGAGTATAAATATAGCGGATAAACTCGCCGCTGCCATCCCTTCTTCTTTGTCATAGCGACGACGACGAAGGAATCACCAGTAAATCAATCTCTAGGCACGTTACGCTTTGCACCTGGCTGAGTCCAAGTAGGAGGTCTCGGAGATGGAGAGGACATCCAAACAGGAGGTCGCGGAGTTGGAGAAGGCGTCCGAGTTGGAGGCCTCGGAATTGGAGACGTCCGAGCTGGAGGCCTCGGAGTTGGAGGAGATGGCGGACTCGGAACTGGTATAACAATTGGGGGCACTGGCTCCACTGTGAAAAATAAAACAGAATCAAATAAACTACATCAATAATGCACAAGACATGAGAATTTGAAGCTACTATGAACTTACCGAAACACATGAACAGTACGTCGATAGGCGGAATGATGTTGCATTGTGCCGGTAATAGAAGAACGCGCGCGAGGTCAACCTGACCGCCGATGTACCCGCTGAAGTCCGGTTGGATGACGTGGCAAAGACATATTCTGGATGAGTTGCTCAGTATGAGCTTCAATCTATCGCAGCACATTTGATTAGGTGCCGTGGCGGTGGGGTTGGTTAGGTAGTGGAGACAGTACGAGACCGCTATCAGCGATTCTGTGCATGACGCTGGTGGGGCGGGTACAGGATTTATGGGGAACGGGAGCTGCGGCAATGGGGGAAGAGGCGGTAATGAAGGAAAAGAGGGCAGTGGAGGAAGAGATGGCAATGGAGGAAGAGGAGGCAATGGGGGGAGAGGTGGCAGTGCGGGAAGGGGAGGCAGTGGGGGGAGAGGTGGCAGTGCGGGAAGGGGAGGCAGTGGGGGGAGGGGAGGCAGTGAGGGGAGAGCTGGCAATGGTGGTACCTGAGGCAGAGTTCGCACAGCAGCAGCCGGTGCAGCTGCAGTCGCTGCTGCGGCGATGACGGCGAGGACCAACAAGGAAGCACGCTGGTTGGCCATTGAGGCAAGTGTTGGTCTATTTCTTCCTTCTAGCTACGGTATTTATATAAGTCTTGTGTTGGGCGAGACGAGCTGAAGGACGGAGAGCCAATCTTGATGTGGGCGAAGCGAGCGGAAGCAGAGGAACCTCGTGACCTCCTCCTTCTTGTTCGGCGCCGCGCGCGATGGCGCACCCGATGTACGCCTCCGGGCCGCTCCGATCGAGGTACTGTTCCCCCACCCTCTGTTAATGGTGCGCGTCAACCTCCACCACCTGCCCCCTCGCGGCGCCCGCTCCCACCTACCGCCGCCTCCTCCCCGTCCCGCGCGGCTGCGCCTCGGTGCCCGCCGCAGCCATGTCCTCGTCCAGCGCTGCATCGGCGCCCAGGCGGTGGCGCCGAGGTGCGCAAGGCGCTGAAGGCCCTCTCCCCCGGCCAGCGTGCCATCGAAGGTGATGCCTCCCGCCTGCCTTGAGCTCGTTGGGAGTGGTTTGGTTTTGATTGCGGCCCGTGATGTGATTGATTCGGCTTCGGCGTTGGTCACCACCTGTCCGTATATTTGTCTAGCAGAAACTTCTCTCAGTAGCTCTGAATGCGGATATGAAATGGAGTTTTAGTAATACGACCCACTATGTATCAATCTAGTAACTAATTTTGGTAATTAGCATGAGATAGAAAAGCGCAATGTAAATTAGCAATTTCGTAGATGGTTCCTCTTAGCGTTTCAAATTCTCTGTTGAAGTAAATGGGCAGATGCTCAGCCTTGTCATTGAACAAGTTGAATTACAGCAGCATCAGAATGGAGAAAAACACTACACCACACTACACTAAAAGATCTTATAAAAAAAATAACATTTGCACAACTCTATTTCTGGTTGGACGTACTTGGTCAGCAACACAAAGCACCATTGGCTACATGGCACACCACCATCCTGACAAATTGCCTAGGTTGCATTTCAAAGTTTCAAGGCGGGATACATTTAAATACCGCTGCTTAGGAATATCCCGACCTGATGAGAAGTGTTCACTACCCTGGATGAGGATATCAGGAAGAACACCGGAGGATAAGCTGTATTTTGTTCTAACTTACGACTGCTGCGGCAAACTACATGTTCCATGTTATTGTCGTTTGTTATATGCCTCACTACCACTTAGGAAAAAATAGTGTTTTCAATGTGATTTTTTGTTGAAGTTTTTGTAGGTGAGTTTTTTTCCTTTTCAGACCTTGCCATCCAAATCACAATTTTAAATTCTTCTTGGTTCAGAGAAAGCAAACGGTTGTGCGCTTATATAAATTGTCATCAGTTGCGAGAAGTTGATTCATAAAAAATACTAGCCGAAGTTCTGCAACAGAATTCTGGTAAGTCCATGTCCATCTATAGGCATGCTTGTTGCTCTTTTGTTAATATTTGGTTTCTTCTCAAGGACAAGAGGAACAGGCAAAGGATCTTTGTGTTCCTCGAGTGGAGGACAAGAACCGTAATATGCGGATGCTCAAAATCACCAGCATGGATGATCTAGTTAAAAATTCAATGAACATTCTGGAACCATCACCACTGAATGCTAATGGGAATGATCGTGAGGATGGTATGAAGTTTATTTTGATGTTACAATATACTATGAATTTTTTTCCTGAAATCTTATATGTTTCAGTTATTGCATCAATAGCGTAATTAATTTGAGGTGGACAAATTATAACTGGACCACTTTTAATTCTTGCAGTATTGTCAGCTTCCTCCCCAGTTGATCTGTTTTTATTGCCTGGTAAGTCTTTTATCATTTAACATGCCATGCTCCGTCATTGTAATCTCAACTGAATGATGCCTGATATTTGTGCAGGGCAAGCTTTTGATAGAACTGGGTTGAGACTAGGGCGTGGTCGAGGGTAGGACATAACATTATCCTAACGGCTTGTACTTAGGTTGCTAATATTCTAGAGATGCCATTTTTATTGACGTGGTCAACAGTGATGTGAATAGTGATTCAATTGTTATCTTTGTCATTTGTCAACAACAGCAACAAAGCCTGCTATTTTCAGAGCTGGTCAAAACCACTTGGTAAACATTCTGTGTGTAGTTCATTTTTGCTGCTCCTCACTATTTACGTCTTCATTTATAATGTACTTCTCCCATTATCTATTATATTCTTTATCTATTTGTCGTGTTCTTCTCATTTAAAAGGTACTATGACACATTCTTACTGAAGTACCAAGAACTTGCAAAAGAGAAAGGGTGGAATCAGCCTCTCTTAGGTATGGCTTGCTTATTACCATGTACTCTTATTTATATCTTTCATAGAATTATGTATTGCTAGAATTAAGGATTCTTTCCTGACATAATATCGCCGCAAGTTGATTGTATTTGGTTTGGTATAATTGGCTAAAATATATACTGTTCTATATTTTAACTGCTATGATCATTTTGGTTTGTCTAGTTATAACATGACTAAAGTGGTTTATTTTATGGTACAAGGCTAAAGTTGACTGTGTTATCTGATTACTAGTGTTACGGACTGGTAAAATCGTTCCCTATTAATCTGTTATGTTCACAAGCAAATTCCGCTTGAACTACTATATTTCTGAGATCAAACTCTGCTGGATAACTTCCTCCGCTACTGCCTCCTATTCCCCCACTGTAACACCCCAAATTTAATATACAAACAAATTTGAATTTAAAATAATCAAATTAAGTTTGGGTGTGAAAATTTCGTGTTCTTGCGTGTATGAATGTTTGATTTGAATTGAAATTTAAATTTATAAAAACATACTAACAGTGGTTTGAATTCAAGTTTGAATCAAAAGAAGGATAAACACATAAATTGAATAAAAGGAAAACTGGTCTCTGGGCCTAAACCTAAACCCCCTCCTGCAGACCATCTCTCTCTGCAGCCCAACCCGCACCAACCTTTTCCCCATGGCCCAGTCCAGTCCGCAGCCGCTCTGTGCCTTGGATCCCATCTTCTCCCTCTGACTCCTGGGCCACACGCGTCAGCCTCACCCTCACTTCCTTTCCCTCCGGCCCAGCCCACCAGCGCACCTGGATGCCTTCCTCCTTTCTCTAGCCAGTGGGGCCCAACCATCAGCGGCCCCTTTCTCTCTTCTTCCTTTCCCTTTCCCCCTCACGTAACTTCCGTGACTCCTCTGCTCCGGTCCTACCTTCTTGGCGCGCAAGTTGGCCGCCCCACAAAGCCCCCCGCTTGTCCCCGCTAGGCCGTCGCCATCTCACGATTCTCCCCCCTAGCCCATGCGCCACCTCGAAAATCACCTCCCCTCCTCGGCGGGAAGTCTACAAGCCTTCCTCGACCCTCCCGACGAGCAGCAACGCCGGAATCGCGAGCTCGTCGAGATCCGGTGAGTTCGCCGCCTCTCCACGCTGTTCCCGCGTTTCCACTTGTTTTCCCTTCGATCTAATCCTCCCTTCTTTCTGTCCTTGCACCGGAACACGTTGGAGACACGAGGGACGCGAGGAAACACCGCTCGACACCCTCCCCGACGAGAGCCGACGGACTCCTCCGCTCCCCGACGGTGTGCGTCAGTCTCCGGTCGACTCCCCGCGTGTGCACAACCGTAGGTGAGTTCTAAACGCCCTACTCCTTCGTTTTTTGTTGTCATCGTTGAGTAATATAGCTTCTAGGAGTAGATGGCCGTGCTCTGGTGAGGCTCCGGCCTTGGCCATGGCAGCGCCGCCGTTCTGGCTGTGGAAGAAGGAGCCCATCGTTCCTTTTTGCTTCCACCATCGGATCCTTAGATCGCGGCCTAGATTAGAACTCAGCGTACCCCTTCGTAGGTATTAGATCCTGGCCATCTTAAATCCAAGAGCTGCAGATCTGCCACGTCACCCATAGATCCGAGCCGTGCACCCTTCATCCCACGGTCCAGTTCGAGGCCCGCGTACCCCTTCCCTGATTAAAATCTGGTGCATCCGCTTTAGATCCAACGGCTCTCGTTATATTAGAGCATACGCTTTCGCTCTTTTGCACCCACACATCTGGAATCTTGTAAATAATTGCAAAAGGACCCTTGGTTTTATAGAAACACCCCTGAGCTTGCTGTAACTACAATTTTAACTGGAATCTTGCATATAGACCCTGGTAGCTCACTGATTTAGTGTTTTAACCCCTGTACACTTCTGTAAAATTACCTAAATACCCATAGACTTGCTGTTCTTGCATGTATGTCCCTGTAATTAAAATAAAATAACTTTTGGACCATGCAGTACACTGTTAAATCATACAAGCATCTACTATAGCATGTATTTCTCAATAAAAGCCCTTAGTTAATTCTGAAATCAAATAAATAACTTGAGATCTTGTTGTTTTTTGCACTGTATCAGTCTAATAGTTAGCTTTTGTGTTGTACTGAATTTTGGTAGGAGAGTCCCATTTCAATATTGCTCATACTAGAATAATCTTGTAGTATAATAATTGCATGAATAGAACTCTAGTCAATACTATCCTTGCACATATCACACTCTTAAACTTTTGGTAATACACATTAATGCTGAAAATATATCATAAAATATAATATTGCATGTGATAATGATTTGTGAACTAGAAAAATACTTAGGAGCACACTCTCGCACACTGTAAATGATTTATAACTTAGACATAATCTATCATTGCATGCATGATAACGTAAATGTGTAATATCTTATTAAAACCAGTAAATAACCATAGAAGCCACTGTATAGATATTATTTATGTCACCA
This sequence comes from Tuctoria greenei, assembly GCA_036927565.1. Lineage (NCBI taxonomy): Eukaryota > Viridiplantae > Streptophyta > Magnoliopsida > Poales > Poaceae > Tuctoria > Tuctoria greenei. Next base: position 216,636,787 of record JAYESD010000005.1, on the reverse strand, counting down.
CTCATGCTTCGTGATGTATGTTTATAATAGACTTGGTAAATTATGCTCTTGTATAAAACATCTCCATAAAATATTAAGTAATGCTCATTAACACATGACTTGCTTAATCAAATGTAATCTTGCGTATGAAAATGGTTTACAATCTATAAAATACATATAATCGTAATCTTGCGCATTGTAAATGATTTATAACATAAATTCATGTTGTCATCTTAATAATTATTAGAAATGCGCCATTTCAACTTTAAACATTAAACATGATAAAATACCCGTAACACCGTGTTAAGCTGTTTTCGTGTGTAGGTTCTCGTTACACCGTAGGGTATTTGCGCAATACTCTTTTATCACTTGTTTTTCTTGTATGGTGTAATGTTATTGAATGTATTTCTGTATCTCTCTTTCGGTAGTATGCACGTGTTCGCGTGGTGATCGAGATGCGATGTGAAGACTTGAAAGATCGAGCGTTCTACTCGAAGATTGAGCAGCTTCATAAAATAAAGAAAAGGCAAGTGCTCTTGACTACTTTGCACCAATTAGTAAAATATTAAGGACGTAGATAGAATTAGTTGCATGCAAGTCAATTAAATTGAATCCTATGTTAGAAAGTTTACTTAGATTTTCATATTATTCCTTGTCGCTAGGTTTGGGTGGTATGTCCGGGATTTGGGTATGTGTTTATGCTTAACCCTGTTGTTATTAGTTGGGTGATAATTAGGGGTGGGCGTTCGGTCTACCCGCTAAATTCGGTCGGTTATCTCGGTTTTTTTTTTAATTTCGATTTTCTAAAATCACTACCCGAAGTGTTATATAAATATTAGGTACCCGAAATTTTTGGGTATCTGAACTTCGGTTCGGTCTTCGGTCTTACCCGAAATACTCGAATTGTACATTATGCTCATTTCATGTTCCTAATAATCAATATAAGTTTAATATCATTCATAAATTTAATCTCGAGAGAAACAAATTTTTAGTTTACTAATTACGGATCGTAAATAAATACTTTAATCTAATAACTTCACATATTATAACTCACAAATGAAACCTCAAAATTCATATTGTTTAGAGTTAATATATCATAATTTAGCTTGATTATTTTATTGTTCGGTTATTCGGGTATTTTGGGTACCCGAGGGTAATACCCGAACCCAAAATAAATATTTCGGTTATTTAAATTGCTACCCGAATAGGTACTCGATACCCGAAAATTCGATCTTTTCGGTCTCAGTTTTTTCGGTTTCGGTTTTTCGGTCTCAGTTTTTTTGCCCACCCCTAGTGGTAATGCTAACTTGATATAATACTTTTAATATCATTTATTGGATGAATATGCTTATATATAGTAGATAGGAATCTGGACAAACAAGATTGAGTGGTGGGTGCAGTACACACGAGACTCAGGTTCATTGTGTGGCGCATGTTTTAAATTCTAAAGACCGGTTCTTGGTGACTCGCGACCAGGCATTACCGTGCCACCATAGGACGGTATGGAATGGCTTAGCTGATTAATTAGGTAATCTTTCGACGCGTATGGGCAAAGGTTGGTGTGGGGAAGGAGTGGGGAATTACTGCTCTAAGATCTGCAAGGCTCAAGAGGGGGCTGCCCTGGTGGAGGGTGTACTCCAGATATGTCGCGGTATACGAAACCTTAGAGTGCTCATACTTGCCGAGAGACCCTTTGTAAAGGTTCTGTTGTGACCTTCTGGTCGCACACCTACGAAAGTGCGTAATGTGATCGACGGGTCACGGGCGACTGGGAGGTTTTTAGTCCACCTGGAGACAGGGGATGAAATCACAACTTGTGGGTAAAGTGGTACAAACTCTGCAGAGTATAAAACTATCTAGATAGTCGTGCTCACGGTCATGAGCGTGCTTGGTAACACTGCCTTGATTAGTTGGGATTGGATGGTTTGGTTGGAAGCCGGGTGGTGTAACCCGGTGAGTTGGTAGTCGGGTGGTTTAACCCGATGATTTTGGTAGCTAGGTGGTATAACCCGATGGATATAACCTGGACGGATGATGCATCGGATGGTGTAACCCGACAGTTTATGCTATTATTGAATAGATGGATCATTCACTTAGTAAATAGGATGCTAAGGTAAACTCAAGGAATATGTCTCCAAAAAAAAAAAGAACTCAAGGAATAAGGTGTTGCATAGAGGCTTAACCCGTGTCAAGCTTTCCTCTTGGCCAGCTATGCATGTCATAATTTCCCACACTTGCGGAGTACATTAGGTACTAACACTTGCTTGTTTCCTTTTTTCTTTGTACATGTCATGCTGCTCAGGTAAAATGTGATCAAGTGAAGATGGAGTCTAGAAAGTCACATTGTTGCCAGTAGATTTGCCTGTGGCGTGCCCTGCTTGTTTTCCACTTCCGCTGTTGTTCGAAATTGTTTTAAGATAATAATTGTTATTTCATTCGATATAGAACTGTTTACCATATTTTGTTATGCATGTATGATCAAACTGATCCTGATATACATGCAGGTTTTGTCCTATTTTACTTTACGTAAAATAGAGTGTGACACCCACTATCTCCTCTCCTTGCACTGTCTCCCCTCCCTCCATTTCCTCCTCTTCCTCCACTACCTTCTCTCCCTGCGATGTCCCCCTCCCTCCATTGCCCTCTCTTCCTCCACTGCCCTCTCTCACTCAACTTCCCCCTCTCCCTCTGTCGGTACCTGGCGAACCGGGTACCCATAGATATAGGGAAGAAGGCACGCTCGGTCCCGCCCCCCATGGGGGCAAGATCCGGCGTGGTCCCAAGATGCCACGTGGCATGCGACATGACCTTGTCTCTCCACTGAGGGAAGGTCCGACGCTACCACGTGTCCTACAGCTCCGAGTTTGCCTCCCCCTCGGGGGAGAGGTCCGACACTACCATGCGTCTCGCAGCCCTAGGCCAACCATCTGCTGAGGAGAGGCCCGACGCGTCCGCGGGATCGGCAGCCCCGAACCTGCCTCCCCACTGAAGGAAGGTCCGGCGCGGGCACGTGTTCTCTAGCTCCGGACCTGGCCTCCCCGCTGAGGGAAGGACCAGAGCTGCCACGTGCCAGGTAACGTCGGGTCTAGGCCTTTCTGAAGTAGCGGCAAATGAAGGGAGATGTGCTCAGTGCGTCTAAGCTAGAAGGACGCGCACGTTCCCTAGGTAAGCGGGAGCTCGCACTCATAAGTCAAGAGGTCAGTGGCCAGTCTTGTTGTAACAAGCCGGAGTCGAACTACAACTACTACGTACGACAGACGAATGAGAGACCGCGACAAGACAAACAAGACACGACTAACCATGATGAGGGGCTATCAGTAGCCCTACAACAGGGCATGGTGAGGCGACACATTGAAGCCATTGTCAGAAGATAGCATTTACTCCCAGATCTTAGAATGGATTTGGTTGCTCCTGGGGCCACCTGTCGGGCCCTGGGCCCCACTTGTAAGTTGTCTGGCCTTGGGCTATAAAAGGATCAGAGAGCTGTCGACTTAGACATCTTGGCTCAGACTCAGATACACGCTCGAGCAATACAACACACAAACAACCGTGGAGTAGGGTATTACGTCCAGGCGGCCCGAACAACGTAAATCCCTCGCGTTCATCGTTCGCTACGCTCGATCTTGCTAGGACTAGCCTTCCGAAAATACATCGAACCTCCGTGAGCTACTTCCGAGTAGGTTCGGGGGAGGTGTCAGTTTAGACACCTCGACACCCTCCATTGTTCCCTCTCCTCTCATTATCACACCCCCATTCCCCGAATCCCCTATCGATATGCCACTCACGTCTTGCACGGATTCGTTGGTTCCCGTGATATCCCGCCTCCCCTACCTAACCAACTGCACCAACACGGCACCTCCACAATGGTGTTGTGACATAATTGCAAGAACTGCATAATTTGATTAAGCTCGGTCGTCGTGGACGGGTCTGGCTGACCAAAGAGTTTAACATTACAATTGCAGGAATTGGTTTTCTCTCTTGTTGCAGCGGTATTCGCAACAAGTTTTCTGAATCCAACCAGGCATTGTTCATTCTTCAGTCCGTTCGAGCTAAAGCTGTCTCATTTTATTTTAGGAGAGGGTACTCCCGCAAGACGGTTTCATCCAACAGGCCAACAACTTCTCTGCAATCAGCAATGTGTGGGCGTCGGATTAGCATTGCTTCCTTGGCTGAGAATCGCAAGGCTGCATTTTCCGTGAAAGTGACTTGAGACCTCCATCGACGCAAGGCGGTTCGCATGGACCTGAAATACAAAAGTGCCATCTTTCTGAAACGATGGGTCGTGTTCTTGGAAAACAGAAATATATTCAAGAGAGGTGTTGGCAACGCTCGCTTATCTTTGTATTATGGATTCATACTAGCCTTGTTGGAAATTAAGAATTACTGACGAACATCATGCGCGCAGCATGGCGTGCGGGGAGGGTCGACGACTCGTTGCACTCAATGGTTGATTCGGTTCTTCTGCATCGAACGATCTTCACGCGGAAGTGGATAGACAACAAGAAGCGGAGGTCACGACGCCCGTCTCTTCCTCTCTTCTAGCCACGGCAAGATTTGCTCCCCTCCCCCCCACCCCCCCACACTTGAAAACAAACAAGAAGATGATTGCCATGTTGATGGTATAAAACCGTAACCAACAGTGTCAAATGACCAACACTCTCAATGGTGAAGTCACGAGATACCTTCTTGGTCCTCGTCGTCGTTGTCGCGATGGCGGTTGCAACCCCATCGGCTACAACTGTGCGAGCTAAACCTCAACTACCGATACTGCTTCCTATTCCCCTACTATCCCCTCTCCCTGCATTGCCTCCTCTCTATGCACTGCCTCCTCTTCCTCCACTATCTCCTCCCCCTGCACTGCCTCCACTTCCTCCACTACCTCCTCTCCCTGCACTGCCTCCCCTCCATCCACTGTCCCCTCTTCCTCCACTTCCCCCCTCCCTCCATTGTTCCCTCTCCTCTCGTTACCGCAACCCCCGTTCCCCGTAACCCATTTCGATACGCCACTCACGTCTTGCACGGATCCGCTCGTTCCCGTGATATCCTGCCTTCCCTACCTAACCGACCGTACCAACACGACATCTCCACAATGGTGCTGCGACGGATTGAGGTCCATCCTGAGCAACTCTTCTTCGAAGATATGCCCCTGTCACGTCCTTCGACTGGACATTATCAACGTCACGCACTCTCCTATCGACTTTACGCGTGTCCTCCTATTGTCGGCACAATATAACATCACCCTGCCTATCGAAGTATTGTATATGTGTTTCAGTAAGTCATATTAGCTTCAAGATTCTATTTATGTCCTATACTCCCTCTTTTCTCAAAATATTATCACTTTTAATTCAAAAAATGAACTAAATGTGTCAATCTTTTGAAAAAGGAGGAAGTACCATTTTACGTCACTCGTGTAGTTATTTTGATTCAGTTTTATTTTTTTACAGTGTAGTTAGTCCCCCCAATTGTGTTACCCGATCTTATTCCAGTTCTAACGTCGTCGTCTCCTTCAACTCCGAGACCTCCACCTCGGACGTTTTCTCCACCTCCGATGCCTCCAACTCGGCCGTCTTCTCCAACTCCGAGGCCTCCAGCTCGATCGTCTTCTCTGACTCCGAGACCTCCAGCTCTACCATCTTCTCCAACTCCGAGACGTCCAGCTTGGCCATCTTTTCCGACTCCGAGGCGTCCAGCTTAGGCGCAGCCAGGATCAAGGCGTAACATACCCAGAGATTGATTTCTGGGTATGTTACGCCTTGATTCTAGCTGCGCCCAAGTTGGACGCCTCGAAGTCGGAGAAGATGGCCAAGCTGGATGCTTCGGAGTTGGAGAAGATGGTCGAGCTGGAGGTCTTGGAGTCGGAGAAGACGGTCAACCTGGAGGCCTCGGAGTTGGATAAGACGGACGAGTTGGAGGCTTCGGAGGTGGATAAGACATCCGAGCTGGAGGCCTCGAAGTTGAAGGAGACGGCGGCGTCAAAACTGGATTAAGATCAAGTAACACAATAGGGGGCACCAACTCTACTATGAAAAAAGTAAAACTAAATTAAATCAACGACACCTGACGTAAAATGGTACTCTCCCCTTTCTTAAAAATTGTCGCTTTTAGTTCATTTTTTAACTAAAAGTGACAATCTTTTGAAAAAGTAGGGGTACAAAATATAAATAGAATTTTGAAACTGATATGACTTACCGAAACACATATATAATACTTCGATAGGAGGGATGATGTTACATTGTGTCGGCAATAGGAGGACGCACGTGAGGTCGATCGGAGAGTGTGTGATGTTGATAATGTCTGGTTAGAGGACGTGACATAGGCATATCCCTAAAGAAGAGTTGCTCAAGATGGACCTCAATCTGTCGCAACATCATTGTGGAGGTGCTGTGGAGGTGCGAACGGTTAGGTAGGGGAGGCATGATATTACGGGAACGAGCGGATCCGTGCAAGATGTGAGTGGCGTATCGATAGGGGTTATGGGAAATGGAGGTTGCGACAATGGGAGGAGAGGGGACAATGGAGAGACAGGGGAAGTTGAGGGTGAGGGAGTAGTGTAGGAAGAGGGGGCAGTGCATGGAGAGAAGGTAGTGGAGGAAGACGAGACAATGGAGGTAGTGGAGGAAGAGCAGACAGTGGCGGTAGTTGAGGTATACCTCGCACAGTTGTAGTCGATGGAGCTGCATTCGCCACTGCAGCAAAGCCGGCTAGGAGCAAGAAGGTATTACGTGACTTCATCATTGAGAGTGTTGGTCATTTGACACTGATGGTTACTGTTTTATACTATCAATATCGCAATCATCTTCTTGTTTCTTTTCGAATCAGGGAGGATCATTATTGCTGTGGGCGAGAAGGGAGGAAGAGACGGTTGTCGTGAGCTTCGCTTTTGCTCCACCCCAAGATCATTCCCCTTACGCGCGAAGATCGTTCGCCGATAGGCAGCACTGCAAATGAACCCTCGCGCCCAACGAGCTGTTGGCCATCCTCGCACGCCACACCGCGCACGATGGCGCACCCGATGTACGACTCCGGACCACTCTGATCCAACTACTGTTCCCCCACCCTCTGTTAATGGTGCGCGTCCACCTCTACCACTACTCGTGCTCCTCCACCCTCTAAAGAGTCCTCTAGTGGCGTGCTGAAAATGTTTTCCTCCATCTTTGCATTCTGTCGCAAAGTGGAAATTAAGCAGCACAAGGAAAGTCTGGTCAAGAAGAGACATCAAAGATATGTGAAGACCAACATTAAGCCCATCTGTGAGAAGCTGAAGATGGAGCCAATGGGGTCACCTCAGATTTCAGAAGATTCTGAAGAGGATATCACAGAGATGGCACCTCTCAAGAGTTGGCTTCATTTGGACTGGCTGACGCCTTCGCTCCTCCTCCTCCTCCGCAAGCACCTGAAGATGAAGAAGAGGATGAAGATAGGACCGAGTGAGGGAGGCAGTGGCGATGAGTGATTCCACTCAATTTTTCCTTTTTGGTGCATTGATGCTAAAGGGGGAGAGATTGAGACTAGTAGCTTTATTTTGTAACCTTAAGGACTTGTGATCGAGGACATATATCTCAATTTCAAGTTATTGTAATCTCTTGTGGAGAGATTGAGACTAGTAGCTTTATTTTGTAGCCTTAAGGACTTGTTTTCGAGGACATGTATCTCAATTTCAAGTTATTGTAATCTCTTATGGATGTGTTATTTAATGTGTGATTCTGAGTTTAATGTTAATGTGATGATTGTTGTTGTAATTGTTAAGTTCTAATCTTTTGCTCATCACATCATTTGATCACACTCTATAGGCACCCCATCATAAAGAGTGCATATATATGAGAAGTTATTGTTACTCATTTGTCATTCTCATATATGCACACTTTATGAAAATTAATTTTTACTTTTAATTGTGAAATCTCAATTGGTTGTCATCAATCACCAAAAAGAGAGAGATTGAAAGTGTATCTAGGCAATCCCTTGTGGATTTTGAACGATTGATGACAAACGAATGAGATCCTAATGAACTTGTTGAGATGAATGCAGGTCAATTCATATTAGATAGTTGGGTGCACTCAAAAAGTGAAAAATGAAGTAATGATGAAAAAGAAAGGCCCCATTGGTGAATGAAGCACTCAGAAAGTAGACTTAATTGTATAGGATGTGTGAGAGACACATCCCAAGAACTCAAGTCTTTATGTATGGGTAAGGGCCTTAAACTCAATTTTAAAATTTATTGAGCACCGGACTAGTCTGTTCTTAGACCAGACTAGTCTGATCAACTTTCTGTAACCTCACTTCACAGTGCACCGGACTAGTCCGTTTATGGACCAGACTAGTACGTTCAACTATTTATAAACTCAATATACTGTGCACCGGACAAGTCCGTTCAAGAACCGGACTAGTCCGTTAAACTCTCTGATGTTCTGTAACACATCACACCGGACAAGTTCGTTTATGGACCTGACTAGTCCGAGAAAGTTTCTGATGTTCCAATTCAAAGGGAACCTGACAAGTCCGGACACCTATCGGACTAGTTCGGTATACCTCACACAATTTAGGGTTTCTAGTGTGCTGCACATTTCACGCCGACTTTACAAAGCACACCGGACAAGTCTGTTACCCAATACGGACTAGTCCAGCCGTTGGAATCCCTAACGGTAACATTTTTAGAAACACTATAAATAGGAGATTCACGACCCCACAATGACTACTTTCAAATCCTACTGTCAAGCACTGAAACCCTAGCGCTGCCACTTGTCTCAAGAGCACAAAACACATCTCCCCACGCATCTAAAGTCCTCAAAAGTGAAAATCATTTGAGTATTAAGATTTGGGATTGAGAGGTCGTTGTCTACGCGTTATTGAGCTCTTGGGGTTTGATCTCTTTACACTCGTGCAATTACTTCTAATCTTTTCGAGTGTATTTGATCATATTTTCGCTGTAATTCTTGTGGGAGCCCTCAACGTGTGAGGTTGCCCCATCAACTCGGTGATTACCCGTGATAGTGGAATCAAGTCGGCCTTGTGTGGTTACTTGACGAGGGAAAGGGTGTGAAGAAACCCGGCTATGTGTGGGCTTTCTCAACGAGGAGTAGATCTCTTTGGTGGGATCGAATCTCGGTAAAAATCCGTGTTTCGTGTGCTTTACTTTTTGCTTTTGCAAGTTTTATTATCTAGGACATTAGAATCGATCAATCAAATATTGTGTGATCCACGTGAACATTAAGAAATCTTATTACTTGTTCAATTTGAAAGAATAGTAATTACATTCCGCTACAATTTCATACTAGATTCCTGCGTAATAGCTTAATAGTTTCGCCTGATTTGAACAACCGGACTAGTCCGTATCATCAACCGGACAAGTCCGGTCTCTCTGGTATTTGATGATTTGATTAAGTGTGCAGGAAATTATCAAAGTCTATTCACCCCCAAAGCGCAATGTAAACATTAGCAATTTCTTAGATGGTTCCTCTTAGCGTTTCAAATTCTCTGTTGAAGTAAATGCGCAGATGCTCAGCCTTATCACTGAACAAGTTGAATTACAGCAGCATCAGAATGGAGAAAAACACCACACCACACTACACTAAAAGATCAAAAGAACAAATAACATTTGCACAACTCTATTTCTGGTTGGACGTACTTGGTCAGCAACACAAAGCGCCATTGGCTACATGGCACAGCACCACCCTGACAAATTGCCTAGGTTGCATTTCAAAGTTTCAAGGCTAGATACATTTATATACCGCTGCTTAGGAATATCCCGACCTGATGAGAAGTGTTCACTACCCTGGATAAGGATATCATAAAGAACACCGAAGGATAAGCAGTATTTTGCTCTAACTTATGACTGCTGCAGCAAACTATATGTTCCATGTCATTGTTGTTCGTTATGCCTCACTACCACTTGGGAAAAAAATAGTGTTTTCAATGTAATTGTTTGTTGAAGTTTTTGCAGGTCAAAGTTTCTCTGTTTTCTTTTCAGACCTTGCCATCCAAAGCACAATTTTAAATTCTTCTTGGTTCAAAGAAAGCAAACGGTTGTGTGCTTATATAAGTTGTCATCAGTTGCAAGATGTTGATACATAAAAAATACTAGCCGAAGTTCTGCAATCAAATCCTGGTAATCCGTCTATAGGCATGCTCATCGCTGTTTCTGTTGCTAATATTTGCCGTCGGCCCTCCTCGCCCGCCACGCTGCGCGCGATGGCGCACCCAATGTACGGCTCCGGGCCGCTTCAATGCAGGTACTGTTCCCCCTACCCACTGTTACTGTTCTCGTTGTGCGTCAATTTGTCCCGCGGAATTGTTTTGTATCGGATCCCCTGCTAAAACTCGTCTTCTCGCCGGGGTTGTAGGAACGCGGTGCGCTCGGAGCGGATCTATCCGGTTTACGGGAACCTAGACGAGGAGATCAACGGGCTGCACTCGAGGTTCCGCATGCTGAAAGGGGTAAGGTCATCCTTCTGCACGCCTTCATTCTTTCTACTACACGATTATGTTGATCCAGGTGTGGTTGCCTCGTTTCGGAAGCTGGAAAGTATGTCGGTTGCGTGCAGTTACTTGTGTGCTGTGTGTAGATTCTGTATGCTGCGATGCGAGGTATATACTGTAGCTTCTCAATGCGTGTTAGGCCAAGTAATTTGATCGGTAATTTAACACTTGGTGGTGGTCGTGCTGCTAGTAGTTAGACTAAAGCTAGTTCAGTCGTCTTCAACCTACAAAAATTTGGAGTTGATACACTGTTGCATTCATGATTTAGGACCTGTATCTTTCAGGAATTTCACTTGTTTCCTAGAGGAATCAGGAATCATTTCAACTTCAGCGGGAATATCAAGAGTCTATGTTCCAAAGAAGGCTAGGTGTTTAGTTCAGTTACATGTAGGGTTGGACTGTTGGTCCGTCAGTTAACTTTTGTGTAAATTTTAAAACTGATGTCATCTAGTGTGTTTGGGACGTCAATATATGGCTTGGTGCATTAAGGTCATGCGATTGTGATCTTCTTTGGATCCTTTCATTAATTGTATGATATGGTATAGTTGTATTCCGGTTTCCCATGAATCAGAAATGCAGGATCCAATTGCTTGCGCATTGTTCCCAACAATTATTATATTCTTTACTGCAATCAATATTTCTCATTTCAACTGCCTTGGGTTTGTCGAGTGTTCATTCATCCCAGTCCACATTTTTTTTTTGAAAATGTCCCATTCCACTTTCATGTCCAAGTGATTCTGTTGAATGATCCATACATTATATCTTGGTGTTTTGCTCTTGCAAGCTCCCTTACCTGTAGGATTAGTCAATGGCTGGTGTCCTCTCGTAGAACCAACATTGTGGAGTATTCCAGATGTAGTGCATGTGGGTTTACATTCAGTACTGTACTACAACAGGGAAAAGATTAAATTCGTGATTGTTCATTGTTACTTGTAAGCTGCTTCTTATACTCTTTATGATAATCTACTGACGTTGGATTTTATCCTCTCTGGAATCTGGTATTTGATCAATTTTATCCCTAGGTAGCCCAGGAGATAAATTCTGAAGCCAAATTCCAGAATGATTTCCTTAACCAACTGGTACTTTCCCCTTCTTCTTTTTTATTATCATCATGGACGTGTTTAATGTTATTCTTTGATGGTATTAATTTCTCGGGTAGCCTCTATGCTATGTGTGGACTGTCCTTGATAGTCATGTGTTATGCATTTATCCCTTCATCTAAGTTTTATTGTACTCCCTCCTTTCTCAAAAGATTGTCACCTTTAGTTCATTTTTTTAACTAAATGTGACAATCTTTTGAGAAAGGAGGGAGTATTTATTTACTTATGCCATCTTCACTTCATCTACATTTGCCCTACTATATGATAACCTGCTTCCACATTCAAAAGAAAGCAGTTCAGTACTTTCATGTATACTTTGAATCTTTGATGAACTCTAGCAGGCTTCTAATTATTTGCTTGTTTTGTTTTCTTGCATGGTTCTTTAAGCTTTAGTTATTCTTTAGTTGAATGATATAAAGGCAATACTATTACCTTCCCAACAGCCAACAACAAATGTTCACTTTCGTCCCTCACAATATATGTCCTCATTATGCTCTTACTATGTTATTTTTTCTGAATGTCCAGCAAATGACACTCGCAAAGAAGGTGGGCAGCTATACTGAAGAAGAAAGGAGGGCCAGAGGGGCAAAGGGAGATGGAGGACCAGGCTTGAAGCTGAACTGGAGCTTCAGGAACGGGTCAGTTTTGTGCTGGGAGGAAAATCGCAGTAGTGGTCTTTTGGTGTATGATAATCTGCTAGTAGTATTTTGAGCGCTGGAACTTGTTAAAAATGTTCTTTTTGTCGTTAGTCACTATCGTGCGGAAGGGTGTTTGTTATCCGCTTTCAGTAATTCTCCATGGTTGTTTTTCGTTTTAGGTTAGTTGAGTTTGGTTGGTTTTGGGCTCCTGCTCAGAGAGCAGTGGATGTAATGGTGAACCTGATCTCTGTTTTTAAGTAAATAGAGGTGGAACTTTTTCCGTAAAAAAAGAATGACACTCGCAAAAGCCCAGGCTGGAGTGAAGAACAACATGCGAAGGATGAACAAGAGCATCATCCAGCAGGGCTCAAATCACATTCTCCATGTCGTCCTCTTTGCTCTATTCTGCTTCTTTGTTGTCTATCTCATATCAAAGTTTTCTAGAAGCTAATGTTGTCTGAACTCTGAAGGCATCAAATGTAGATACCATGGTTTGTATGTAGTCTTAAGAAAATGATGTGATTTGTTTCGTTTTACCTGGCCTTGTTCCGGGAACAAACCGGAAAAATGGAAAAATATAACCCTTGAAAGATCAATTATAACCTCATCCACTGATCTGTAAGGCTAAGAAAGTGCTGCAGTTGCAAGTCGCATTCAGCATATCCAATCTTAGAATTCTATACTATACAATCCATGATTTATTGATATCAGTCAGGCGGAGATTTTTTAAGCTTCTCTGATCCTTACAGTTGAAGTTATCTATTCATGACACACACACAACACATACACATGACTAGCCCTACAACTAAATGTAGTGTAGAAGACCATGTCTTTCGAGAGACAACACAAAAGTACTCGGAATTTGGTGCGTGACGGGTACGTCGCTCTCATTATTGTGGTTCCACGAGTTTGCCGTAAATTGTGACATGTCCTATCAAGGTGATTTTGCCTACCATCAATACATTATTTCTTTCGTCATGTATACACACGGTATAAGGAACCAAAGTTGGCCAATGTATTCAATTGAGCTAAATAGAGATTTGAGTAGGGACACGGTATTTCTGCCATTACCAAATCCAAAATGAAAGAAGCCAAGAATATTTTGACCACACTTAATGGTTTATTATTGCTGCATGATTCGTCTTGGATTCATAAATGGAAGAACAAGATGAGATTCTTGAGAGTTGGAAGATGCTATGAAAGAAACATTGTCTAGCCTATTTAGGACTATTGCTTCAGAGTTCATCTTTCTGACCAGGAATTGCTTAAGAGCTTATATTGAGTAGATATCTGGGTTGCACTCTCTGGGCTAATTGTTCGATAAAAAAGGAAGTTCGTGCACTCTGGCTTGAAATCCCTATCTTGTGTATCATTATTGAGATGGTTCCACCAAATGCTGGTTCCATTTCTTTTTCCTTTTTTTTTTTGGCTCAGGATGTTCACCTTGCTTCAGTGCATATGCCTGCATGGTAAATGCAGCGCAGCAATCGCTGCAGCTTGCACGCGTCGGATGCACTTTTTTTTTGTCTCAAAAGTGCTACACTGGTTCGTTGCATTGCGTTTTTCAGATTATTTGCACATGCAGCCCCAACCCCAAGCCTTGTAAACTAGTTACCTGCAATTTAATTTAATATTATATATATATATATATTATCAATTTGTCCCGTAAGTGCCCAAAGGAAAACATGAATTTGACAGAGTTCCTCATCTTGGTACAAAAAAAAAACTACTTTCCAGTTGGTCTCAAACCCAGTAATCATACAATTCTGTAACAACAAAAAGTAACCATGCAAAAGTTTTCTCCGTTGATATTTGCTCATTTTGGTTGAAATGTAAGTATTTGTGGGCGAAAGGGAGTATCCATTTTTCTGCAACTAAATACCAAAAAACTTGCTTATTAGGCTGTGTTTGGTAGCACAATATTAATACTAAACTCTAGTTGGGATCAAAGTACACAAAGATGATGTACGTTGTAAAATAAAATTGGTTATTTTCTTTTGCTAGTATCGATCCACACAGACATAGCACCACACCAGGTTGACAAACTGGGCTCAGGCTCTATAAAAGCCCACACGGCCAACGCATTCCTTACAATCGAGGTGACACCAACGTTCAGTTCAGCCATGGCGCTCATGATCCCCATCCGCCCTTTGCTCCACCTGACATTGTTTCTCCTCCTCCTGGCCCAGCTCTCGAACTCGGTTCTTGTTCCAGAGATCAAGAGCCACGCTGGGGACGAGCTAAAGCCTAAGGCTTCTTCTACCTACATCGTTCTTGTCGACCCCCCTGCAAAACCGTCCCAGTTCGCCACCCACGACCAGTGGTACACCTCCATGGTTGCCTCAGCTTCCCCAACAACCAACTCCAGCCGCGTCTTCTACGTGTACGACACGGTGGTGAACGGCTTCGCTGCCGAGATCACCGACGACCAGGCACGGCGCCTGGCGGACACTACGGGCGTGGCCGGCGTGTACAAGGACAGGGTGGTGCCACTGCACACCACCAGGTCCCCGGGCTTCCTAGGCCTTGACAAGGACTTCGGCATCTGGCCGGACACGGAGTTCGGCGACGGCGTCGTCATCGGCTTCGTCGACTCAGGCATCTGGCCGGAGAGTGACAGCTTCAGCGACGCAGGTCTTGGCCCTGTCCGGTCGAGCTGGAAGGGCCGGTGCGTCGACGGCGAGCGGTTCAACGCGAGCATGTGCAACAACAAGCTAGTCGGCGCAAGGTACTTCGTCAGGGGCATGCCGGTTAGCTACGGCGAGTTCCAGTCTCCGAGGGACGCCGTAGGCCACGGAACGCACGTGTCGTCTACGGCCGCCGGCTCGGAGGTCCCGGCCGCCGAATTCCTCGAGTTCGCCAAAGGGACGGCGAGAGGCGTGGCCCCCAAGGCGCGGGTTGCCATGTACAAGGCCTGCGACGTTATCGGCTGCGGCATCGCGGACATCGTCGCGGCGGTCAACGCCGCAGTTAAAGACGGCGTCGACATCCTGTCCTTGTCCATCGGAAGTGACCAAGTCGACGAAGACTTCCACAAAGATCCCGTGTCCATAGCCTTGTTCGGCGCCGCCCGGGCGGGCGTCTTCGTCGCCTGCTCAGCCGGCAACAAGGGTCCGGAGGAATCCTCGCTGAACAACGTGGCGCCGTGGATCACGACGGTCGGCGCCGCCACCGTGGACCGGGTGTTCCCGGTGAGCGTCACGCTGGGGGACGGCCAAGTCCTCGCCGGGCAGTCCCTCTACGCCCAGAAGGCTAACAAAACAGAAATGCTACGGCTAGTGCCCAGCCTTTGCCGCGACGACGAAGAACTGGTGCCGGACAGGATCATGGGCAAGGTTGTCGTGTGCCGTAGCGATGTTGATGATTTACAGTACAGCATTTCGGTGCAGAATGCTGGTGGCTCCGGCCTACTTACTCTCCACTTGAAGGATCGGCGTATGGACGGGCTCATGGCTTACGCCTTCACCCTTCCGGCTGCCAGCCTCAGCTCCATCGAGTCCCAGAAGCTCATGACGTACCTTCACTCGGTGCCTTACCCGGTGGCATCTTTCCGCTTTACCGGCCAGACGGTCACCGGCGAGAACCGCGCGCCGGTAGTGGCGTCGTTCTCGTCTCGTGGCCCCAACAACGTCGCGCGCGAGATCCTCAAGCCGGACGTCATCGCGCCAGGCCTGAACATCCTCGCCGCCTGGCCCGACAAGTCTTCCCGAACGCTAACAACGGACGCTGACGACAGCACAAGAAGACCCAGGTTCAACATCGACTCGGGCACCTCCATGGCGTGCCCGCACGTCGCCGGCGTCGCGGCGCTGCTCCGGCACAAGCACCGCGACTGGACGCCGGCCATGATCCGGTCGGCGATCATGACGACCGCGACGACGCTCGACAGCCGCGGCCTGGCCATCGAGGACAACGGCCTCAGACGCGGCGGCCGCGCGACTCCGATGGCGGTCGGGTCCGGGCTCGTCCAGCCGCGGCTGGCGATCGATCCCGGCCTGGTGTACGACGCCGCGGAGCGAGACTACGTGGAGTTCCTCTGCACGCTGAACTACACCACCGCGCAGATCCGTCTGTTCGTGCCCGGCTTCGCGGGCTGCGGCGCGCGGACCCTCCCCGGCGGCGTCAGCGGCCTCAACTACCCGTCTTTCGTCGTGGCCTTCGGCAACGGCACGGACGCCGCCGTCCGCGTCGTGGAACGGACGGTGACCAAGGTGTCGGAGGGTGCCGAGACCTACACCGTGAAGGTCGAGGCGCCGAAGCAGCTGGTGGCGGTGACCGTCACGCCCGCGACGCTGGAGTTCGGGGAGCACAAGAACGAGAAGAAGAGCTACAAGGTCGTGTTCAGGAGCAGGAGAAGGAGCAGCTCTGCGGGGGCGCGTGGCGCGGCGAAAAGCGTGACGCGGTTCGGGAGCATCGTCTGGAAGAGCGAAGCGCATCAAGTCAAGAGTCCCGTGGTGTTCATGTGGGGATGATAGTAGCAAGGCCAGTCCAGGCGTTGGGAAAGCCACTCCGTAGCTCTGTGCGATTGTGTGCTACGGAGTTCTGACGTCAAATTGCAAGAAGAATAAAGCATGAAACCTATCTACCGCAACTCAAGTAAAAGAGCGTAAGGATCCACAACAACTCAAGTAAAAAAAAAAACACGTGCATGACTCAGAATGTCTTATTGAAATGAGCACATGGAGAGGCGACCAGAAAACATGCAGGCCATCCTCACACCGAGGAAAGAAAGGATAAATAGCCCGAGTAGTTTTGCTCTGCAGCTAACAACATGGCTGGCCTGCCAAGGATTTCCTCGCTACTGCAACACGAGCACAAAAAATAGGTTTTCCAATGTTTCTCTGCTGTACCATTTCTTTCTCCCTACTCTACCATTCCACGCAGCTTGAAAAGTTCGAACATCTTAGAACCAATCTTTGCTGGAGACTAGACGACGGTGACACCAGCCTCTCTGAGCGCCTTGATTTTGTCCTGAGCAGTTCCCTTCCCCCCTGACACAATTGCTGCATCATAACAAAAGGGCCACAGTAGGTTAGAACAGCGTACTAATAATGAGGCTAGATTTTTGTAAATTTAAGAGCCAGTGCAATTTATTTCCCATACCAATATATCAGCCTAATTTATGAAAGAACACTAGAGTATGTGATCATGTGTTGATGATTTAAGCAACATGTCCAGGAAGTCAACCAGGTTGTCACAAAGTTTTGATGAGATGGTGCAGCAGTAACAATGAATTCTCTAGGTTCCCTCTTGCGGGACGAAAATGACAGACATGATTGCCATGAAAAGTAAGGGAAAAGAGTATATTCTTGCAATTACAATGTGTTTGTGAGCCGATACAGCACCTATCCCCATCAGATACTAGTTGCAACAAGTTGACGTCTGTGAATTAATATATCTAAAAAACATTTTACCCTCAAGAAACTCACAAACAAATATCAAGAACGGATCATATTTCAACTCAATTTTAAATATCATACAATCGAATGGAGCATAAATACCACTTAGTAAAAGCATGAAATGGTACAAAAAGGAGAAAACAAAGGTCTTGCTAAATGGTACCTCCTGCATGACCCATGCGACGACCTGGGGGTGCAGTAAGTCCAGCAATGAATGCAACAACAGGCTTTTGTGTTTTGCTCTCCTAAGAAATTTGCACGGGTCAGTTAACAAGAATATGATTTTTTATTTTCAGCACTAATGAACAGAAATGTTCAGCAGCCATGCAAGTAGACAAACAATCCTATAAAAATAGAACATCAGCAGTATGACAAACAATAAAATGATAAATTATCCCTTTACAACATGCATGAAACCAATTTTTTTGTTTTCTGACCAAACAAACAGACTCAAGTAATCCAATGTCATGCCACATGAGCAACATATTGACGGCAGTGATTATTACAAGTGAAATTACTTGAGTCGATAGCGGCATAGCGCTAAAACCCATGCTAGAGCTGAAATGCATATTGCAATGAAACTTGTTTTGGGACTGCAAACTAGCTTAAGCCCAGGGTTGCGGGGGCATATATGATGAACCTCGGCCAGACACCTTAGCTGAGTTCTGGGATTCTTGTATAAGCACAAGCTAATTCATTCAGAGGCTGAAAGTCAAGGGTAGCTCACAAGGGTTTGATCTTAGTTTGCAAGTGTCTGAAAGCTACATTCAATGTCTAAAGCTGCATTAAATAGGCTAGATCATTACTCAGTGACAGGATCTAATAGCTCAGCAAAATGTCCTGCAAGACACTTTTTGAAGTAATTATTAAGAAACGTTGCACATAGAACTTTTTACTAGTAGGTAAAATAGAGAGAAGCACATGATTAAATAAATGTGGCACATCAATAAGAAAATAGCACAAATTTAATCTTCTAGAAGGACGTGTGATCAAATACAAGATCCTCCAGCTACAAGCATTTGAAAGAAACAACAGCTTTTCAATCGCAATCAAGCTTGAACTGTGGTATAGAACTAAAAAAACTATGAACCATAATAAACATCAATAGATGTCAGGATTTCTTTGATATGTCATGATTTTGTGTGACTTAACGTGTTCAAGAGGCAGGGGATGTCACATGCAAAATCAATACAGAAACATGACATGTAAGAGAGGAAAAAGCTGTTCAAACTAGTGCAGATCATAACAAACTCTTACCTGGATAAATGCTGCAGCATCCTCCTCAGCGGTACCTCCAATTTCTCCAATGAGAACAATACCTGCATGGAACATAATCATGTTTATCATTAACAACAATGCATAATAGCAAACCTAGGATATGATGACAAATCACAAGAATTTTGGACATCTGGCAACTAAATGGAAGAAAGAAGTATGTCTGCATAAACAAATGTGGAGCCTCAATGAAAAGTGTACCTTCTGTCTGAGGATCATTGACAAACTTTTCAAGACAATCAACAAAATTAGTCCCATTAAAGGGGTCACCACCAATTCCTACACAAGTTGACTGCCCCAAGCCTACAGCTGTTGTTTGAAACACCTGACAATGAAATCAAAATGCGGCCTAGTCAAACATATTCCAAGCTTTCCTTGTATCCAAATTGTAAATCAGTGACAGACATACCGCTTCATATGTCAAGGTACCAGATCGAGATACTATTCCAACACGCCCTGGCTTGTGGATGTAACCAGGCATGATGCCGATTTTACATTCACCAGGCTTAATGATACCAGGGCAATTCGGGCCAATCAACCGAGTTTTTGATTGCCTGTTTAGAGCAGCCTTGACTTTCACCTGAAATTCACAAGGGAAACAATATGCTGATTACCACATTGAGCTAAGACCAATATATAGACTGCAGAGAAAGTGTAACAAGCAAAATATTAAATACTAAAGGGATCATGATAGTAAAATTGATCCATATCATTTGTATATCCTATTTATTATCATCACATACTATAGGAGAAAAATGTAGTAATCATCCTGCTCATATGATTAAATTAATCAACTGATAGATATCAATATGAATAAGTAAGACGACTATATTTTTATGACTACTTACAATGCTTTTACCGAAATCTTGTAACTTGCATCTAGTTGTGTACAGCAACTCTGAAGTAATAAACATATGGCACCGAGAAAATTTCATGCTCATATAACAGAATATTTATTATAACACCCAGGCTTCAATTTACCATGTCATGCTGTGGGATTCCTTCCGTAATGCAGACAACAAGGTCAAGCTCAGCCTCCATTGCCTCCATGATTGCTGCAGCAGCAAATGGTGGAGGAACGTATATAACAGATGCATTTGCTTTTGTTTCAGCCTTAGCTTCTGCTACAGAGTTAAACACTGGGAGACCTAAATGTTCAGTTCCACCTTTCTTAGGAGTCACTCCACCCACCTGTTTCAGGAAAGAACTCTAATTAAGTAAAATGCAATCAAATAAACAGAATATAAGCAAATCAGTGACAGTTGTATTAGAGGTCAAAATTACAATTTACTGTATTAGAGCTTTGTTGAAACAGAAAATCCATTATCTTAACCAGTTTGTGAAGGACAGATTATCATATGGGGTATGCAGGTGTGGGTGTGGGTGTATGCGTGCATTGGGAAGGGAGATCGCAGCTAGCCTGATTTCACTGCTGCAGATCATTGTGTACGGCGTTCCTGCACCATGCCACGTCCATGGAAACTACTCAGTATTGACATTATGACAGGCATCACTAGCGCAACCTATTACTAGACAATTTAATAAACAGCATTGCCATATAATTAGGATGAAAACGTGACTGATTTTTTAACCATTGCAGCAACGTAATTTGGATGAATATAATATCACATTTTGCCTCAACACATTCAGTCATATGTCTGCCACCAACACCGTTCGTCTCTTCCGTTCTGAATCGAAACCATAAAACCCGAGAAAATGAAGTTCGGACCTCGCACGCCAACTAGATCGCACAACACGGGCCCCATCAAACCCTAGGATCACGCGGCACGGTACGGGATGGCCGGATCGAAGGAGGCGCCAGAGAGAGATCGAGGTCGGGCGGGTGGGACGTACCATGTTGGTGCCGTACTCGATGGCCTGCTCCGTGTGGAAGGTGCCGTTCTTCCCGGTGATGCCCTGGCAGATCACGCGGGTGCTCTTGTCGACGAACACCGCCGGCGACGGCGCGGCGGCCGCGGCGAAGCCCCGCGCGTGGAGGAGGCGGGACGCCGCTGACCGCAGCAGGCGCGACGCGCGGCGGGTGGAGGCCATGGCGCCTTGCTGGAGACGGCGGCGGCGTGTTTTTTTTTTTTTACTCCCTTGCCCACTCGATTCGATTGTTTCGGGTTTTGGGTTGCCAGTCTTCGGCCCCTTTGTGATCCATTCTGCGGGAAAGTTGAGCCGGTCAAACTTGGCATTAGGCCCTTGAGTGTTTCGTTATTCGGGAACTGTGACAACTTTGACCGCAAGACGTGCAGAGATTTACAGTATATGTCAGCAAATTTCGATTTCTCCAAAATTACGTTCTAGATATTTTCTGCGAGCAACAATCACTTTCTAAAAATATAACTTCAGTATCAATTGATTAATGGTAGTAACATTTTGAATCTCTCGGATTTAGTTGTCGAAGAATCATGTATACGGGTCTCTTTCCTTGAAAAAATTATTTACTTCATCCATTCAAAATAAATGACGTTGATTAGTTTAATTTTAAATAGATCTATAGATTAAACTAATCAGTATCATTTATTTTAAAACGAAATAGGTAATTAATTCGGAATACTTGATTTTTTCAGGTTTGCTGCAAAAATTGCACTAAACATTCTTTGGAGAATTTAACTGTGGCGCATGAATGTTTAGCTTATTATTCATCGACGTCTAGATTTATTAGTGTTTCTTTGCTTATTTCATCATCTATATATGTGCACTGCACGTTCATCTAGGATATCATCAACGGTACTAGTTAGCACACGAATCAAGGTTCGGATTCAGATGGGACATCATCATAACTTCTAATGAATATTACATTTTTTACATCGGTCACTCCAAAGTACAAATACACGACCAACAGGCATGCATTTCTCCACAAACCATGTACCTCCACACTCAAATCCATTCCAAAAAGATTGGCAATCCCTTCTTAATTCCCTTCCCAGTGCATGCTTGGTAGCATTCGTCCTCAAATCATCAGCAGTAACTTCAACTTCTCATTTGGGGCTGAAGGCCTGATAAAAAAAAGTTATAATCGTCATCAGCAATCTTGCCTGGTATCAATAAAGGCGTCAAAATAATGCATGTGCACTACTGTGTGGACAGATGCAGCGGACCTGGAAGATGGTGGCGTGGCCGGGGTCGGCGAGGTGGGCGAAGAGGTTGTCGATGGGGCCGGTGCCGGTGTACTCGGCCTGGAACCAGGCGCCCATGACGGCGAGCATGGCGAGGCGCCCGTTCTTGATCTCCTTGGTGCGCAGCTCCTTGATCTTCTCCGGCGAGCCGCTGCCCCAGCCGAGCGGGTCGAACCACAGGCCACCAGGGTACCTTCATTAGTTACGTTCCCAACACAGAGGTAATTAACTTGTTAGCCGTTAATTGCTCAAGACTACGAGATCGATGAGTCTTTGGTGAACAGAATTTTCTTGGTTTGATGGAGAGGGATCGATGCGCGTACGTACCCGACGTCGGTGCCGGTGAGCTTGTTGTTGGGGAAGATAGGGTCGGTGTTGACGCTCCCGGGCTTGATGATGTCAGCCCAGCGGCGGCCCTCGGCCCAGCCGATGAGGACGAGCTCGATGATGAAGAGGGTGGTGGTGTCGGTGAAGTACTGCTGCTCGCCGGCGGTGTACCAGAAGGGCGTGTTCAGGATGCCGATCTTGGTCAGGAACTCCGGGATGAAGATGCCGGCCGCGCCGAGCATCGCCCACCGGCAGTGCACCAGCTCCGCCTGCACGTTCCACCGCAAGCTCTCCGGGTCCGATCCTGCACATCAAGCACACGGACCGTACTTAATCATCACTCGAAGATTTCATGTGCGCACGAGAAAAAAAAATGATCGATCCATGATATGAACTTACCGAGGCCCCATGGATCAAAACCGAAGTCGCCGGGGAGGCTGCATCAAAACCATGGAACGAACATAGTCAGTCACATCATACAATACAAGCAGAAGCAGCTGGGCTTCCTCTTGACGAGGTAATGAATCAGATGCTGTTCCATAACCGACCTGCCATCGAGCCACGGCGGAGGGGTGCTGCCGGGGAACCAGATGGGCCTGTTGGGTTCCGCCGCGGCGCGCACGGCGAACGACGGCCGCGCCGCCGGCAGTCTGCTGCCGCTGAGGAATGACGGCGCCCGCAGCCCGTTCCCGGGGAGGGCCGCGACGGCGGTGGTGGTGGAGGAGGAGGAGGCGGAGACCAGCGCCATCGTACGCACGCAGTGGCAAGCCCAAGCCGCGCTGGTGTGGTTGCGGGGGAATGGCGTGTGTGGCGCGCGGCAGTTTAAAGGATCCCTGAGCGCGCCAACCGGAGCGCGCCGGCTTATCCGTGAGCAGATAGCGCGCGGGTGGCCTCGCGCCACGTGGCCCGGAGAATCCAGTCATCTGGCTCTGGCACGCCGGATCGCACTG
Organism: Tuctoria greenei; assembly: GCA_036927565.1. Lineage (NCBI taxonomy): Eukaryota > Viridiplantae > Streptophyta > Magnoliopsida > Poales > Poaceae > Tuctoria > Tuctoria greenei. Next base: position 216,613,521 of record JAYESD010000005.1, on the reverse strand, counting down.
ACGTGGAGGGACGCTCGGCTACGACCTGATAATAGCCGACGCGTGCATTAATTAAAAAAGAAGGACTGGAACAACAATAACAAGCGCCAGCAACAGAACATCCACGACCACAATAAGTAATGCCTACGTTTGGTGGAAAAATATTATAAATAAAAAATGTGTGTTCATTTCAGTTGCTTGAATATCGAGCAAACTTCCAATCAGCATTTTCTTATAAAACAATTAACATTGATTCATGTTCTGGACAGACGCTTAGTGGTGATGAAAATGACATTGATTCAAGAATACAAGTCGCATTTATCGTGGTTCCTGTGTTTCCCGCATAATGTATCATTCATATCCACAAACAAATGTATGTTAAAAGTATTTTAAAATAGGAATCTAAGCATATATTTTTCATCGTAAAAACAAAATGTAAAAAATGGCTATTTTTAATGAAGTATACAAAGTTTGACTTGTCCAAAATAACTATGATTTTGAACGAAGGTAATTCTAGACATGACAAAAAAATGCCGTATTCAAAGTTGATAGAAGGCTAGAATGAATGCTTAATTAACCAAAAGTCTAGGTACATATTTATAGATATATAGATGGGCCGATATACAGGCCAGGCCCAAACACATAACTCAACACAGTCCAACACCCCCCCCCCCCCCCCCCCCGGCAGTCCCAACATCTAGCCACAACAGATGTTGAGACTGGACCGAAACTCAGAAAACAAAGTCGACGGGAGTCCCTTCGTGAAGATGTCGGCAAACTGTGACGTCGTCGGCACATGGAGAACTCGAACCTCACCGCGTGCAACCCGCTCACGAACAAAGTGAAGATCAATCTCCACATGTTTCGTACGCTGGTGTTGGACGGGGTTGGTGGAGAGGTAAACGACGCTGACATTATGACAGTAGACCAACGTGCTCCGGGCAACAGGGGAGTGGAGCTCCTGAAGTAACTGCTGGAGCCAAGACGCCTCTGCTACGCCGTTAGCCATGGCGCGGTACTCCGCCTCAGCACTGGAGCGAGAAACCACGGGCTGCTGCTTCGAGGACCAGGAGACAAGATTCCCCCCTAGGAAGACGGCGTAGCCAGAGGTGGAGCGGCGGGTATCAGGGCACTCCACCCAGTCAGCGTCGGTGTAGACCACCAGCTCAGAAGGCGAGTCACGTCGAAGTAGAAGGCCGTAGTCGAGGGAGCTGCGCAGGTACTGAAGAATCTGCTTCATCGCCGTGAGATGCGTCTCCCGCGGATCATGCATGTGGAGACACACCTGTTGAACCGCGTAGGAGATGTCCGGCCTGGTGAAGGTGAGATACTGTAGGGCACCTGCAAGACTCCTGTAAGAGGTGGGGTCGGCGACCGAGGCGCCGTCTACCGAAGACAGCTTTGCCTGGGTGTCCACGGGAGTGGAGCACGGCTTGCAATCAGCCATGCCCGCTCGCTCGAGGATATCCAGGCAGTACTAGCGCTGATGGAGGAACAGAGCGTCCGGACGGTGCTCGACCGCAACGCCCAGGAAGTGGTGGAGCTGGCTGAGATCCTTCATCGCGAACTCGCGCTGCAGGGCGGAGATCGTGAGCTGAAGAAGAGCCGGGCTAGACGCCGTGAGGAAAATATCGTCCACGTACAGGAGGAGGTAGACAGTGTCATCCTCATGCCTGTAAACGAAGAGCGAGGTGTCCGATTTGGCCTCGACGAAGCCGAGCGAGGTCAGGAAGGAGGCGAACCGACTGTACCAAGCCCGAGGCGCCTGCTTCAGCCCGTATAGGGACTTGTTCAGCCGGTAGACCAAGTCTGGATGGGCTGAATCAACGAACCCTGTCGGTTGACTGCAGTACACCGTCTCCGTCAGCGTCCCGTGAAGGAAGGCGTTCTTGACGTCCAGCTGGTGGACAGGACAAGAACGCGAGAGAGCCAACGACAGAACAGTCCGTATTGTCGCTGGCTTAACCACTGGACTGAAGGTCTCGTCGTAGTCCACTCCAGGGCACTGAGTGAAGCTCCGAAGTACCCAACAAGCCTTATATCTCTTCAGGGAGCCATCCGCCTTCCTCTTATGCATGAAAACCCACTTGCCTGTGACAACGTTGCCACGAGGAGGACGGGGAACAAGGTCCCATGTCCGGTTGGCAAGTAGGGTCGCATACTCCTCCTCCATAGCGCGGCGCCAGTGAGGGTCAGCGAGGGCGCTACGGACGGAGGTCGGTATAGGTGATACCGAAGAGGAGGTGGATGGTGTCGGTGTCGTCGAAGAGAGTACCACTCCAGATAACCTCTCAAGAGGTCGGAGAACCCTAGCGGCACGTCTAGTCACCATCGGGTGAACGTGTCCTGGGTCCCGGTGGAGCAACGGTGGGTGGTACACCGAGGGATCGGGACGAGCAGGCGCAGAGGCACCAACCCGCTCTCGTCGCTGGTAGACAAGAGCAGGGTCGGCGAACCGTGGAACAGGGGCCGCGCGTGGCGCATCGCGTGACGCAGGAGCTGGAGTAGTCGTCGGGTCCACGCACGGCGCGGGAGTCGAGGTCGGAGACGCCGGTGCCGCGCGTGGCACAGCTGTAGGCGACGTCGGGGCCTCGTGTGGCGCGGGAGTCGAGGCTAGAGACGTTGGGGCCGCGCGTGGCACAACCGTAGGAGACGTCGGGACCTCGTGTGGCACAGGAGTTGAGGTCGGAGACACCGGGGCCGCGCGTGGCACAGCCGTAGGAAGCGTCGGGGCCTCGTGTAGCGCAGGAGGCGAGGTCGGAGACGCCGGGGCCGCGCGTGGCGCAGCCGTAGGAGACACCGGGGCTGCACGTGGCGCTGCAGGAGACGTCGGTGCCACGCGTGGTGCAGTACTCGTTCCCAGGATCAACGGAGCCTAGGCACCAACCCGCACTCGTCACTGGTAGACGAGAGCAGGGTCAGTGAACCGCCGTGTCGTGGCTATAATAGGCACAGTCGGAGTCGCCACAGGTGTCGGTGCTACGTAAGGTGCAGCTGTCGACGTCGTGGGAGCCACCTGTGAGCCGGTGGGTGATGTACCTGCAAAAAAAGGCCAAGGCAGCTGTCGACTGTTGGAGTCGGCAGATCTCCTGACACAGCTAAAGTGTTGAAGGAGTTCGTAGTTCGGTGTGGGCGCGCGGAGACTCAAGAAGGTGAATTGCGGTTTAACACTGGAGACACTAGGATTTACGTGGTTCAGTCCGCCTGAGCGTAATACCCTACTCCACGGGGATGTTGATGTTGTATTGGCTTATCACGTATGATCTAACGTCTGTGTCTCTCCTCCCCTGTGTATCGTCGGCCTGTCCTTTTATAGTACAAAGACAGGCCATTACAAGCTACCTGGCCCGACATGTGGCCCTGGCGGTTACTAGTATTGATACACGATTAATTGTTGTTAATGATCCTGTAACGGGCTTCGACAGTGCTGTTACAGGTGTTAAGATCGTTCGTTTAAGTGTCATTAATATGGCATTAATGACATTTAAACAGGTCTTGAAGTCCTTGGCTCTCCTTTGAAGATCCGGAGCAGTTACAAGGTCTCCCAGAGGTTAGAGGCGGCTTGCTCCGATGTTTAGACACGTGGAAGCTTCGGAGCTCGCTGCGGGAAGCAGGAAGCTCCGGGGCTACTTGACGCGTGTCAGGTCCGGAGCTTCTCTCGGTCAGGGGTTAGGTCCGGAGGTGTCGTTTCGGTACTCAGTCCGGTGCTTCCCCCTTGTGGGCGGTAGCTCCGGTTCGGTAGTACACGTGGCGACCTAGGGATTAACCATGTTGGAAAAGCTGGTCCGGTCATGTCTGACAAGTGGGCCTCCGAGGGTCTTCAACTCGAGTAGTCGTCCTTCCCCTGAGATCTTTGTAATCTCAAGGGGTGTACGGTTTTTAGGGTACCGACAGTGGCCCCCTGGACCTACCTCCGAGGAAGGTCACCGGGGTGAAGTCGTTCCATCGGAGGTGGGTCCACCTTTGCGACTCTTGAACTGGGTCTTCAAAGGTCTTCGGAGGTGCCGTTGGCAGGATTTTACATTTAAATCCCGACGTGTGGCACACCTCAGGCTGCAGATAAGATCTTTGGCGTGCGGATCTCACGCAATTGAAGGTCGCCGGTTTCCGATACGAAAACCGTATCGGTTCCGCGCGCCTTGTCAGGCCGCCGCCTTTGGGTTTCCCGCCTCGTGATGACAACCGTTCGCCTGGGTGAGAACCTCAACTTGATCGTCGGGGTGGACCCGGGCCCCCTTGTCATCGGCTGGGTTGAACTCTTGAGTAGTATTTTCGACTCCCCTGCAGTTTCCATCCAAGCGTTGCGAGGGCTTACTTAAGAAGGAAAGGGCGCACCTTCGGGAGTTCTTTACGCCTCCCATCTGATCTTGCTCTCAAACTCCCGACTCGTACTTTGCTCTTCCTCTCTTGCCTAGCTGTGCTGCGATGGAGTTGGGTCTGCGCGAGAGTCGCCTGAAGACCGACAACGATTTGAAGAAGGTCCGGGCCCTTATGGGGTGGTCCTCGGACTTCTTCAGCCGCTCGGTCCGTGCCGGCGGAGAGCTCCCCTTTGAGAAGGAGCGCGCTGGCGATATGGTGTACTTTTCTTCGTACGCCATGGTGGGACTGATCCAACTATTTTCTTCTTTCTTCTTGATGCTGCTAGACTTCTATGGTCTGCAGCTATACCACCTTGGTCCCCACTCCATTCTCCTTGTGTCCATCTTTGTCCACTTCTGCGAGATGTGGGTGGGCATCCCCCCTGCGTCGAGCTCTTCCGAACCTTCTTCACCGTTCACACCACCGGCCGGAGCAACGAGTACCTTGGCTTCTACTACTTCGTGAAGCGCAAGAAGTACTCGTTCAAGTACCTCCGGTCGTTCCCTTCCGGGAAGTGGGATGACTGGAAGAAAGATTGGATTGTCGTCAGGGTGGAGGAGCATGAGCGGTTGGAACTGCCAGACAGTCTGCCCGGCGTCGACACGTCGATATGGAGTGAAGTCCCGGTGCTGGCGGAAGTTTTCGACCCTGTCCTGACCAGGATCCGCCGATGTGTGGAGGGAGGATTGACTCCCCAGGCGGTGTTCTGCAACTTCCTGACCAACAGCTAGGCGCCGCTGAAGAGGAGGGAGAAGCTCGCCTGGGCCCTCAACAACGTGATGGACGAGGACCGGGTTGAAACCAGGTTGAAGTCCGACATGGTGGGGAAGACCCTGGAGTTCCACCTCAAGAAATTCCAGCACGGCATCGACGTCGACGGAGATTACTTGACTCCGCCGCCGGCCTTTCTCCCTCTGAACGTGGAAGTGGAGTTCAGCAGAGAGCTCCGGCGGAAGATGCCTGCGCTTGAAGACCTTGGCGTCGTCGAGAGGAGACCAACCACCCGGGTGGCAATCCCTGGGGTGCCCGAAGATGGCTCAGTCCCTGCTCCACAGCCGAGGGTTGAAGTCATCGGCAAGGGCAAGGAGCTGGCGGAGGAGCCGGAGAATCGGAAGAGGAAGCTGCGGCATGTCGACGGAAGGTCCGTCATGCCCGCTGCTTCTACCTTGGCTCCTTCTCCCCAAGAGGGAAGATCTTCTGGTGCCGTGGCGACTGTCCCCGTGGTGGGGTCCTCCCGGAACGAGACTGTTCCTGCGGTGGGATCCTCCCGAAGCGCTTCCGTCTCCGTGGTAGAGACCTCCGGTGGTGCTAGCTCCGGGTGTACGACTCCGGCCCCCGGGGCGGTTGGAGTCTCCAGGTCCAGGGGTTCCTCCCGATCGAGGAGAGCCTCGACCCGGGAATCTCCCGTGGCTGCGGCGAGTTCTGGGGGGCCTCCTAGAGCTCCTACGCCGACCCTGGCCAGCCCGGAACGTCCGAGAAAAAGGTTCCGCGCAAGCTGGTGCGGGAGCCTTCCAAGGTAATTTTTGATGTTTACCCTGGTTAACTTTTTAGTTGTAGTGATTGTTTGTTAATTCTCTTTATCCATCCTCTGCAGCGTCCCTAAGAAAGGGAGTGAAGCTCCACCCTCGGCCACGGTTTCTGAGGCCGTGGGAGCTTCCGCTCCTGTCCCGGCTCCGCCCCAGATGGTGGCTGAGGCTGCGACAGCTCCGGCGCCGGCTGTCGTGGTCATGAACCTCGACTCGTCCCCAGAACTTCCCGTGGTAGCGCCGGACCACAGGAGTGAAGACATGCCGGCGGCACTTGTCTCGGAGATTGAAGCTCCGGGTCCTTGTGCTGCAGTAATGGAAGCTCCGGCTGCAGAGCCGGAAGAAGTAATAGTCCCGGTCTTGGAGCCGGAACTCGTTGAAGCCCCGGTGATTGAACCGGAAGTGATTGAAGCTCCGGCGTGCGAGCCGGAAGTCGAGGTAATTCCGACAGTTGAGTCGGTTACCTCCGATGCACCGGTTGCTGAGCCGGTTGTTGTTGGACCGCCGGTCATAGAGCCGACGGTTGAAGAGGCGAGGGAGCTCGGGTCTCCCTCAGAAGAGGTGCCCCGATCGGAGCCAGCAGTAGCTCCTGCTCCGAAGGCGACGACATCGATGGTACCTGTGGCAGAGCCAGAGTGCCTAAACGAAGTCGCCGGCCCCCTGCCTGAGGGGGCGAATGAAGACTTGGCGGCGGGGCCTTCTTCGATGGCGACTGAGGCCATCCCGGAGGAAGGCCCTAGCGCTTTGGAAGCTCAGGGTTCCGCTCTCGTAGAGTGGGACCCAATTTTTGTATGTGAAGACCCGCTGGAACCAGCGGAGGAGACCCCAGCAGGTCCGGAGCCCATCCCGCTGTCGATGTCTATCGACAACGCCTGCTCCAGTCTACGCCAGGTCCAACTGGCCTTCTTCCACGACAGCAAGGCTCTTGAAGAGGAGCGCCAAACCATTAGGCGGTGGCGTAATCGGCTCCACTTCGAGACTAAGCTGGCGCAGTCGAGGCACGCGGATGACAAGGAGTGGATCAAGCGGGAGAAGATCCGCCTGGAGTGTTGGGAGAAGCTGCTGGATGAGAGGGAGAACATGACCCATGCCCTCGACGCTCATTCTCGGGAGTTCCATGATCAGGCCAAGGCTGCCAACGACGCGGCCAATGCTCGGTTCGAGCAGCTTGAAGCCATCAACGCAGCTCTCATCAAGCGCCGAGAGGCACTCGAAGGGAGGGAGAGACGGCTCGAAGACGAAGAGCAAAAACTCCTGGAGCTGTGGGATGACATCCTGAGAAGGGAAGAGGAGCTCGCCGAGAAAACAGCTCTGGCGGACAAGGGCCTCGAGGAGCGCACTAAGAAGTTGGAAGAGCGCTGCCTCGAGGAAGAGGAGAAGACCTGAGTGCGAGGGCAGGAACTCTACGAATACGAGTGTTCCCTTGTTGCCCGGGAGAAGAAAGTGGAGGCTAGGGAGAAAGACCTGGTCGACCGTCGGAACAAGATCCACCTCCAGGAGGAGGAGCTCGGAAGACTTGAGAGGCGGGTTGCTGCAAAAATTCAGCAAAACGCCAAAGAAGTTGAGCGCCTCGCCCATGAGAATTCCGAACTGACGGCGGCCAAGAGATCCTTGGAACAAGTGAAGAGCCTGAGGACAGTGGACTCCCTGCAGATTTGGGAGTTCCTGGGCAAGGCCAACGATGCGCTGACGCCGATGGGTTTAAGCCCCATGCGCCCGGATGATCCGGAGCCGGAGCCAGACCTCGCACTGCAAGCGTTGAGCGCAGCAGGCAGCAAGCTCTCCAAGGTGGGCGACGTCATCGTGGACCAACAAGAGGTCGAGGGGCAATCCCTGGCGAGGAACGTCACAGAATACGTGTTGACGTGCTACACTAGCCGGAACCCTCAATTTCCTCTCGACCCGGTGCTTGAAGGCCCCGTCGAAGGAGAAGGCGAAGCTACCCGAGCCAGCGTATCGAAGGTCGCCCAGAAGGTCGCCGAGTTCTTCCATAGGGTCTAGGATCATCTCTTTAGCTCCCGCTTGTATTTTCTCTTCTTCCTCAATTTTGTACTCCCTTGTCTCCAGATGTAATCTCCTGTCTCCAGATAAATGAAATCCCCAAATTTTTGCGAATTTCATTTTTTGTCTTCAACATCTTTATCTTCTCTTGGCCCCCTGGTAGATGTACACAATTTGATTGTGAACATGTACCAAAAGGATACTGAGTTTTGTTGAAGACGAATTTGCTTCGAACTTGTAGAATTTAGTTCCAAAGTCTTTGATAGTGAAGGTCCCCTGAAGTTGTCGGAGCTTAGAAGCTCCGGTACTGTCCATCGCTGGAGGTTAGTAGCTCCGGCAATAGCTTCTATCAACACGTAGAGCGTCGATAGTTAGTACTCCAAGGTGTCGGAGCTTAGTAGCTCCGGCAATGACCTTTAGCAACACTTGGTAAGTTGGCAACAAACTCCATGTACGGGGTCTTCTCACCATCTTTTACTCAGCGCCGATGGTTGACCCCCTTGAGGGGGTCGGAGCTTGGTTAGCTCCGGCTTTTCTCCATCAACGTATATTTTATTTTTCCTGCACACTTATGCCAAGAAAAACGATAAAATTTGTTCCTTGTCTATAATTTCATCGCGGCTTACGATTCTCAAGTAAATTTTAAGTTGAACGCGATTTTAAATACAACTGGATGCGTTGTCTTTTCTCTTAGATCCAACTGTCCATGGACCCGCCTTACTTTGGCCTGCCGGGGTGTAGGTAGAGTGGCGTACTTAGGGTGCTTGACCAGGCTAAGTCGATAGCGCACTCCGGCCCTAGATTGGCTTGGCGGCTTTCAGGCGAGTTGGCCATAAACGATATTTAAATCCAAGAGTTCTGACAATTCAACTCGAGTCGTATATAAACCGGTCAAACTAAAATTTCTTAAGAATTGCACGTTTCTGTTATAGACAAGAAAGAGAAAAATAAAAATATCGAGCCTGCACAAAATGAATGCACGTGGAGTCTATTTCACATGAAGATGTCTTTCATTATAGGTCCGGGGTACAGGGGGAACAAGTACACTCTTAGGGTACGGGACCAGGCTAAGTGTGCTTGGTTTCTCGTTTGACCCAGGGTAGTTAGCCACGCTTTTAGTCCGGAGACTGTAACAAGTGCTGCTTGAGCTTTACAGACCTTTCGGAAAAGGTCCGGCTGCTCTCCCGGAGGAACTACCCGACTCTGTACAATGACTCTATAACATACATCTCAAGTTACTCAAGACTCACCTCCGTGGAATTAAGTGTAGAACTTACGGAGGTGCTCGATGTTCCAAGGATTTGGGAGAGGTGTCCCATCCTCAGTAGCCAAGCGAACGCTTCCGGGACGGGATACTTTGATCACTCGGAAGGGCCCCTCCCAGCCGGGGGAAAGTTTGTTTAGCCCTTCTCTGGATAGTATTCTCCGTAGCACCATATCGACTTCCTCGAGCTGTCGGTTGTGTACATGCCGCTGGTGATAACGCCGTAGAGCCTGGCGATACCTGGCATTCCGAACAGCTGCTTGGCACCTTCCTTCCTCGAGGAGGTCTAGGTCTTCACGCCGGAGCTGGTCCTGCGCGGCTTCGTCGAAGGTCCGGACCCGGAGCGAACCCATGGTGATTTCCGGAGGAAGGATTGCTTCATCTCCGTACACCAGAAAGAAGGGTGTTTCTTCGGTTGACCGGTTTGGAGAAGTCCTGTTGGCCCATAGAGTGGGCGGGAGCTCTTCGATCCAATTGGCTCCGTGCTTTTTCAAACGCTCATAGGTGCGCGTTTTGAGTCCTTTAAGGATTTCTGCATTTGCTCTCTCAGCTTGGCCATTACTGGCGGGATGAGCTACGGAAGCGTAGCAAACCTGTATGCCGAGGTCTTCGCAATACCCTTGGAATGCGGAGATTGTGAATTGAGTCCCATTATCAGTGATGATCTTGTTTGGGACTCCGAATCTGCTTACAATGGATTGCAGAAAGTTGATAGCAGATTGCTTGTTGATCGTCACAACTGGAGTTGCTTCCGGCCACTTGGTGAACTTGTCGATGGCGACGTACAGGAACTTGTAACCTCCAACGGCTCTTGGGAAGGGTCCCAAGATGTCCATCCCCCACACAGCGAAGGGCCATGTAGGAGGTATCATTTGTAAGGGCTGAGCGGGTGCATGAATTTGCTTTGCATGAAATTGGCATGCTTCGCATTTCTTTACCAGCTCAGTGGCATCCTGGAGCGCTGTAGGCCAGTAGAAGCCATGCCGGAAGGCTTTTCCGACCAGCGTGCGGGAAGATGCGTGGTTCCCACACTCACCTCCATGGATTTCTGCGAGAAGCTCACAGCCTTCTTCCCTTGTGATGCACCGCATTAGGATGCCGTTGGCACCGCGCCGGTAGAGATCCCCTTCTACCAGTGTGTATCTTTTAGCCAATCTGACTACCCGATCAGCGGATACATCATCGTCAGGAAGGATGTTGTCTTTCAAGTAGTTCCGGATCTCCGAGATCCATGCATCGGAACTGACTTGAGCATTTGAGTCTTGCGTGCTGGGTTGCTCGGAGCTTCCGGCAGCACCTACGACCCTTGATGGCTGCCATGGTAACAGGGCCATCGGGACCGTCAGCTTCGGGATGCTGATCTCGCCCCCTTCGTTCAGTTCGGCAGGCTGAACTGTGGGTTTTGACAACCTCCGGACAAAGATTCCGTCAGGAGCTGGAGCTCCGATTGACGCTTTGGTCGAGAGTTCGTAAGCTTCAGCGTTGTGGGCACGTTGAACATGGTTGAGGTCTAGGACTTCAAAGTCCTTCTGAAGCCTCTGGAGTTCAAGGAGGTAAGCAGATAGCTGGAGATTATTGCAGGAGCATTCACCCTTCACCTGCTTGATGATGAGCTGTGAATCTCCTTTGACCAGCAGTTGCTTGACACCGTATGACAGTGCCACCTTTAGCCCGCTGATGAGTGCTTCATACTCCGCCATGTTGTTGGTTGCCTTGAAGTCAAGGTGTACCATGTATTTTACCTTCTCCCCAGTCGGTGCAAGGAGAAGGATTCCAGCACCGGCCCCCTGCTTCTGCATGGAGCCATCGAAGTAAAGAGTCCAATGAGGCTCGGTGAAGGTTGGAACTTGATGTTCCGTCTTCTGCTTGCTGGGGCCCCCAGGGTTGATGGAGAGGGAGTCCATTCCGCCACAAAATCTGCCAACGCTTGACTCTTGATTGCTTGTCTTGAAATAAATTCGAGATCGAATTCAGCCAATTCCGCTGCCCACTTTGCAATATTCCCAGTTGAATTGGGATTATGCAGGATCGCTCGAAGTGGATAAGAGGTCACCACCGAGACTTTGTGAGCTTGGAAGTAGTGTCGGAGCTTCCTAGAGGCAATAAGAACTGCATAAAGCAGCTTATGCACCTCTAGGTATCGAGTCTTGACATCATGCAATACTTCACTGATGAAGTATATCGGACGTTGAATGGTCTGGACCCTCCCGGAGGGGTCCGGAGCTTCCTCTCTATTGATCCGGATCCTGTCGGAGGAGTCCAGATTCTCTTCAGGGACCTCCGGGTTCTGGCTGGAGGAACCTGAAGCTTCTTCAGAAATGACTTGGACCCTCTCGGAGAGGTCTGAGTCTTCTGAAGTGACTTCTTGTGGATTTGAGTCTGGGAGCTGGGACCCAGACTCACTTTCAGGGACCTCCGGACCCTCCCGAAGGGGTCTGGATTCCTGAATATGGGATAGTTCTGGTCTCTCCGCAACCAGAACCATACTGACAACCTCGTCAGTAGCTGAAATGTAAAGTAGCAAAGGCTCACCAGGGTTTGGAGCTACCAGAATTGGTAGGGTGGTGAGGAACTGTTTCAGCTCCTGGAATGCCTTCTCTGCTTCTTCGGGCCATTGGAATGGTCCAGACTTCCTCAACAACTTGAAGAAGGGGAGCGCCCGTTCCGCCAGTCTTGATATGAACCGACTGAGGGCAGCTAGAAACCCAATTAACTTTTGGACGTCTTTGATGCGGGTTGGTGGCCGTATCTCTTCAATGGATTTTATCTTCGCTGGATTAGCTTCTATGCCCCGGTGACTTACCAGGAACCCCAGAAGTTTTCCGGAGCTAACTCCAAAGACACACTTGTTTGGGTTTAGCTTCGTGCGGGTGGCCCGCAGCTTGTCGAAGACAGCCTGCAAGGTGTCCAAGAGGGACTCCTTGTTCTTGACCTTGACCACGATGTCATCGACGTACACTTCCACTATATCTCTGATGAGTTCTTCAAAAGTTTTGTATATAGCTCGTACAAAAGTTGAAGCTGCATTCTTGAGACCAAATGGCATGGCTGTGTAACAATACAGTCCATCTACTGTGATGAAGGAAGTATGCTCTTCATCCTCCCTAGACATCCTGATTTGATGATACCCAGAATATGCGTCTAGGAAACACAGTAACTCACACCCAGAGGTGGAATCCACTATCTGATCTATTCTAGGTAGTGGAAATGGATCTTTTGGACATGCCTTATTCAGTGTGGTGTAGTCGATGCACATCCGAAGCTTCCCGCCGGCCTTGGGCACAACGACTGGGTTCGCCAGCCATTTTGGATGGAAGACTTCTCGGATGAATCCGGCTTCGAGCAACTTCTTCACTTCTTGTCAGATGAAGTTCTGCCGCTCTACGGATTGCTTCTGAGGCTTCTGATGCACAGGCCGAGCATCGGGGTAAATCTTCAGATTGTGCTCAATCACTTCCCTAGGGATCCCAGGCATTTGTGACGGTTGCCAGGCAAACACATCAACATTAGCCCGGAGGAAAGTGATGAGCGCGAGTTCCTATTTGTCGTTCAACCCTCCCGATATACGGGTGGTTTGAGCGGCATCAGAACCAATTTGGACGACCTTGACGGGAATGTCGGTGTCGCCGCTTGGCTGCACACGTGGTGTAGAGGTTGAGCCTCGTTGACGAATGCTCGGGGGTTTTGGAGCTTGCTCCTGTCTGGAGTCCTCCTCTTGCGCCGTGGTTAATGCATGGAGCTCCTCCAGAGCAGTTACCCCGGCGGTGCGATCTCCGCGGATCCGGAGAACGCCTACTGGTGTTGGCATCTTCAACACCAAGTATCCATAATGAGCAGCTGCCATAAATTTGTATAGGGCAGGTCTACCCAAGATGGCGTTGAATGGTAAGTTGATCTGAGCGACGTCGAAGACCAACTTCTCGGTGCGATACTTCCCCCGTGTCCCGAAGGTAACGGGGAGAGTTATAGCTCCGAGTGGAGTAATGGCCCCCGGACCTACTCTAGAGAAAGGTCGAGAGGGCTGGAGATCCGAAGGTCGGAGCTGAAGCTTGGTAAAAGCTTCAAAGCTTATGAGGTTCAGCCCCGAACCTCCGTCCACCATAACATGATGAAGCTGGATGTTATTGATGGTGGGAGATGCCATCAAAGGTAACTGTCCAGCTCCAACCATGCTTCGTGGATAGTCCAAAGCATCAAAAGTGATGGATGTGTCCATCCACTTTCGATGTGGCTCCGGTCTAGCTGTAGGAGCTACAGCGGCCATATCCCGCCGCATAGTCTTAATGACGCGACGGGAGGTGATGTCCCATGACCCACCAAAAATGGTGTTCATGGTTTTCCGACGCTCGTTGTCAGAGACGTCAGAGTCGTTGTCGACGGAGGTGTAGACGGCCTTCAGGACCTTTTTGGGATCCTGAAACCCTAACTCCTCTTCAGCCGGAGCTTCGTCGACCTTCTGTTTTCCTTCCCTCTGTCGGAAAGGAGATCCTTCCCGGCGCTTGCTGTAGCGCTCGGCAAGGTTTTGGACCTCTCGGCAGTCTTCCAAACCGTGGCTGCCCGTTTTGTGAATGGGACACCACACTTTGGGTTTGCCACCGTCTTCGGAAGACGGTCGAGGTCGCTTCTCGGGGCGTGGCCCCCGGCCACCAGGAGTTGCAGCAGCTGCAACGTTGGATGTACCGGCCGACGGCTTCTTCTTGTCGTGGGTCTTCTTTTTCTTCTTGCCACCCTCGGAGGTAGCAGCTTCTTCTTTAGAGGATTTCTTGTGATCCTCCGAGGCTGGTTTGGAGTGCATTTCACGGCCCTCCGCAGCTCTGGCACATTTGTCTGCCAGGCTGAAGAGTTCCGTGACGCTGGTGATCTCGTTGATCGCCAGCTTCTCTAACATCTTCTTGTCCCGTACGCCCTGTCTGAATGCCACAATGACAGAAGCGCTTGAGATAGAAGGGATTGTGTTGCGTACCTGAGAGAACCTCTGGATGTAGGACCGCAAAGATTCTCCCCCTTTTTGCACGACCGCAAAAAGATCCAGTTCAGTGCCTGGTCGGGTGTATGAACTCCCGAAGTTGGCAGTGAACTGACGGCACAACTCTTCCCAACTGTTGATAGAGTTGGGTGGAAGGCTCATAAACCAGGACCTGGCGGTCCCGGTTAAGGCCACTGGAAAGTAGTTGGCCATTACAGCCTCGTTTCCTCCAGCTGCCAAGATTGCAGTGGAGTATATCTGAAGGAATTCAGCGGGATTGACAGTCCCGTCGAATTTTTCCGGCAGGTGTGGCCGGAACTTCTGTGACCATCTAACCATGCGCAGGTGCATGGCTAGGGCTGAACAGCCTCCTCCTACTCCTTCCAGAGTAGAAAGGTCCTGAGCTTCCCGTCTTTCACGAGCACGCTCGATGTGGACACGGCCATCCTGTTGGCGGTATCGGCGATCCAACTCCGCCCGGAGGTCATGAGTTGAAAGCCTAGATACCGTATGGGTACGTCGTGCCCCGGAGGGCAACGATGTCACCTGCTGTGACGCAGAACGTCTCCTATTGTTGGAGACGTGCGGACCAAGTCTCCCAGAGAAAGTCCGCCGCTGCGACGAGGCTCGTCCGGAAGGAGGAGGTCCCTGGTTGTTGAGGCGTTCGGCCGCTGCTGCGACCAAATGCTCCACATCGGCTCTCCACTGCTCCATTGCATCTCGAGATGCGTCCGGAGGTGGTGGTCGTTGGAGAAGAGCACGCGCTGCATGGAGCGCATGTTCCGGGTTGTCATAACTTGCTGACGCAGTCAATGACGCCGGAGCACCATCACGTTGTCCAGCACGATTCGCCGGAGAAGACCGTGGTGGTGGGAGAGTGGCTCCTGCTGGTGCCGAGGCTCCTGCTGGTGGCTGCCCGTTGGAGGGATTGCTCTCAACAGCTTGAGCAGCAGGTTGGCCATTGGATGATCCAGCCGCGGAGTTCACCATTCTCGAAAATCTGAGGCGCCCCCCTACCTGGCGCGCCAACTGTCGACTGTTGGAGTCGGCAGATCTCCTGACACAGCTAAAGTGTTGAAGGAGTTCGTAGTTCGGTGTGGGCGCGCGGAGACTCAAGAAGGTGAATTGCGGTTTAACACTGGAGACACTAGGATTTACGTGGTTCGGGCCGCCTGAGCGTAATACCCTACTCCACGGGGATGTTGATGTTGTATTGGCTTATCACGTATGATCTAACGTCTGTGTCTCTCCTCCCCTGTGTATCGTCGGCCTGTCCTTTTATAGTACAAAGACAGACCGTTACAAGCTACCTGACCCGACATGTGGCCCTGGCGGTTACTAGTATTGATACACGATTAATTGTTGTTAATGATCCTGTAACGGGCTTCGACAGTGCCGTTACAGGTGTTAAGATCGTCCGTTTAAGTGTCATTAATATGGCATTAATGACATTTAAACAGGTCTTGAAGTCCTTGGCTCTCCTTTGAAGATCCGGAGCAGTTACAAGGTCTCCCGGAGGTTAGAGGCGGCTTGCTCCGATGTTTAGACACGTGGCAGCTCCGGAACTTGCTGCGGGAAGCAGGAAGCTCCGGGGCCACTTGACACGTGTCAGGTCCGGAGCTTCTCTCGGTCAGGGGTTAGGTCCGGAGGTGTCATTTCGGTACTCAGTCCGGTGCTTCCCCCTTGTGGGCGGTAGCTCCGGTTCGGTAGTACACGTGGCGACCTAGGGATTAACCATGTTAGAAAAGCTGGTCCGGTCATGTCTGACAAGTGGACCTCCGAGGGTCTTCAACTCGAGTAGTCGTCCTTCCCCTGAGATCTTTGTAATCTCAGGGGGTGTACGGTTTTTAGGGTACCGACAACAGCTGTGATGGAGCAGCCTCGGTGTCAGTAGAAAAAAGGGAGTCCAGCTCTGCAGCTGAACCAGAGGTGGAGGAAGAAAAGGGGAAAGAGGACTCGTCAAAGACGACGTGCCGAGAGATCAAAATGCGGTGGGTAGAGAGGTCGAGGCACCGGTATCCTTTGTGCTCAAGGGAGTACCCAAGAAAGACACACCTAGTAGAGCGGGGTACAAGCTTATGTGGAGCAGTGGCGGAAAGATTAGGGTAGCAGGCGCACCCAAAAACACGGAGGTGGTCGTAGAGAGGGGTAGTGCCATACAGGGCAAAGAAAGGAGTCGGTGCTCGAATCGCCTTGGTGGGAAGGCGATTAAGGAGGAATGTGGAAGTGTGAAGTGCCTCTACCCAGTATCGAGCGGGGATAGATGCCTGAAACATCAAGGAACGCATGACATCATTAGTGGTGTGAAGCATGCGCTCAGCCTTGCCATTCTAGGGGGATGTGTATGGACAAGACATGCGTAGCTGTGTGTCATGTGTAAGAAGAAAGTCACGGAGTCGCGAGTTGTTAAACTCGCGTCCGTTGTCACACTGGAGAGCACGAACAGTACGCCTAAACTGTGTGGAAACCTAAGTGAAGAAGTGAGAGAGAGTATCAAATGTCTCAGATTTCAGACGTAAGGGAAAAGTCCAAGAGAAATGCGAGAAATCATCAAGTACCACCAAATAATATTTAAAATCCAAGACACTGATAACAGGAGATGTCCACAAATCGCAGTGAATAAGATCAAAAATGTGTTGCACATGAGACACAAAAGTGGGAAAGGGAAGCCGGACATGGCGACCAAGCTGACAAGCGTGACACAATGACTCATGTGTGCCCCTAGTACACGATATAACTGAACTACTAGATAACTTCGACATAGCATCAGCGCCAGGGTGACCAAGCCGACGGTGCCAAGTAGCGGACGAAGCTGTCGTAGCCAGAGCAAATGACGGAGATGCAGCGGAAGTAGGAAGTCGAAGAGTGTACAGGGGCCCCGGACTATCACATCGAAGAAGAAGACGTCAGGTGGAAAGATCCTTCACAAACAAACCAAAAGGATCAAACTCAACAGAAATATTGTTATCAGTGGTAAAACGATGAATGGAATGCAAATTTTGAATAATGTCTGGAGCAACTAGAACATTATTAAGATGGAATGAACCCGGAGAAACTGAGTCACCTACTGAGGTGACTGGAAGAACAGATCCATTGTCAACAACGACCGATGAAGGAAACTAGGGATGAGGTGGGTGGGTAGAAGAGAGAATACCAGCATCTGGGGTGGTGTGGTAGGAGGCGCCAGAATCAGTCACCCAATCAGTAGTCGGCGGTGTAAGGTGCATGGTGCTGAAAGAAGACGCCAAGTCCTGACGGTCCCACCCCTGGGCCGGCTCCTAGAGGGGTGCTGGCGGCTCCGAGTACCCAGCGGGGTAGGTAGCACCGCCGTAGGCTGGAGTTGGCGATCCAGCCGCAGGACGACCAAGTTCGCCATAGCCCGGCTGGGCTACGTACGCCGCCTTAGGACGTGGCTGGCGCGGAGTAGAGGAAGTCGGTGGCGCCCCAAGAACACCCGGAGACGGTCCATGCCACATAGAGATCTGGCCAGTCCACGGGTTGTATGGTGTGGGCCAGGGCGCACCTCCGTGGCGAGCGCCACCAGTACCACTACCAGTAGGAGCAGTGGACGTAGAAGTGCCGCCAGCACCTCGTCCTGTGCGCCTTCCACCGCGACGTCGACGAGTACCACTCCCAGAGTCAGCAGAAGCACTTCGGGCGGTAGGCGGAGTAGGTGGTCGCGGTAGTGGTCCCCCAGAAGACAGTGGGCGTGAGGGCTGCCCAGAGCCATAGAAGGCTGTGGCAGACCCAGAAGTAGCAGAACCACCCGTCGTGATCTCCTCAAGCTCGAGATCGGACCAGACCTTCTCGAAGGTCGGTGGCGGCTCCATACGAAGAAGCCAGAAGCGAAGATGGCTGAAGCGCTCGTTCAGGCCGTGAAGGACCCGAAGTACTAGGGTGCTGTCGGCAACCGGCTCGTCAAGGTCGCGCAAGGAGTCAGCCATGCCCTTCATCTCTCCACAGTATGCAGAGATGGAGCGGTCACCCTGCACTATAGTCTGGAACCGTGCGTTAATGTGAAGAGCCCGAGTCGCACGGTTCCCCAAGAAGTGGTGCTTCAGGATCTGCCATGCCCGACGCGCGGTCCGCCCACCGTGCTGTCCGACAAGCTTGTGCAGATCGTCGGCGAGAGTGCCAAGGATCCAGGCAAGGACCAGACTGTCCATGTTGATCCAAGAGTCATCCCACGGGGCGTCGTCCTGTTGGACGTGGTCCGCAAGCTGGTACCGCCGCAACGTGAGGAGGAACTCGTTACGCAAGTGGGCGTAGGTGGTGGAGTGACAGCTCAGGACAGTTGGCACTAGTGTCCGAATGTTCTGAACTCCAGCCGCCTGGGCGTGTAGAGCGGCGGCGAGGGACGCCGAGTATGCGGAGTGCACACTGGTGTCCGAGGTGGGCTCGTACATCGCGCTCAGCGGTCGGTGAGCGCTCTCCTGGATCTGGTGCAAGAGAGCAGCCGCTGAAGCGCGCTCCTGCTCTAAGGCAAGAGCGAGTGCCCGCTCGCGCTCGCGAGAGGCAGCCAGAGCCGCGAAGACACCGGAGGTGTCCGCGGCCGTCGTGGTAGTGCTGGCGACGCCGTAGAGAGGATCAGTGGCCGCACAAGGAGCAGTAGCAGTGCCAACAGCAGATCCGGAGCCCGTCATGAAGGCGACGGCAGTAGGGCCGCCAAGTGATCCGCCAACTGTCGGATTAGTCGTTGCGGCGGGCGCGTGCCGAGCCATAGAGACGAGTGGTGCGCCGGCTGCCGGACCAGTAGCAGGTACACAGGCGGGATGGGGCGCACCGGCCAGGGGGGCGCCGGCCAGGAGGGCGCCGGCCAGGGGGGTGCCGGCTAGGGGGCCGCCGGTCAGGGGGGCACCGGCTAGGGGGGCACCGACCGAGGGGGAGGGGGCGCCGGCCGAGGGTGCACCGACCGGGGGGGGGGGGGGGGTCCGGCTAGGGGGGCGCCGACCGAGGGGCCGCCGGCCAGGGGGAGGGCGGCGGCGGCGACCAGACAGGGGGCGGCGGCCAGGGGGTGGGCGGCGGGTGGCGGCCAGAGGGGGGGCGGCAGCCAGGGGGTGGGCGGCGGCGGCGTCCAGAGGGGGGGCGGCGGCGGCCAGAGGGGGGGCAGCGGCGGCGGCCATGGAGGGGGCGTCGGCGGCAGCCAGGGAGGTGGCAGCGGCGGCAGCCAGAGGGGGGGCACCGGCGGCGGCGGCCAGGGGGGGCGCTGGCGGCGGCGGCCGGGGGGGGGGGGGGGGGGGCGGCGGCCAGGGGAGGGGCGCCGGCCATAGGGGGTCGGCGGCTAGGGTTAGGGTTAGGGTGCTGGGAATTAGGGTTTGGCTAATGATACCATGATAGAAGGCTAAAATGAATGCTTAATTAACCAAAGGTCTAAGTACATATTTATAGGGCCGGTATACAGGCCAGACCCAAATACATAACTCAACACAGTCCAACAAAAGTAAATTGAGAGAAGATCATAAAATAAGTGGTCTTTTTATGAGCACCATGTGCCAGAACCTTTCCCAACATTGATCAGACACCTAACTGAAAGGGGACGTGACTCTCAAAAGACAAAAGGAACGAAAGAGAGTCTGCACCAAAACTACTGTTGACCAGGGAGGAAGTGTCGGTAGAACCAAACAAATTTCCTTTAGCAATGATATTCATACTTCTATAAGAAACTTTACAACTGAAGTCGCGAATGCATGTGAAGCCTGTTACTGAAAAAAATTGATGTTTAATGCAGTACATCTTTGACCAAATAGCATAGATAACATCAAAGAGTAAAATACAACGAGAACAATAGAGAGTAAATACACCTATCATAGCATGATGAACTTCAAGACTTCACATAACATTGCCATATTATTGCTTCAGGCAGACCGTAGACCTGACCGTAAACAACTCAGAATTGCTAGAGTTTGTTGGCTGATTTTGCACACCTTGCATCATTCCCAAAACTTCACAGATTCCTACAAACGTGCATTATTCCGAGATGTGCAATCTGCTAAGAAACTCTGGACAGACGTATTCAGCACTTGCTTAGAGAGCTGTGCTCTTCTTGGAGCCATGCTTGGCCTTGATCATCTGGTTCAAGGCCTTCACACACCGGCGTATTACTCCCATCGACTTCTTTCCTCCCTCAGGACGCCTTATCACCATGGCCAGAGTTGTGCCGCCTGTTGCTCCTCCTGATCCCGTAACCTTATAATCAGCAAGCACATTCTCCCCACAGACACCTACCTTGCTGGTAAATTTTGCTTCTCTGACAGGAAGCTGTTTCTCTTGTATCAGCTCTTGGAGGGAGAACCGAGGCACCCCGTCAACGGCACACGGTTGAGCGGGTAGGTTTTTCACACCTCGACTTTGTCCTGATGTCTTCTGCTCCATATTGCAGGACTCCTGAGGTGCCATCTGCTCTCCTCTTTCCTCCTCGTGCTCCTCTGATGCCGGCTCATCTGCTGCTTGGCACTGTTGATGTGCTTTATGCTCCTCATCTTGGTACTGCTCTGGTGTCTTCTCCTCACCATAATATTCATATTCCTTTGGTGTTACCTGCTTTTCATCTTGGTATTTTGATGTCTTAGCATCCTCATAATCAAATCGCTGTGACGTCTTCTCATCATCCAGATACTGCTCAGGTTTCTTCTCCTCTCCATCTTGATGCTGCTCTTGTTTCTTGTGCTTACAATCTTGATAATTCCATGGTTCCTCATCCTGCTCATCTTCATATTGTTCCAGTGTCTTTTCCTCTTCATCTTCATACTGCAGCGGAGCCCTTGGAATCCTCAGCTCCTCATCTTCATATAGGCATGGGGTCTGCTGCTCTGCTTCTTCAAATTGATGCAATGTGTGTAGCTCTGCATCTTGGCACTGGAGCAACATCTTCAGCTTGGCATCTTGGTGATGATGTTGTGTCAGCGGTGGCACATACTGATCTTGAGAACAAGCGACCAAACTTGTTGATCGCCGTGTCCTCCTTGACATGGCAATGTCGAAGCGGCGAGATTTGCTCACATCTAACTCGATGGCCATTGGTCTAAGGAGAAAAATCACCAGAAAGTGCTGCTTGCATCTTCTTCTCTGGGATGGAGTTATAGGTCGCCTGATATGCTTAATTGAGCAGTTCGTACTGAGCAAACTGGTGAAATGTCCATCTCAGAGGTAAAGTCTGGTTTGGTCATTTGTAAAATCAGTACCTGTCTAGATAGCTTTCATCCATACATGAAGTGAGATTCAAGTTAGCAGTAACAGGCAGGTGAGCATTATCCTTCCATAAACATCTGGCATCTGTCCTGAACCAGCCTTTACAACCCAATATCATGCTTTCTTGGGTACCGATGTGAAAATTTTCTGTCCAAGTTATACCTATGAACTAGGGACAAGGTTCTGGAACCAAAGGAACATACCTGTGCAACCAAAGCTATGCCCAACAACAACCCAAGACTGATAGCCAGCAAGATTTTGTTTCGAGTGAAAGATTCGACCGACATACTTTTACATACATTGACTGCATGCACCATTGCAATTTTAACGCTGGTTGGCCACCGAAGCACTCCAAGTAAATTAAGGTTTAAATAGTTACAATTGACACCTCAACTTGGATCTAGCATCAGTTTCAATTTGATTTTTCTTAGAATATAATAAATTCAGAGAATCGTTTCTACTCGAGGCAACTTTGGCTGAAGTGAAAAATCAGAGAAGACAATTCTGCCCCTAAAAGTAGCATTAAAATAGTGCACGACATAAGTACATCTTTATGAATTATAATACAAAACGTTGGTCCTTTGCCAACATTCTACATCTCAAGTCACATTAAAGATTATTCTTTCCACGGTCAATTATGCTCAGATACATACAGAATTACCTATCTTGCAAACCTCATTGTCCATTCAGCTGCTGCTTCATATTTTCATCATGTTTAGCTCTACCTGTCAAATACTGATGTGCAATGCTCATCACAAGCGGAGTGTCTGTGCAGACAAAGATACAGATCATAGTATAAGGCCATCGAGAGCTGAAGCGAACTAGAAACTGTGTAAAGGGCAGCCCGGTGCATGTAGCTCCCGCTTGCGCAGGGTCCGGGGAAGGGTCTGACCCATTTGGATCTTTTGTACGCAGCCTTTCCCTGCATTTTTGCAAGAGGCTGTTTCCAGGACTTGAACCCGTGACCTCATGGTCACAAGGCGACAACTTTACCGCTGTGCCAAGGCTCCCCTTCGAACTAGAAACTGTGTCTACGATAGATTTAATTTGAACCAGAATTTATGATAGTTCACAAAAGGTAATAGAGAGAATGATTAGAACATACATGGGTCTGGAACTCTGGATTGCTGATGATGTCTTTGATAGTCAGTAACACCTTTGAAATAGTAAAAGCTGGACTCCAGCCATCCTTCAGAATGTCCAAATGCACCTTACTGGTGGAGTCAACATTGCAGTGATAAATCCTTGTTTTGAAAGTTACCTTGACAGCATAACACACAATCAAAGTTACGAAATTAAATTGTCAAATATAAATATAACAAATTCAAAATTTAACTACTCGACTATAAAACTAATAAACTAATATAATTCAAGAATGCTTCCAACCACTAATATAACTAATATTAAGCTGTGATTAACATCTTCTGTAACACCATGACCATATGTAGTATCGAGTATAAGTATCATAATCTCTTCATAGACCAATATTTCAAAGAACAGATGGGTCCAATTTTTCTAATTTTTGGATATTGTATTAATAGCTTAAAGAGTAAATTTCAGAAACCTTCCGAGTATTTGCACCATGGTAACACAAAACCATGAGTTTAGAGCTGGTCCCACTTGTCAGTCACACATTTTTCTAATATTTTGGATAATTGTATTAATAGCTTAAAGAGTAAATTTCATAAACCTTCCACGTATTTGCACCATGGTAACACAAAACTACGACTTTTAGAGCTGATCCACTTGTCAGTCACACATTTTCAATTGCTAGCCCCACCTCAAATGTGTGATAGGTGGGGCCGTTTTGAAAAATTGTTGTTTTGTGTCACCATGGTGCAAATACTCCTAGGTTTTTGAAACTATCACCTAGTACTCGTAGTTTCCTGTTACAAAGGTGTAAATATTCGTCTGTTGCCGTAGATGCGTTTTTGTATGAATAGTTCTACTGTAGGGCCTGGGATCTAAAATGGAGATTGGTTGTTTCTTATCCCTCATATCTCAACCACACAACAAAGTCATAACAGATCTATGGTGGCGGTGTTGGCATCCTCCACAATGCATCGGTGGTGGCTTTGGCTAGCAGCGGGATCGTGATGCATCAATATTACTCAATAACAAGATTGTGTGGATTCTGCATTCGGAACCCTCTCATTATTGATCAGTCTCTCTTATATTGTAAGCAAAGGTAAATAATAACATGATAGAGGAGATGTCAAAGTACAAGCTACAGTGGTAGGGCTTCTGATGAATAAAATCATTTCTTCAGACTTCTTTCTATTAGCAAAGTATTTACTGAAGGCTGAAGCAATGCCAGAACAGAAACATCTTAGCAGCTGCAACAACAAAATTTTAGAAAACCAATGTCAAGAGAAAAATAACGGAGGGAGTATAAAAAAGCAGCAACATACATCAACTTATTTTTTCACCATGCATCAAGATAGTACTCAAAAAACGTACAACATCACACTTCACACTTGAAACATACACACACCGCTTTAGAAAAGAAAAAGACTAGCTTCAGTTAGCAGCAAAGAAAGCTAGCTTTAACAGAATCCTTTTCTAATTGGTTCTTCTCCTTGACTTCAGATAAAGGTTTGCCTGCCAACAAATTGCCTTTTAAGGTGCAAGTGCGCGACAGTTCTAGATGAATCTGCTTCTTGACAGGCAGCTGAATGCACTCACCCTCTGTAGGATGGAAATCTTGGTAATTATTGTTTTACAATATTTTACTAAATCAAGTACAACAACAACCAAGCCTTTGTCCCAAACAAGTTGGGGTCGGCTAGAAATGAAACCCAACAATTTTTGAAGAAAAGTAATAAAAAATAAGATGAGAGTAAAAATACAAATAAAATAAGATTCTACATTTTATTTATTTTAGAAATAAAATAATTTGAGGACAGCTGTCCCCTGCATTTTACATAGCATACTACAATTCATCACTTCAATAATACTCTGCTCACATGTTTCAGTTCAGTTCTCGGAAGAATAATCATGATGCGCAAATTTAGGATCCCAATTGAGAGACAATGAGAATTAGAAGTAGATACCTACTAACCCCTAACTGATTTGACCTGCCACTCAATTTTCTGTTTGAACAGTTAGTGCATCAGCACTCATTACAGCTAATGTGACGTTCATTCCTTAAACTTGTCCATTCAAAAAGAACACCAGAACCAAGAATCAAGGAATTAGGTAGTAAGTATAGATAACAAGAGAAGATATATCAAGTTAGAGTTTTAAGTTAAAGGACATAAAAAAGGACTCCAAAAGGAAAAGGTAATTAAGCAGATATCGTCCCACACTCTTTAACATACCAACCGCACGCAGGAGAACCACATAGTAGAAATAAATGGCATGCCTTACCATGGTCCATGGGCGGTTTGAATTCATAATCAGGAGGAAACACGATATCCAGGAAAATATCCCTCCCTTCATACGGCGATCCTAAAAAAATATGTGTGAACTAAAACTGTAGGCGCTTAGATCAGTAATATATCGCATTCTACACCACTCAGAAAAAAAAACTTGAACAGTGAACTGCCATCAAGCAGTAAAGCTTCCACGAGCTTTTGAATATCTCGGAATCAAGCTGACATCAGTCAAGCCGCAAGCAGAGAGGGTGAGAGCCGGTACCTTCAGGCCCGATGGTGGTGGAGATCCAGTGGTAGAGGTTGTCGCCCTTGAGCCCGGCTGAGCAGTCGGAGGCGTTGAGGTCCAGCAGCTCCTTCTGTATCCGCTTCCCGGACGACGACACCGAGATCCCACCGCTCAAGCCCCACCCCTACGGCCGCATGCTACTACTGGCTTCTCCGCCTCCGCCGCCGGGGGCCCGGCGCCGGCCCCGCCAGCGACGTAAGGGAAGCCGGAGTTGGGGAAGGAGGAGGACATGGCTGCGCCGGCGACGGGGAGGAAAGTGTGTGGGCCGGCTTACTAACGTCTTGATAACGCTCTAAATCCAACTTTGCAGGCCCATAACTGCACTTAGTATGGGCCGACATGGACATTGATGGGCCGGGCTTGGCAGTTAAATGCACGTTCCCGTAATTATTTTTCCTTGAGCTTTTAAACCAGGCACCCATTTTTGGTCTGCCTGTCCCAAAAATGCTAATTTAAACCAATTCAACAGAAAAAAAATTGCATAACTTTTCGAGTTCTCCAGGAATTCATAGTAGCTTTGCACAGCTTACTCTTCCATGTCACCATTCAAAATTGATGAGATTACACTGCCTCTACCTGAACACAATAAACCAAACATGGCTCGCTAGGTCCCTACAGTATCTAATGACAAGATCCACAGCAAATTCCCGGCATCTCATCCAGAATGCAGAAATATTAGTACAATGTTCTACAAGACTAGAACGGGCAGCAATGCGCCTACAAGGTGAGTCAACCAATAGAATTGGAATCTTGCAGCAGAACTGTCGGGACTGACGGGCCCAGAAGCTGCACCACCATTGCTGCCGTTGGAACCAGTGCTGCAAATAGAGTCGAGCCACAGTGAGGATAAGGTAACAAAAGTATAATAGATATTACCATAAATTGGTAGAGTGAAATCGGCTTACCTTCCTGCAAAAATGCATGAACCATGACCTGCAAGTTAGAATTCAGAAGAAAAAAAAATCAGGTTAGACACGTGTTACTAGAATAGTGAAGTGGAATTTGTAGAAAGAAAATGAAGTGGCAATAGCACGATTTGATATAGCAGCAAATACTCTTGATCTCTTAACTTTTTTTTTAAAAAAAAAGATACTGTAGGTTACAAAATACGAGCAACTACAGATGCCAATCATAATTCTTTATCTTGTGCGATAACAAGGTGTAACATGTTGAGCAATGACTTCGACTAGCTCCACCGTAAGCATACATATGTTTATCTTAATCTAATAGGATGCACATAAATAAGAGTGGTCAACTATTATTTGCATCTCCGAGATGTCCACTGATGGCATGTTCACCAGTTTCCAAGTCGCATATATTCAAAGCAAAATAAAAACGATTGGGCAAATCAGCCTTTTCATTTCAGCCCAACTAATTGTTGACTTATATGACCCATGTCTCCGCATTCAACAACCAAAAGCCTCTTTGTTTCAGCTTCTGATTGCTAAAAGCTGTTAATAGAGTGTAGCTTTACAAAATGATGGATTGTAATTATTTACAAAAGCTCCTCTCCATCAGATTGTGAATTCAGCCAAAATCAAAGTCTGGAATGTGACAGTCTCCTACAGAATCTGTCTGTTTCGACTTTTGGATAATGACCAAGAAACCACCTGTTTGTTTCATTTTGGACTGTGGTACCGGAATCCACAACCCAAAGCTGAAACAAACAAACAACAACAAAGCCTTTTTCCCAAGCATGTTGGAGTAGGCCCAAAGCTGAAACAAAGAAGTCCTAAAATGCTTGCCAGATTAATTTCATGTTCTAAACAGAAGTTTCAAGTTTGTGCACCTAAAGCTAGCTTAGCAGTCTGGGGTACATTGCTGGGATACACGTGCCAATAGATCGGCACGAGATTGATCTATGGGTATCTACAAGTGTACAACTCTGACCTATGAGTGTACACAAGTTTCTTTTGTGCAACAGAAGACAGAACACAGATAAAAAATCATGACAGCTAATTGTTCGGTGAAAACATGCACAATGATTGCCATGATGAATATCAGTACTAAATTTGGTCTTCTGGAATGTCATTTTCAGGCTGAAGTCAAAATGGTGACTACAAATATTGCCAACAAAGATATTTACTGGAAGCCTAGTTAAGTATTTTTTACTAACTTTAGAGAAAATGAATCTTACTTGGATCAGTTGATGTTATCATTGCGGTGCCATTGAAGTTGCATGTACCACCACTACCTTGTGTCCTATGGTAATAATCGTTGAAAGCATAGGAAGCAACAGCTACAATGTCATCTGATTTGTAGCATGGTTGACCAGGCTGAATTGCACTGCAGTTTGCAGATCCAGGGCCACATGCCCAATCCAAACTATGCTTCAGTGCACTATGGGGTGCACTTGAATTTGCCACACAAAACATCCCACGCAGAGCTGGTGATTCTGGAATACTTGTGGCCACGTCCTCAAATGAGAGAGAGTAAACAGTGGTCGCGTTGGGAAACATAATGCCCCAGTTTTGCTCTGAGACAGGCCCTGGCTGACGATCCTCATTGAACAACTCAAAAATATAGGCACTGGACTGGTTATTTGGCTGGCTGGGTGAACCGGAATTATTCAGCACATGGTGTATGAGGTTTGTATTGTAGACCAATGCATTATCTACATTAGCAGCCTTCTCAGTTGGACCACCAAGCCATGGCCATCCAGAAGCTGTGACCAAAATAGGAATCCCTGTGAAATTCATTGCTTGAATTGAGTTGTATGCAGCATCGATCATAGCATCAAACATATTGGTGTAGAATAGATTGGTGTTAGGATCTGCAATTCGACTGTTGGGATTCAGCGAGCGGAAGAGTGCGTACTCTAAGGGGAATACGCCTTGCCCTTTGACATAACCATAATAGGGTTGAGCATTCAGCATGAAGGAAGATCCTGTGTTGTTCAGAAACTGAAGGTACTGAAACATTATTGAGCTCCATGTCGAATTGAAAGTGGCAGTAGAGGGAGGAAATGCCTTCGGGATCATATCCATTGAGTGAGGACTCGAAATTTTGACCTGGGTATTCAGGTTTGCAGCCAACAGAGCAGACTGGAGGAATTGCAATGCTGGTACAAGCACAAGGGCTGCATTGGGAATAGTAGTTAGAACCTCATTACCGACTGCAATATATGTGATGTTAGTTGCCGGGATATAAGCAGCAACATTCTTGTTAATCCAATCAGCAGCTGTGGAACGAGATTGTCCCACACGAAGTAATTGATCATTTGGAATCCCAACCATCACTTCTATCCCAGTATTTGCAAGGGCTGTCAGCATCTGATGGTCTGAGTCGAGCAGGCGAACATGCTGAATCTTCTTGTCTTTAAGGATAGACACTATATCTGTTACTGATGGTGGATTTGATGTGCCTGTGCCAATAGTAATACCAACAAATGCTCCTACAACATAGTGTAATGATAACTGTTATGCAAACATAGGGTAAAAGTTTTTTAGTTAAAAACGAGAATTATGAATATAGTTGTTAAACTAGTTTCCTCGACACTGGGCAATGAGATTTGGTATCAGAAGTATGGTAAGCATTATGATAGTTCAAAAAAATGGTGGCTCAAAACCATTTCCATGTACAAGAAAATAATCTAGAATACCTGAAACATTGAAAACCATGAGCATTAACAGCATCACCACGCCTTGTGCTCTCTTGAGCGACTTATTTTTGTCACCCATTATCTGATTAGTTGTGAGCAATGGACACAAAGCTCTCAAGCAAAGCTGAAATAGCAACAATTAACTATTTAGTTCATTCAACAGGAACACAAACTACTATTGATAGCAAAGGGACCTCTCAAAAATTATAAACTATATCTTTAGGATATGTTCGAGCAAATAAAACCATAAATGATGCGAGTAGAAGCAGTATGTATTCATATTGAAAATTAAATATATGATATAAAAAAACAAGGATTCAGATTTCTCTGAATCTTAAGCCTGACGAAACAAACTTACAACATTAACGTAGTACAGGGTATCCAAACGATTCTACGAATTTGTCCAATGGCGTTAACTTCTTCAACTGGAATGAAGTAATAACTGAATAGCACTCCTAAAATTGGGGGAAATTTCTTTGGGGGGCTATTAAATGGAGGCCTTAGGACAATGAGCAGGTCCTCCAAATCCTCTGTGCAAAGGCTTTCAATTTTTATTTGAACCTAATCACGATGGATATGGAAGCTGCATGAGTCCTTAAACATGAAAAAACAAACCAGGAAAGCCACCACGCAAAGGAGAATACAGAACAGGGTGAAGGCCGAAAAGACATGAAACATGAGGAATCAAGAGGAGAGAGAAGCAAACACCCAGAAATTTCCAGGCCAACAATGAACAAGGCTTCAAGAACACTTCAACAGTTAGAGTGGCACCGCTTTGTAAGCAACCTTGGTTGGTAAAAAGTCACGAGCAGAAAGGATCACAAGGCTCCAAAAGAGCGCAACAAACGGCGACGTCGTAATCTCAACAACAGTACAAGGGAAAGGGAATAAACCAGCGAGAAAGGAGAAGACGGGCACCTGATTTTGTCCCCAGAGAAGATCAAGTCCTTTCTTCCTCCTCCAAGCACATGCGCAGAACAACTCTCGCTACAGACAGGGGTGACAACGTCAAGAATACGCCGCCGCCGAACGGGAGCAAGGGCAGCGACTGGTTGACCTCGGGGCGCCACCGACGATGGGAGAGGGGGAGCAACAACTGGGACACTGGCGGCTGGGCCACTGCAAAGGAAGGCACCTCCCTCTCCCGCAGGCCGCAGCAGGACGCGGAGAATCCGAGGAGGTGCTGGAGCCGTGTGTTCTTGGTCTTGGGAGTCTCTCGTGCTTCGGTTTCCTGGAGGCTTAAACTTTTTATGCCTGCTTACGAATTTCTAGGAGGTTTAACTCTAACACTTCGTAATTAAGCGCTCTTGAAAGCTGAACGCCTCCGAGAAATGGCGATGGAATCGCGGGGCGGGGAAGACGGAGATAAATAAAGAAATGCGAGCGATTGAACGAGAGATCAGCAGACGCCCGGCAGATCCAACTGAGCTTCTCGGGGACACGACGGAGGATTAAAGAAAGAGGTGGGAAAGTGGAGCGGGGATCAAAGACGGAGCTTTTGAACACTGGAAAGAGCGAGAGAGAGGCACAGAGGCGCGGTCGCGACTCGCGAGAGCGGCGACTGATGACTGGCTCGAGAGGTGTGAAGTGTGCAGGTTCCAGCGGAGCGGGGAACGCCAGCCACAGCCAGGTTCCTGTGGGCGCGCGCACTCTGTGTGTAGGCTGGACCCTTAATTGCCATGCAGTAACGGCGATTGAGTAGCGCCTGTTTGTTTGCACTTGAATGGATCATCAGACCACGGTCATATTGTGTACCGTTGCGGCCGCAACCTTAGCACCAAAGCAAACCAGAGTCAAATTTAGTGAAAATACTGGATTTCTTTTGAAGTAACTGAGACAGTACCGAAATTTTGTTAAGCTGGAATCAACGCAGTTTACAAAACCTTTACAACACTGATGAATTATCATTCAGATCCGCCGAATCCCTGTCCCATAGGTGCCCCATCGCGCGTGTGCCGGTACAAGTAGTTTTGCCCATATTTTTTGCTTTATACCTTTCCTCCTTTTGAGATTAAAGGGAGTCGGGCCGCACGCAGGACAGCGAGAGAAAAAGGTACTGGACTGCGAAGGACATAGCCCCCACAGCAGCAGCAGCGCTGAACCACTGGAAAATGGTGGGTGCTCCTGCTCGAGTTGAAACACTCGTGTTTCCATTCAGAATTCAGAGCACTGAACCACTGACCGTGAATCGTCCTCTGCTGTCGGTCACCAGCAACCGAGACACTTGCGATCTGTGCTCGCCGAGGACGGTAACGTTGACCTGCACTGGCGGAGTCTCGTACGTACGTACTGTGCTGTACGCAGCTCGCGGTTTCACGATCGCGTTGCGCCTGTTGTCAGGTTTGGCTTCAACCGATAGTACGCAACGGCACGGGCACGGTTCGTTCGAGAAATAAGGCAAGGAAAAAGAGGTGGCGCGGTGTCCGTTGGTTGGTGTTTGGGGTGCGGTCGCCGGTCGGTGAGGACTCACTCCGGGGACAGCGCGGCTGCGGATCCGGAAGCCTGCCTCTTACTACCCCACGCGCCAGACATGACTCCACTCCCCTTAGCGCGCGCCAGCGACAGCAGCAGCCCACCCCCCACGGACTCGCCGACTCGGGAAGCACAAGTACAATTTTTTTTAAAAAAAAAATCAACATACACTTACAATTATGCTGATGCTCGAGAAGTACCTGTTCAAGAAGTGGGCAGTTAGTATAAACAAGCTTCATGAACCTCCCATCCCAAACACGACTCAAGGGCCAACGCCCAGCAGCAAAGTCGCTCCAATGGATGGCATAAATTACTGAGTCAACTATCACAGCTCCTACAGAACCTTCAGCATCTCAAAACCCTTCAAAAGCTCGCGCAACACCTTCAGGATCCTTGTAGCACCTCTGCTCTATTGTCTCATATTCATATTTAGGATGCACAGCAATGCTCACGCTTTATACAAACAGAAAAGACCTAGTTATCTTCCGTTGGCTGGCATGTTTGATTCCCTATTCTTCTTGCACCTTTCCTGCACTTTTTGGTTGCTTGCATTGTTTAGGCTGTGCCCATATTGGCAGCCAGGACAGTTAACTCTCTATATTATCGGGAAGAAGATATATTCAGCATAGAACAGATTCCAAATGAACCGGTAGTACTGCGAAATGGCATCCTGCAAACAGATGAAGGCAGATTATCAATGTCAGAATTAAGTTTGCTGCTGATTTTCGTAGAAATTTCAATCACTGAGTGACATATACAAACTATATCTTTGAAGAATGTTTTTTTATTAAAGTTAAAAAATGTCACCTTAGTGTACTTTGCTTGCTCCAGAACCCATGTCTGAAAGAATGGAACAAACAAGTTAGAGTAACAAAACATGTGCCCTGAAAGCACGAACAGATACTAGCTGCGAGTGAAATCACTTCTTTTCATGGGATAAAGCATTATTATCGAGTTTTTATAAGTTTTTGCACTATGTTGCTTAAGCAGTATGATAGCGACTTGATGACTGCAATTTAAGCTCCGCAACCTACAACTGTACACATAATCATGCAACTCCATTCAGTTCATACAAAACATTGCACTTTGGGCCTCAGAACCTAAGAACTTATCTATGCTGTTATATATGGTTTATCAAAAACAATAGCAAGTATTGCAAGGTGCTACAGGCCGTGGAGTAAGCTAACAGTACCATAGTTGAACATTCTAATGATGCAATTGTGCAGCTTTGTGTAATCAACATGTTTACCTGGAATATTAAACCAGCAGCAAGGGCAGCATGCACCGGAACCATCACGGGGCGCCTAAATGCCTGCAGATTGGAATAGCACCATCAATGCAACAGGGATCACATAGCAGCGTTAAAACTGAACCACACATCAAATAATCAACTTGTTATGGAAATTTGAATGGACACAAATGCTTTCTCTGTGGATAAAGAATCTGCATATGATTATGGTCACAATATGAACGTTACTGTAAGGACTTTATATCTTCTTAAGTTCTAAGAGTTTTTGCAGGAATGTATTATATAACTATGGACACACACTGTAAGCTATGAACAGCAGTAAAGGGTAGTAGTTGGTTTTAGGCAGGTTTTACTACTGTAACTGTCTTTATGTGTTTCCATTTTCTAAGCATCTGTGGCAGTTGAAGAATTAAAATCTGAAGGCAACGATATACTGCAAGGAGGAAATAATGATAACAGTAATAGTAAGGTAACCTGAGGCATGACAAACGCCACAACAATAGCAGCAATATAATTTGCTACCAATAAACCAGAGCCAAGGAAGGCAATGTTTCTGACACCAAGTTTTGTTGCCAAGGTTGATATTTGGTACCTGATGGGGGAAACACATTATAAACTTGACATCAGTAATTCAACCATTGATATTTCTCAGAAAATTATGCTTAACAGAACTGTCTCAAGCTGCTATCTGCTGCTATTCAATTTTAAGTGAAACTCATCTAATAACTCACTTAGTGCACATATTCACTCATTGCCCATTACCTGCAGATTTTATCCCATTTTTTTGTCTTCAAGAATATTTTCTCTATACAATCCACAATTGTCTAATTTAGATACATTTTCTCAGGCTAAAATCTTCAAGCCATCCTGACTCAGGCACTTGGCAAAACATAGACAAATATAACACAGATGGCAGAGGCTCACAAACTATAGTTCACTTGATAAACTAGGTGCTTTGATGATATATTGTAGTCCCTAGTCTGAATACTCCAATGACCCTCAATAAGGATGTGCATACATACATGTCCTTTGATTTGACCAAAGAAAATTTGCTTTTCGTTTGTTAGTACGCCTTTTTATAATTATGAGTTTCCCACAAACAAAGATATGAAGTATTAATCCACCACCCTGATAAAAGAGGAATCATCTTTTGCTAGAGAAAAATAATTATGTAAAGTTAGCAGCTCACTTGCGATCTCCTTCGACATCAGGGAGATCTTTGGTTATAGCAATGGCCAAAGCAAATAATGTCACAAAGCATGTAATGAAAGCAACGGGAGCGCTGCAGATAGAAAGATATCATGTGATTAGACACCAAGAACATCTTTCGATAACTCTCTGCAGTAGATGCAGCAGAAATACAGACAATTTACCTCCATTGGAATGTACGACCCAGTGCAGCTCTAGTAGCATAGTACACGCCAAAGTTGAGAAGAAAACCTCGAACCTAATCAACATTGTTGAAAGTTGGGCTGTCAAACAGATATGTATAGCGTGTGAAGTGTTTCAGTGTTTGTATTAAATATAAGTCTTAAAAGACCGTGCAGTATAAACAGAGGGAAATAAGAAGATCTAAATTGCATTGTACTAACGTGATGTGCATCATATGCTAGCCAGTAGGAAAATATGGTACATTGGTGGCAACATTTTTTTGCAAAAAATGGATTAAAAATTAAAGCAATCGGTCAGTATTTAAATGGTACAAGCCTACATGGTATAACAAGGAAGTATGTTTCAGGAAAAACATACAAGAGGAATAGTAGAGATGAGAGAGTAGCCACTCTTTTCTGCACAGTGATATATATCTGGGAAACTTGTTCCACTAATCATTCTTATTCATCACTAGAAGGGTCCATATCCAAGGAAACGAAAAATACAATGCACGAGTACGCAGGGACAGATCTCTCTATGAGATATTAGGATCGTAGCTTGAACTCATTCTTTATTTAACAAATAGGTTTTGTTAACGTTTTCCATTAGGGTTCTATTAGGCTACTGCCGATCTCTCCGTATTTACAAGGATGGTACGGAAAAGCATAATTTTGAAAATAATTTTTTGCAATATATTGATGTACCGTAGTAAGATTTTGTACTATTATGAAGCTGCTTTTCAAATTTCAAGACAAATCGACTAAAACTGTTTTCAGATGTTCAAACTCAATGCATAAAAAAGTTTGTGATCAAAGTATGCAACCCAAAACGTTGCTTATCTGTGTCCAGAAGGAGTACATGGACATATCTCAGGAATATATTGGTCCTATAAGTTTTCAACAAAATGATTTAGCTGCTCCGATAAGCTTTCAATAGAATTATTTGCGTTATCCTGTTTTGAGTAAATACAACTGCGTGTTATTCTCTATGATGCCTTTGGTTTCACATAAAGATTTGTTTCACCATGCATAATCTATATGAAATACTTTGATAACAATTATGTTAAGATCTAAAACGTAAAAAGCAAAATCAATATTCAGTCGTGGCACAAAAGTAAATACAGGCAAAGGGAGGAGCAAAGTACCGTTGCAATAATAAGAAAAGCAGGAACTGGATATCTCTTCAATCTGAATGGGGGAACTGAATATATGGTGCCAAGAAATAGACCAAGACAGTATAGGGAGGTGATGAAAGATCCAAAGTTCGATACAACAATTGAAAAGCCTGCAACTGCGAATAATATCACTAACAACCATGCTGACTGGACTGAGAGATCACCAGCAGCAATAGGTAAATATGGCTTGTTTACCCTGTTTGATGGCACAAAATCAGACATGGTAGATGTACCAGAAATAACAGTTGAAAATATTTAATTTTAGTCTCAATTGTAAAATCTGTGACAGTGCCTAAAATTTAAGTGTGCGAAGGTACTACAAATAATAAAGTCCACGAAGCGAGTATACATACTTGTCAATAGCAATGTCATAGATCTGATTAATCCCAACTATATAACCGTTGCCACAGATTAACGCTACCAGTCCATAGAATGCTTTGAATACTAACATCCAGTTGATCAGTTCAGGATTCTCTGTCAAGGCTCTAGCAACCAAAGCTCTGCATCAAACCCAATATATCATTGCCTAAAACACTGTGGTCTGGTTAATCATTTTAAATTCGACTAGAATGGGAGCACATTACATGGATCCCAAAGCAGTCCCACGAATTGTATGTGGCCTGAGAAATCGCCAGCAGGAATCCTTGAGATTCGCAAGTGTTTTTGACAATGGGACGGCTGGGACAGGTCCAGCAGCATCAGCTTGAGAGCACGCCTGCACAAGGAGAAAAACAAGGTTAAATCATTCTGATCATACCATACAACAAGATGCACATATATCGATATCCTGGATATTAACAATGACGACCCGTTCATTCGTTGATATTGCAAGTCTTTAAGAAATGCATTGAGATGAACATATCTACCGTACATGGAATTTTGATGTGATCCTGATCCCCAACCAGCCCAATTGCCCATACACAATGCCAACTTGGTCTGGGGACTCTAAACATTTTTTCATGACCTCCTGATTCTTACTAATTGACACAATCAATTGGCAGTTTGGCACCCATATTTGAACAGTCGAATTGGCTACCGTACGTGGTTTGAATTCATGCTTGCACTGTTGTACTCTCCAACTGCATGTTTATTTCTGCCACCTACGTCTACTTGGTCAACGCAACTTTATGAACTCAAACCGGCACACACAAAAAATGCAGCAGAGCTGAACCACCGCTATCAACCAAACCCCGCATTGAGCAAGAAGCGGGAATTGGCATGTTACCCTCGCGGTGTTCCGCCGTCGTTCACGGGCGGAGTTGCAGGAAGCAGGCCGGCCACTGGGGAAGCGGGCGGGGGAGGAGGACAGGAGCGGGGACGCGGACGGCGTCGGGCTGAGCACTCGCGGCGGCAGCCCGCTGCGGGTGGAAGGGGCGGCGAGGAAGCGAGGAGCAAGGGCGCGGGATGGGAGAGGAGGGGAGGCGACGGGAGCCATGGGGAGGGGAGGTTTGGGTCTCTGTTTTTCTCAGCCACCCATCGCCATTGGTGACGGGAATCGGAGAGTGGGGGGAGGTGATGAGAGCCGTGGGTGTGTTATCCTGTGGCTGTGGCAACGTGGTGCGGCAAAAAATGAAGGTCCTGGTATTCTGAATGAACGCTTCCTTAACTATGCTTGTTTGGTTCATTGTTAAACGTTGTCATACTAAGGGTCCCTTTGGTTGGGCTGTGGGAGGGAGATTCTCTATAAAAAAAATCAGAAATCTAAATCAAAGGTCTTTTTCTTGGAAGCAGATTTCCCAAAATCTCCAGATTCCTGTAGTACAAAGAAAAATCTGGTAGCACCCCTGATTTTCCAGATTCCTCTTCCCACATCTTCTAAAAAATTACCCACCAATGCCACTGATT
Organism: Tuctoria greenei; assembly: GCA_036927565.1. NCBI lineage: Eukaryota > Viridiplantae > Streptophyta > Magnoliopsida > Poales > Poaceae > Tuctoria > Tuctoria greenei. Next base: position 216,576,863 of record JAYESD010000005.1, on the reverse strand, counting down.
ACACAAAAACGAAACGTTATCTTCTATTTCTCATCTATTTCGCTTTGACCAGAAGAACTCCATCGTCGGGATTCCACCGCGTCCTCTGCTGCCGTATTCTTCGCCCCGTTCCGCCGTCGGCGGCCACGGTGAGCTCCCATCCTCCGTCTCGATTTCCTTCCGCCGTCGCCTGCCCGATTTGTTGTGCCCGTCAGCGCTCGGTAGCCATGGTTGTCCTCGCCGCGCCCTGGCCCATCGTGACCGTATCTTGGTGCCACCCCCGTCGCGCTATTGCTCCACCGTGGTCGTCCTCACTGCGCCTTGGCCCCGCCGTGGTTGTTCCCGCGCCGCGCCGCCCCGTCGGGCAGGCTGCAGTCGCGTTGCGCCGCCCCGTCGGGCAGGCTGCAGCCGCGCTGCGCCGCCCCGTCGCGCGGGATGCAGCCGCGTCGCGCTGCCCCGTCGGACAGGCTGCATCCGCGACGCACCACCCCGTCGCGCGGGATGCCGCCGCGCCGCGCCTTCCCCGTCGGGCAGGCTGCAGCCGTGCCGCGCCGCCCCGTCGGGCGGGCTTCCGCCGCACTGCTGTGCCCCAACGGCGGACGAGCAGATTGCCGCCGCGCTTCGGCTCCGCCTCCCGTCGTTTTTCTGGGCTGCCGTCGCTCTGATCCAATCCTCCCTCATTGCTTCTTCAATTCTCTGATGAAATTTCTGTTTCTTGCAGGTTTGGGGCAGTGTGTGGTTCAATTTGGATCCTAGATGCAGAGGTATGACATTGCAGTTCATGAACCGAGATGCACTGCATATTTTTTTGTCATTTTTACGTATTCATGTGTTGAAATTAAGGTTTGGTAATCTTCATGATAATTATATTGTTGTTCATGAGAGCATTACTGTCGACTGTTGGAGTCGGCAGATCCCCTGACACTACGAAAGTGTGGAAGGAGTTTGTGGTTCGGTTTGGGCGCGCGGAGACTCAAGAAGGTGAATTGCGATTGGACTCGAGTGACACGGTGGTTTACGTGGTTCGGGCCGCCTGAGCGTAATACCCTACTCCACGGGTGTGTGTATGTTGTATTAACTTGCGAGCTTGAGTGTGCTCGAGAGTCCTCTCCCCGTGTATCGTCGGTTTGTCCTTTTATAACATAAGGACAAACCGTTACAAGTCAGCCTGGCCCGACATGTGGCCCTGGCGGTTATTAGTATTGATACACGAGATTAATTGTTGTTAATAACCCTGTAACGGCTCCGACAGTGCCGTTACAGGTGTTAAGATCGTCCGATTAATTATCATTAACGTGGAATTAATGGTAATTAATCGGGTCTTGAAGTCTGCGGCTGTCCTTTGGAGATCCGGAGCCGTTACAACGTCTCCCGGGGGTTTGAAGCGGCCAGCTCCGACGTATGGACACGTGGCAGCTCCGGAGCTTGCTCGTGGGAAGCGGGAAGCTCCGGGGCGGCCTGCCACGTGTCAGGTCCGGAGCTTCTCTCGGTCAGGGGTTACCTCCGGAGGTGCCGTTTCAGTACCTAGCCCGGAGCTTCACCCTTGTGGGTAACAACTCTGGTCTGTCAGTACACGTGGCAACCTAGAGGTTAACCATGTTGGAGAAGCGGGTCCGGTCACGTCTGGCGTGTGGGCCCCCGAGGGTCTTCAATTTGAGTAGATGTCCTTCCCTTGAGATCTTTGTAACCTCAGGGGGTGTATGGTTTTTAGGGTACCGACAGTGGCCCCCTGGACCTACCTCCGGGGAAGGCCAACGGGATGAAGTCATTCCGCCGGAGGTGGGTCCATACTTGCGACTCTTGAACTGGGTCTTCAAGGGTCTTCGGAGGTGCCTTTGGCGGGGCTTTATGGTTGAGTCCCAACGCGTGGCGCACCTCAGGCGGCAGATAAGATCTTTGACGTGCGGATCTCTCGCAATTGAAGGTCGCCGGTTCCCGATACAAAAACCGTATCGGTTCCGCGCGCCTTGTCAGTCCGCCGCCTTTGGGTTTCCCGCCTCGTGATGACAACTGTTCGCCTGGGTAAGAACCTCGACTTGATCGTCAGGGTGGTCCCGGGCCCTCTTGTCATCGGCTGGGTTGAATTCTTGAGTAGTATCCTTGACTCCCCTGCAGTTTCCATCCAAGCGTTGCGAGGGCTTACTTAAGAAGGAAAGCGCACCGTCGGGAGTTCTTTACGCTTTCCATCTGTTCTTGCGCTCAAACTCCCAACTCGTGCTTTGCTTCTCTTCTCTCGCCTAGCTGTGCTGCGATGGAGTTGGGTCTGCGTGAGAGTCGTTTGAAGACAGAGAGCGATTTGAAGAAGGTCCGAGCCCTCATGGGGTGGTCGTCGGACTTCTTCAACCGTTCGGTTCGCGCCGGAGGAGAGCTTCCCTTTAAAAAGGAGCACTCCGGCGAAATGGTGTACTTTTCATCGTACGCCATGGTGGGGCTGATCCCACCGTTTTCTTCCTTCTTCTTGATGTTGCTGGACTTCTATGGTCTACAGCTATACCACCTTGGCCCCCACTCCCTCCTTCTTGTGTCCATCTTTGTCCACTTCTGCGAGATGTGGGTGGGCATCCCTCCCTGCATCGAGCTCTTCCGCACCTTCTTCACCGTCCAAACCACCGGCCGAAGTGACGAGTACCTTGGCTTCTACTACTTTGTGAAGCGCAAGAAGTGCCCGTTCAAGTACCTCCGGTCGTTCCCTTCCGGGAAGTGGGATGACTGGAAGAAAGATTGGGTAGTCGTCCGGGTGGAGGAGCACGAGCGGTTGGAGCTGCCAGACGGTCTGCCCGGCATTGACACGTCGGTGTGGAGCGAAGTTTCGGTGCTGGCGGCAGCTTTCGACCCCATCCTGTCCAGGATCCGCCAATGTGTGGAGGGAGGACTGACTCCCCAGGCGGTGTTCTGCAACTTCCTGTCCAACAGGTGGGCACCGCTGAAGAGGAGGGAGAAGCTCGCCTGGGCCCTCAACAGCGTGATGGACGAAGACCGGGTCGAGACCGGGTTGAAGTCCAGCATGGTGGGGAAGTCCTTGGAGTTTCACCTCAAGAAATTCCAGCACGGCATCGATGTTGACGGAGAGTACTTGACTCCGCCGCCGGCTTTCCTCCCCCTGAACGTGGAAGTTGAGTTCAGCAGGGAGCTCCGGCGGAAGATGCCCGCGCTTGACGACCTTGGCGTCGTCGAGAGAAGATCGACCGCCCGGTTGGCGATTCCCGGGTTGTCGGAAAGCGGCTCCACCCCTGTCTCTCAGCCAAGAGCTGAGGTCACCGGCAAGGGCAAGGAGCTGGCGGAGGAGCCGGAGAGCCGGAAGAGGAAGCTGCGACATGCTGACGGAAGGTCCGTCGGACTCGCTACTTCCCCGCCAGTTCCCCGTCCTCAGGATGGAAGATCCTCCGCCGCTGTAGCGTCTGTCCCCGTGGTGGGGTCCTTTCGGAGCGCTACTGTTCCGGCGGTGGGATCCTCCCGGAGTGCGGCTGTCCCCGTGATGGGTCCCTCCGGAGGTGCCAGCTCCGGACAGGCGACTCCGGTTCGAGAAGCGGTGAGGGCCTCCAGATCTAGGAGTTCCTCTCGGTCTAGGAGAGCTCCGACCCGGGAAACGCCCGCGGCTACGGCAAGTCCTGGGAGTCCTCCCGGAGCTCCTACGCCGACCGTGGCCAGCCCGGAACGTCCGGGAAAGAGGTTCCGCGCAAGCTGGTGCGTGAGCCTCCCAAGGTAATTTTTCTTGCTTACCTCAATTAACTTTTAATTATAGCATCTGTTTGTTCATTTTCTTCATTCTTCATCTGCAGCGTTCCCAAGAAGGGGAGTGAAGCTCTGCCCTCAGCCACAGTGTCTGAGGCTGCGAGGGCTTCTGCTCCAAGCCCGGTGCCGCCCCAGGCGGAGGCTGCGACAGCTCCGGCGCCGGCTGTCGTGGTCATGGACCTCGATTCGTCTCCAGAAGTTCCCGTGGTAGCGCCGGACCACGGGATTGAAGATGCGCCAGCGGCACCCGCTCCGGAGGTTGAAGCTCCGGGCCCTGGTGCTGCAGAAGTAGATGCTCCGGCTGTTGAGCCGGAGGAAGTAGCGGTCCCGGCTTCAGAGCCGGAGAGTGCTGAAGCCCCGGCGGTTGAGCCGGAGGTAGCTGAAGCCCCGGCATGCGAGCCGGAAGTTGAAGTGGTTCCGGCAATTGAGCCGGTTACTTCTGATGCTCCGGTCGCAGAGCCGGTAATTATTGGAGCGCCGGCTGCAGAGCCAGTGATTGTGGAGGCGCCGGCTGCAGAGCCGGTGGTCGAAGAGGCGAGGGAGCTTGAGCCTCCCTCAGAAGAAGCGCCCCGGCCGGAGCCAGTGGAGGCGACGACGTCGATGGTACCCGTGGCGGAGCCAGAGTGCCTGAACGAAGTCGCCGGCCCCCAGCCTGAGGGGGCGGATGAAGACTTGGTGGCGGGACCTTCTTCGGTGGCGACTGAAGCCTTCCCGGAGGAGTGCCCTAGTGCCTTGGAAGCCCGGGGTTCCGCTCTCGTAGAGTGGGACCCAATTTTTGTAAATGAAGACCCGCTGGAACCAGCGGAGGAGACCCCAGAAGGTCCGGAGCCCATCTCGCTGTCGATGTCCATCGACAACGCTTGCTCCAGTCTGCGCCAAGTCCAACTAGCCTTCCTCCACGACAGCAAGGTTCTTGAAGAGGAGCGCCAAACCCTTAGGAGGTGGCGTAATCGACTCCAATTCGAGACCAAGCTGGCGCAGTCGAGGATTGCTGAAGACAAGGAATGGATCAGGCGGGAGAAGGTCCGCCTGGAGCTCTGGGGTGAGATGCTGGACGAGAGGGAGAGCATGACTCACAACCTCGACGCCCAATCCCGGGAGTACCATGACCAAGCTAAGGCTGCTAATGACGCGGCCAACGCTCGGTTCGGTCAACTCGAGGCCATCAGTACCGCACTCATCAAGCGCCGAGAGGCACTTGAGGGAAGGGAAAAGCAGCTCGAGGATGGGGAGCAAAAACTCCTGGAGCTACGGGATGACGTCTTGCGACGTGAAGAAGAGCTCGCCGAGAAGACAGCTCTGGCGGACAAGGGTATCGAGGAGCGCGCTAAAAAATTGGAAGAGCGCTGCCTCGAGGAGGAGGAGAAGACCTGGGTGCGGGGGCAGGAACTCTACGAGTACGAGTGCGCCCTTGTCGTCCGGGAGAAGAAAATAGAGGCAAGGGAGAAAGACCTGGTCGACCGCCGGAACAAGATCCACCTCCGGGAGGAGGAGCTCGGAAGACTTGAGAAGCGGGTTGCTGCGAAGATTCAGCAAAACGCCAAAGAAGTCGAGCGTCTTTCCCACGAGAATTCGGAGCTGGCGGCGGCCTGGAGGTCCCTGGAAGAGATGAAGGGCCTGAGGAAGACGGACTCCCTGCAAATTTGGGAGTTCCTGAGCAAAGCCGACGATGCGCTGGCGCCTATGGGTTTCAGCCCCGTGCTTCCGGATGATCCGGAGCCGGAGCCGAACCTTGCATTGCAGGCGTTGAGCACTGCGGGCAGCAAGCTCTCCAAGGTGGGCGACGTCATCGCGGACCAGCTTGAGGTCGAGGGGCAATCCCTGGCTAGAAACGTCACAGAGTATGTGTTGACGTGTTACACTAGCCGGAACCCTCGATTCTCTCTGGACCCGGTGCTTGAAGGCCCCGTCGAAGGAGAAGGCGAAGCTACCCGAGCCAGCGTGTCGGAGGTCGCCCAGAAGGTCGCCGAGTTCTTCCATAGGGTCTAGGACTATCTTTCTTAGCCTTTATTTGTATCTTCTCCTCTTCCTCAATTTTGTAATCCCTTGTCTCCAGATGTAATCTCCGGTCTTCTGATGAAATGAAATCCCCAATTTTTCGTGAATTTCATTTTTTGTCTTCAACGTCTTTGTCTTCACTTGGCCCCCTGGTAGATGTGCACAATTTGATTGTGGACATGTACCAAAAGGATGTTGAGTTTTGTTGAAGACAAATTTGCTTCGAACTTGTATAGTTTAGGTCCGAAGTTTTCGATAGTGAAGGTCCCTTGAAGTCGTCGGAGCTTAGAAGCTCCGGCACTGTCCATCGTCAGAGCTTAGTAGCTCCGGCAGTAGCCTCTACCAACACGTTGAGTGTCGATAGTTAATACTTCAAGGTGTCGGAGCTTAGTAGCTCCGGCAATGACCCTTGCCACGCCTGGCTTGCTGGCAACAGACTCTAGTGATAGAGTCTTCTCACCATCTTTAAGTTAACGCCGGTGGGAGTCGGAGCTTGGTTAACTCCGATTTTTCTCCATCAATATAGGGTTCATTTTTCCTGCACACTTAAGCCAAGAAAAATAGTAAAATTCGTTCCTTATCTATAACTTCGTCGCGGCTTACGGTTCTTAAGAGAATTTCAAGTTGAACACGATTTTTAGTACAATTGGATGAATTGTCTTTTCTTTTAGATCCAATTGTCCATGGACCCACCTTACTTTGGCCTGCCGGGATGTAGGTAGAGTGGCGTACTTAGGGTGCTTGACCAGGCTAAGTCGATAGCGCACTCCGGCCCTAGAATGGCTTGGCGGCTTTCAGGCGAGTTGGCCACAGATGATATTTAAATCTAAAAAATCCGACAATTCAACTCGAATCGTACATAAATCGGTCTAACTAGAATTTCTTAAGAATTGCACGTTTCTGTTATAGACAAGAAAGAGAAAAATAAAAATGTCGAGCCTTATGCAAAAATGAATGCACGTGGAGTCTATTTCACATGAAGATGTCTTTCATTATAGGTCCGGGGTACAGGGGAAACAAGTACACTCTTAGGGTATGGAACCAGGCTAAGTGTGTTCGGTTTCTCGTTTAACCCAGGGTAATTAGCTACACTTCTAGTCCGGAGACTGTATCAAGTGTTGCATGAGCTTTCGAAACCTTGCGGGAAAGGTCCGGTTGCTCTCCCGGAGGAACTACCCGACTCTGTACAATGACTCTATAACATACACTTCAAGTTACTTAAGACTCACCTCCGTGGAATTAAGTGTAGAACTTACGGAGGTGCTCGATGTTCCAAGGATTTGGGAGAGGTGTCCCATCCTCAGTAGCCAAGCGAACGCTTCCGGGACGGGATACTTTGATCACTCGGAAGGGTCCTTCCCAGCCGGGGGAGAGTTTGTTTTGCCCTTCTCTGGATAGTATTCTCCGTAGCACCAGATCGCCTTCCTCGAGCTGTCGGTTGTGTACATGCCGCTGATGATAGCGCCGTAGAGCTTGGCGGTATCGGGCATTCCGAACAGCTGCTTGGCACCTTCCCTCCTCGAGGAGGTCTAGGTCTTCACGCCGGAGCTGGTCCTGCGCGGCTTCGTCGAAGGTCCGGACTCGGAGGGAACCCAAGGTGATTTCCGGAGGAAGGATCGCTTCAGCTCCGTACACCAGGAAGAAGGGTGTTTCTCCGGTTGCCCGACTTGGAGAAGTCCTGTTAGCCCATAGAGTGGGCGGAAGCTCTTCGATCCAATTAGCTCCGTGCTTTTTCAAACGCTCATAAGTGCGCGTTTTGAGTCCTTTAAGGATCTCTGCATTTGCTCTCTCGGCTTGTCCATTGCTGGCAGGATGAGCTACGGAAGCGTAGCAAACTTGTATGCCGAGGTCTTCGCAATATCCTTGAAATGCGGAGCTTGTGAACTGAGTCCCATTATCAGTGATGATCTTATTTGGGACTCCGAATCTGCTCACGATAGATTGTAGAAAATTGATTGCAGATTGTTTGTTGATCGTCACAACAGGAGTAGCTTCCGGCCACTTGGTGAACTTGTCGATGGCGACGTACAGGAACTTGTAACCTCCGACGGCTCTTGGGAAGGGTCCCAAGATGTCCATCCCCCACACAGCGAAAGGCCACGTAGGAGGTATCATTTGTAAGGGCTGAGCAGGTGTATGAATTTGCTTTGCATGAAATTGGCATGCTTTGCATTTCTTCACTAGCTCAGTAGCATCCTGGAGTGCTGTAGGCCAGTAGAAGCCGTGCCGAAAGGCTTTTCCGACCAGCGTGCGGGAAGACGCGTGGTTCCCACACTCACCTCCATGGATTTCTGCGAGGAGCTCGCAGCCTTCTTCCCTTGTGATGCACCGCATTAGGATGCCGTTGGCACCGCGCCGGTAGAGATCCCCTTCTACCAACGTGTATCTTTTAGCCAATCTGACTACCCAGTCAGCGGATACATCATCGTCAGGAAGGATGTTGTCTTTCAAGTAGTTCCGGATCTCCGAGATCCATGCATCGGAACTAACTTGAGCATTTGAGTCTTGCGTGCTGGGTTGCTCGGAGCTTCCGGCAGCACCTACGACTCTTGATGGCTGCCATGGTAACAGGGCCATCGGGACCGTCAGCTTCGGGATGCTGATCTCGCCCCCTTCGTTCAGTTCGGCAGGCTGAACTGTGGGTTTTGACAACCTCCGGACAAAGGTTCCGTCTGGAGCCGGAGCTCCGGTTGACGCCTTGGTCGAGAGTTCGTCAGCTTCAGCGTTGTGAGCACGCTGAACATGGTGTAGTCTAGGACTTCGAAGTCCTTCTGAAGCCTCTGGACTTCAAGGAGATAAGCAGCCAGCTGGAGATTATTGCAGGAGCATTCACCCTTCACCTGTTTGATGACAAGTTGTGAATCTCCTTTGACCAGCAACTGCTTGACACCATATGATAGTGCCACCTTTAATCCATATATGAGTGCTTCGTACTCCGCCATGTTGTTGGTTGCCTTGAAGTCAAGGTGTACCATGTATTTCACCTTCTCCCCGGTTGGTGCGAGGAGAAGGATTCCAGCTCCGGCTCCTTGCTTCTGCATGGAGCCGTCGAAGTAAAGGGTCCAGTGAGGCTTAGTGAAGGCCGAAACTTGTGGTTCCGTCTTTTGCTCGCTGGGGCCCCCAGGGTTTAATGGAGAGGGAGTCCATTCTGCCACGAAATCTGCCAACGCTTGACTCTTGATTGCTTGTCTTGGAATGAATTCGAGGTCGAATTCAGTCAGTTCCGCTGCCCACTTTGCTATATTCCCAGTTGAATTGGGATTATGCAGGATCGCTCGAAGTGGATATGAGGTTACCACCGAGACTTTGTGAGCTTGGAAATAGTGTCGAAGCTTCCTTGAGGCAATAAGAACTGCATAAAGCAGCTTATGCGCCTCTAGGTATCGAGTCTTGGCATCATGTAACACTTCACTGATGAAGTATACTGGGCGTTGAATGGTCCGGACTCTCCCAAAGGGGTCCGGAGCTTCCTCTCCATTGATCCGGGCCCTGTCGGAGGGGTCCAGACTATCTTCGGGGACCTCCGGGTTCTGGGTGAAGGAACCCGGAGCTTCTTCAGGAATGACCTGGATCCGATCGGAAGGATCCGGGTCCTCTGAAGTGGCTTCTTGTGGGTTCAAGTCTGGGAGCTGGGACCCAGACCCGCTTTCAGGAACCTCCAGATCCTCCCGAAGAGATCTGGATTCCTGAGTATTGGGTAGTTCCGGTCTCTCCGCAACCAGAACCATACTGACGACTTCGTCAGCTGCTGAAATGTAAAGCAATAAAGGCTCACCAGGGTTCGGAGCTACCAAGACTGGTAGGGTGGTGAGGAACTGTTTCAGCTCCTGAAATGCCTTCTCTGCTTCTTCAGACCATTGGAATGGTCCGGACTTCCTCAGTAACTTGAAGAAGGGAAGTGCCCTTTCCGCCAGTCTTGAAATGAACCGGCTAAGGGCTGCTAGACATCCGGTTAATTTCTGGACGTCTTTGATGCGGGTTGGTGGCCGCATGTCTTCAATGGCTTTTATCTTCGCCGGATTAGCCTCTATGCCCCGGTGACTTACCAGGAAACCAAGAAGCTTTCCGGAACTAACCCCGAAGATGCACTTGTCTGGGTTTAGCTTCGTGCGGGTGGCCCGCAGCTTGTCGAAGACAGCCTGTAAGGTGTCCAAGAGGGACTCCTTGTTCTTGACTTTAACCACGATGTCATCAACGTACACTTCCACTATGTCTCTGATGAGTTCTTCGAAAGTTTTGTACATTGCTCGTACAAAAGTTGAAGCTGCATTCTTGAGACCAAAAGGCATGGCTGTGTAACAATACAATCCATCCACTGTGATGAATGAAGTATGTTCTTCATCTTCCCTAGACATCCGGATTTGATGGTATCCTGAATATGCGTCTAGAAAACACAGTAACTCACACCCGGAGGTGGAATCCACTATCTGGTCTATTCTAGGTAGTGGGAATGGATCTTTTGGACATGCCTTATTCAGTGTGGTGTAGTCGATGCACATCCGAAGTTTCCCGCCGGCTTTAGGCACAACGACTGGGTTTGCCAGCCATTTTGGATGGTAGACTTCTCGGATGAATCCGGCTTCGAGCAACTTCTTCACTTCTTGTCGGATGAAGTTCTGTCGCTCTACAGATTGCTTCCGAGGTTTCTGGTGCACAGGCCGAGCGTCGGGGTAAATCTTCAGATTGTGCTCAATCACTCTTTTTTATTACTTTGTAATCCTGTTTTCATTGTTTTCCAATTGCCAATGATTGTGTGTCGATGTCATGGTGTTGCAAATAATGTTGTCGGTACCCTAAAAACCATACACCCCCTGAGGTTACAAAGATCTCAAGGGAAGGACATCTACTCAAATTGAAGACCCTCGGGGGCCCACACGCCAGACGTGACCGGACCCGCTTCTCCAACATGGTTAACCTCTAGGTTGCCACGTGTACTGACAGACCAGAGTTGTTACCCACAAGGGTGAAGCTCCGGGCTAGGTACTGAAACGGCACCTCCGGAGGTAACCCCTGACCGAGAGAAGCTCCGGACCTGAGACGTGGCAGGCCGCCCCGGAGCTTCCCGCTTCCCACGAGCAAGCTCCGGAGCTGCCACGTGTCCATACGTCGGAGCTGGCCGCTTCAAACCCCCGGGAGACGTTGTAACGGCTCCGGATCTCCAAAGGACAGCCGCAGACTTCAAGACCCGATTAATTACCATTAATTCCACGTTAATGATAATTAATCGGACGATCTTAACACCTGTAACGGCACTGTCGGAGCCGTTACAGGGTTATTAACAACAATTAATCTCGTGTATCAATACTAATAACCGCCAGGGCCACATGTCGGGCCAGGCTGACTTGTAACGGTTTGTCCTTATGTTATAAAAGGACAAACCGACGATACACGGGGAGAGGACTCTCGAGCACACTCAAGCTCGCAAGTTAATACAACATACACACACCCGTGGAGTAGGGTATTACGCTCAGGCGGCCCGAACCACGTAAACCACCGTGTCACTCGAGTCCAATCGCAATTCACCTTCTTGAGTCTCCGCGCGCCCAAACCGAACCACAAACTCCTTCCACACTTTCGTAGTGTCAGGGGATCTGCCGACTCCAACAGTCGACAGTTGGCGCGCCAGGTAGGGGCGCCTGAGATCTTCAAGAATGGTGAATTCTGCGGCAGGATCATCCAACGGGCAACCTGCTGCTCAGGCTGTCGGAGGCAATCCCTCCAGCATGCAGCCACCGGCAGGAGCCTCAGTTACAGCGGGAGTCACACTCCCACCACCACCATCTTCTCCGGCAAGACATGCCGAACGCCATGATGGTGCACCGGCGTCACATTCTGCGCCGGCAAGTCGTGACAACCCAGAACACGCGCTCCATGTAGCGCGTGCTCTCCTTCAGCGACCACCACCTCCAGATGCATCTCAAGGTGCCGTGGAGCAATGGAGAGCTGATATTGAGCATTTGGTCGCAGCAGCGGCCGAACGCCTCAACCATCAGGGTCCACCTCTGTCGGTACCCTAAAAACCATACACCCCCTGAGGTTACAAAGATCTCAAGGGAAGGACATCAACTCAAATTGAAGACCCTCGGGGGCCCACTCGCCAGACGTGACCGGACCCGCTTCTCCAACATGGTTAACCTCTAGGTTGCCACGTGTACTGTCAGCCCAGAGCTATTACCCGCAAGGGTGAAGCTCCGGGCCAAGTACTGAAACGGCACCTCCGGAGGTAGCCCCCGACCGAGAGAAGCTCCGGACATGACACGTGCCAGGTCACCCCGGAGCTTCCCGCTTCTCCCAAGCAAGCTCCGGAGCTGCCACGTGTCCACACGACGGAGCTAGATGCTTAAAGCCCCCGGGAGACGTTGTAACGGCTCCGGATCTCCAAAGGACAGCCGCAGACTTCAAGATCCGATTAATTACCATTAATTCCACGTTAATGATAATTAATCGGACAGCCTTAACACCTGTAACGGCACTGTCGGAGCCGTTACAGGGTTATTAACAACAATTAATCTCGTGTATCAATACTAATAACCGCCAGGGCCACATGTCGGGCCAGGCTGACTTGTAACGGTTGGTCCTTGTACTATAAAAGGACAAACCGACGATACACAGAGGGGCGAACACTCTGAAGCTCACCAGTTAATACAACAAACACACACCCGTGGAGTAGGGTATTACGCTCAGGCGACCCGAACCACGTAAACCACCGTGTCACTCGTGTCCAAATCGCATTTCACTTTCTTAGATCTCCGCGCGCCCAGACCGAACCACAAACTCCTTCAAACACTTTTCATAGTGTTAGGGGATCTGCCGACTTCAACAGTCGACAGTTGGCGCGCCAGGAAGGGGCGCCTGAGATCTTCAAGAATGGTGAATTCTGCAGCTGGATCATCCAACGGGCAACCTGCTGCTCAGACTGTCGGAGGCAATCCCTCCAACATGCAACCACCGGCAGGAGCCTCAGTTCCAGCGGGAGTCACACTCCCACCACCACCATCTTCTCCGGCAAGACATGCCGAACGACATGATGGTGCACCGGCGTCACATTCAGCGCCGGCAAGTCGTGACAACCCAGAACACGCGCTCCATGCAGCGCGTGCTCTCCTTCAGCGACCACCACCTCCGGACGCATCTCAAGGTGCCATGGAGCAATGGAGAGCTGATATTGAGCATTTGGTCGCGGCAGCGGCCGAACGCCTCAACAATCAGGGTCCACCTCCTTCAGGGCGGGCCCCGTCGCAGCGACGAACGTTGTCTGGAAGACTTGGTCCACATGTCTCCAACAACCGGAGAAGAGCTGCGTCACAGCAAGTGACGTCGTTGCCCTCTGGGGCACGACGTGCCCATACTGCATCTCGGCTTTCGACACACGACCTCCGAGCGGAGCTTGATCGCCGATACCGCCAACAGGATGGCCGTGTCCACATCGAGCGAGCTCGAGAAAGACGAGATGCTCAAGATCTTTCTACTCTGGAAGGAGTAGGAGGAGGCTGTTCCGCCCTAGCCATGCACCTGCGTATGGTTAGATGGCCACAGAAGTTCCGGCCACACTTGCCGGAAAAATTCGACGGGACTGTCAATCCCGTAGAATTTCTACAGATATACTCCACTGCGATCCTAGCAGCTGGAGGAAATGAAGCTGTAATGGCCAATTACTTTCCAGTGGCCTTAATTGGGACTGCTAGGTCCTGGTTTATGAGCCTTCCACCCAACTCTATCGACAGTTGGGAGGAGCTATGCCGCCAGTTCACCGCCAATTTCGGGAGTTCATACACCCGTCCGGGCACCGAACTGGACCTTTTTGCGGTCGTGCAAAAAGGAGGGGAATCTTTGCGGTCATTCATCCAGAGATTCTCTCAGGTACGTAACACAATCCCTTCTATCTCAAGCGCTTCTGTCATTGTAGCATTCAGACAGGGTGTACGAGACAAGAAGATGTTGGAGAAACTGGCGATCAAAGAGATCACCAGTGTCACGGAGCTCTTCAGCCTGGCTGACAAATGTGCCAGAGCTGCGGAGGGCCGTGAAATGCACTCCAAACCAGCCTTGGAGGATCATAAAAAATCCTCCAAAGAAGAAGTCGCTACCTCCGGGAGTGGCAAAAAGAAAAAGAAGACCAACGGTAAGAAGAAGCCGTCGGCCGGCACATCCAACGTTGCAGCCACTGCAACTCCTGGTGGCCGGGGGCCACGCCCCGAGAAGCGACCTCGACCGTCTTCCGAAGACGGTGGCAAATCCAAGATGTGGTGCCCCATTCACAAAACGGGCAGCCACAGGCTGGAGGATTGCCGGGAGGTCCAAAACCTTGCCGAGCGCTACCACAAGCGCCGGGAAGGGTCTCCCTTCCGCCAGAGGGAGGGAAAACAAAAGGTCGATGAAGCTCCGGCTGAAGAGGAGTTAGGGTTTCAAGACCCCAAAAAGGTCTTGAAAGCCGTCTACACCTCCGTCGACGATGATTCCGACGTCTCCGACAACGAACGTCGAAAAACCATGAACACCATCTTTGGTGGATCATGGGACATCACCTCTCGTCGCGTCATTAAGACCATGCGACGGGATATGGCTGCTGTAGCTCCTACAGCTAGACCGGAGCCACATCGAAAGTGGATGGACACACCCATCACTTTCGATGCTTCGGATTGTCCTCAAAGCATGGTCGGAGCTGGCCAGCTGCCCTTGATGGTATCCCCCACCATCAACAACATCCAGCTCCATCATGTCCTGGTAGATGGAGGTTCGGGGCTTAATCTCATCAGCTTCGAAGCTTTCACTAAGCTTCAGCTTCGACCTTCAGACCTCCAGCCCTCTCGACCTTTCTCCGGAGTAGGTCCGGGGGCCATAACCCCACTCGGAGCTATCACTCTCCCTGTTACCTTCGGGACCCGGGAGAAGTATCGCACCGAAAAGTTGGTCTTCGACGTCGCTCAGATCAACTTACCATTCAACGCCATTTTGGGTAGACCTGCCCTGTACAAATTCATGGCAGCTGCTCATTATGGATACCTGGTGTTGAAGATACCGACACCAGTAGGCGTTCTCCGGATCCGTGGAGATCGCACTGCCGGAGTAACTGCTCTGGAAGAACTCCATGCACTCACCACAGCGCAAGAGGAGGATTCCAGACAGAAGCAAGCTCCACAACCTCCGAGCATTCGTCAACGAGGCTCGACCTCTGCACCCCGTGTGCAGCCAAGCGGCGACACCGACATTCCCGTCAAAGTCGTCCAAATTGGTTCCGATGTCACTCAAACTACCCGCATATCGGGTGGCTTGAACGACAAATAGGAACTCGCGCTCATCACTTTCCTCCGGGCTAATGTTGACGTGTTTGCCTGGCAACCGTCACAAATGCCTGGGATCCCCAGGGAAGTGATTGAGCACAATCTGAAGATTTACCCCAACGCTCGACCTGTACACCAGAAACCTCGGAAGCAATCTGTAGAGCGACAGAACTTCATCCGACAAGAAGTGAAGAAGTTGCTCGAAGCCGGATTCATCCGAGAAGTCTACCATCCAAAATGGCTGGCAAACCCAGTCGTTGTGCCTAAGGCCGGCGGGAAACTTCGGATGTGCATCGACTACACCACACTGAATAAGGCATGTCCAAAAGATCCATTCCCACTACCTAGAATAGACCAGATAGTGGATTCCACCTCTGGGTGTGAGTTGCTGTGTTTTCTAGACGCATATTCAGGATATCATCAAATCCGGATGTCTAGGGAAGATGAAGAACATACTTCATTCATCACAGTGGATGGATTGTATTGTTACACAGCCATGCCTTTTGGTCTCAAGAATGCAGCTTCAACTTTTGTACGAGCAATGTACAAAACTTTCGAAGAACTCATCAGAGACATAGTGGAGGTGTACGTTGATGACATTGTGGTCAAAGTCAAAAACAAGGAGTCCCTCTTGGATACCTTGCAGGCTGTCTTCGACAAGCTGCGGGCCACCCGCACGAAGCTAAACCCAGACAAGTGCGTCTTCGGGGTTAGTTCCGGAAAGCTTCTTGGTTTCCTGGTAAGTCACCGGGGTATAGAGGTTAATCCGGCGAAGATAAAAGCCATCGAAGACATGCGGCCACCAACCCGCATCAAAGACGTCCAAAAATTAACTGGATGTCTAGCAGCCCTCAGTCGATTCATTTCAAGACTGGCGGAAAGGGCACTTCCCTCCTTCAAGTTACTGAGGAAGTCCGGACCATTCCAATGGTCTGAAGAGGCAGAGAAGGCATTCCAGGAGCTGAAACATTTCCTCACCACTCTACCAGTCTTGGTAGCTCCGAACCCTGGTGAGCCTTTATTGCTTTATATTTCAGCAGCTGACGAAGTCGTCAGTATGGTTCTGGTTGCGGAGAGACCGGAACTACCCAATACTCAGGAATCCAGATCCCTTCGGGAGGATCCGGAGATTCCCGAAAGCAGGTCTGGGTCCCAGCTCCCAGACTTGAATCCTCAAGAAGCCACTTCAGAGGACCCGGATCCTTCTGATAGGATCCAGGTCATTCCTGAAGAAGCTCCGGGTTCCTCCACCCAGAACCCGGAGGTCCTCGAATATAGTTTGGACCCCTCCGACAGGGTCCGGATCAATGGAGAGGAAGCTCCGGACCCCTCCGGGAGGGTCCGGACCGTTCAACGCCCAGTATACTTCATCAGTGAAGTGTTACATGATGCCAAGACTCGATACCTAGAGGTACATAAGATGCTCTACGCAGTTCTTATTGCCTCAAGGAAGCTTCGACACTATTTCCAAGCTCACAAAGTCTCGGTGGTAACCTCATATCCACTTCGAGCGATTCTGCATAATCCCAATTCAACTGGGAATATAGCGAAGTGGGCAGCGGAACTGGCTGAATTCGACCTCGAATTCATTCCAAGACAAGCAATCAAGAGTCAAGCGTTGGCAGATTTCGTGGCAGAATGGACTCCCTCTCCATTAAACCCTGGGGGCCCCAGCGAGCAGAAGAAGGAACCGCAAGTTCCGGCCTTCACTAAGCCTCACTGGACCCTTTACTTCGACGGCTCCATGCAGAAGCAGGGAGCCGGAGCTGGAGTCCTTCTCCTCACACCAACCGGGGAGAAGGTAAGATACATGGTGCACCTTGATTTCAAGGCAACCAACAACATGGTGGAGTACGAAGCACTCATATATGGATTAAAGGTGGCACTATCCTTTGGTGTCAAGCAGTTGCTGGTCAAAGGAGATTCACAACTTGTTATCAAACAGGTGAAGGGTGAATGCTCCTGCAATAATCTCCAGCTGGCTGCTTATCTCCTTGAAGTCCAGAGGCTTCAGAAGGACTTCGAAGTCCTAGACCTTCACCATGTTCAGCGTGCTCACAACGTTGAAGCTGACGAACTCTCGACCAAGGCGTCAACCGGAGCTCCGGCTCCAGACGGAACCTTTGTCCGGAGGATGTCAAAACCCACAGTTCAGCCTGCCGAGCTGAACGAAGGGGGCGAGATCAGCATCCCGAAGCTGACGGTCCCGATGGCCCTGTTACCATGGCAGCCATCAAGGGTCGTAGGTGCTGCCGGAAGCTCCGAGCAACCCAGCACGCAAGACTCAAATGCTCAAGTCAGTTCCGATGCATGGATCTCGGAGATCCGGAACTACTTGAAAGACAACATCCTTCCTGACGATGATGTATCCGCTGACCGGGTAGTCAGATTGGCTAAAAGATACACGTTGGTAGAAGGGGATCTCTACCGGCGCGGTGCCAACGGCATCCTAATGCGGTGCATCACAAGGGAAGAAGGCTGCGAGCTCCTCGCAGAAATCCATGGAGGCGAGTGTGGGAACCACGCGTCTTCCCGCACGCTGGTCGGAAAAGCCTTTCGGCACGGCTTCTACTGGCCAACAGCGCTCCAGGATGCTACTGAGCTAGTGAAGAAATGCAAAGCATGCCAAGTTCATGCAAAGCAAATTCATACACCTGCTCAGCCCTTACAAATGATACCTCCTACGTGGCCTTTCGCCGTGTGGGGGATAGACATCTTGGGACCCTTCCCAAGAGCCGTCGGAGGTTACAAGTTCCTGTATGTCGCCATCGACAAGTTCACCAAGTGGCCGGAAGCTACTCCTGTTGTGACGATCAACAAACAATCTGCAATCAATTTTTTACAATCTATCGTGAGCAGATTCGGAGTCCCAAACAAGATCATCACTGATAATGGGACTCAGTTCACAAGCTCCTCATTTCAAGGATATTGCGAAGACCTCGGCATACAAGTTTGCTACGCTTCCGTAGCTCATCCTGCCAGCAATGGGCAAGCCGAGAGAGCAAACGCAGAGATCCTTAAAGGACTCAAAACGCGCACTTATGAGCGTTTGAAAAAGCACGGAGCTAATTGGATCGAAGAGCTTCCGCCCACTCTATGGGCTAACAGGACTTCTCCGAGTCGGGCAACCGGAGAAACACCCTTTTTCCTGGTGTATGGAGCAGAAGCGATCCTTCCTCCGGAAATCACCTTGGGTTCCCTCCGAGTCCGGACCTTCGACGAAGCCGCGCAGGACCAGCTCCGGCGTGAAGACCTAGACCTCCTCGAGGAGGGAAGGTGCCAAGCAGCTGTTCGGAATGCCCGATACCGCCAAGCTCTACGGCGCTATCATCAGCGGCATGTACACAACCGACAGCTCGAGGAAGGCGATCTGGTGCTACGGAGAATACTATCCAGAGAAGGGCAAAACAAACTCTCCCCCGGCTGGGAAGGACCCTTCCGAGTGATCAAAGTATCCCGTCCCGGAAGCGTTCGCTTGGCTACCGAGGATGGGACACCTCTCCCAAATCCTTGGAACATCGAGCACCTCCGTAAGTTCTACACTTAATTCCACGGAGGTGAGTCTTAAGTAACTTGAAGTGTATGTTATAGAGTCATTGTACAGAGTCGGGTAGTTCCTCCGGGAGAGCAGCCGGACCTTTCCCGAAAGGTTTGAAAAGCTCATGCAACACTTGATACAGTCTCCGGACTAGAAGTGTAGCTAATTACCCTGGGTTAAACGAGAAACCAAACACACTTAGCCTGGTTACGTACCCTAAGAGTGTACTTGTTTCCCCTGTACCCCGGACCTATAATGAAAGACATCTTCATGTGAAATAGACTCCACGTGCATTCATTTTTGCATAAGGCTCGACATTTTTATTTTTCTCTTTCTTGTCTATAACAGAAATGTGCAATTCTTAAGAAGTTCTAGTTTAACCGGTTTATGTACGATTTGGGTTGAATTGTCAGATTTTTTAGATTTAAATATCGTCTGTGGCCAACTCGCCTGAAAGCCGCCAAGCCATTCTAGGGCTGGAGTGCGCTATCGACTTAGCCTGGTCAAGCACCCTAAGTACGCCACTCTACCTACACCCCGGCAGGCCAAAGTAAGGTGGGTCCATGGACAATTAGATCTAAAAGAAAAGACAATTCATCCAATCATACTAAAAATCGTGTTCAACTTGAAATTCTCTTGAGAACCGTAAGCCGCAACGAAGTTATAGATAAGGAACGAATTTTACTGTTTTTCTTGGCCTAAGTGTGCAGGAAGAATAAACCCAACATTGATGGAGAAAAATCGGAGTTAACCAAGCTCCGACTCCCACCGGCGTTAACTTGAAGATGGTGAGAAGACTCTATCACTAGAGTCTGTTGCCAGCAAGCCAGGCGTGGCAAGGGTCATTGCCGGAGCTACTAAGCTCCGACACCTTGAAGTATTAACTATCGACACTCAACGTGTTGGTAGAGGCTATTGCCGGAGCTACTAAGCTCCGACGATGGGCAATGCCGGAGCTTCTAAGCTCCGACGACTTCAAGGGACCTTCACTATCGAAGACTTCGGACCTAAACTACACGAGTTCGAAGCAAATTTGTCTTCAACAAAACTCAACATCCTTTTGGTACATGTCCACAATCACATTGTGCACATCTACCAGGGGGCCAAGTGAAGACAAAGATGTTGAAGACAAAAAATGAAATTCACGAAAAATTGGGGATTTCATTTCATTTGAAGACCAGAGATTACATCTGGGGACAAAGGATTACAAAATTGAGGAAGAAGAGAAGATACAAATAAAGGCTAAGAAAGATAGTCCTAGACCCTATGGAAGAACTCGGCGACCTTCTGGGCGACCTCCGACACGCTGCCTCGGGTAGCTTCGCCCTCTCCTTCGACGGGACCTTCAAGCACCGGGTCCAGAGAGAATCGAGGGTTCCGGCTAGTGTAACACGTCAATACATACTCTGTGACGTTTCTAGCCAGGGATTGCCCCTCGACCTCAAGCTGGTCCGCGATGACGTCGCCCACCTTGGAGAGCTTGCCACCCGCAGCGCTCAACGCCTGCAATGCAAGGTCCGGCTCCGGCTCCGGATCATCCGGAAGCACGGGGCTGAAACCCATAGGCGCCAGCGCATCGTCGGCCTTGCTCAGGAACTCCCAAATTTGCAGGGAGTCCGTCTTCCTCAGGCCCTTCATTTCTTCCAGGGACCTCCGGGTCGCCGCCAGTTCTGAGTTCTCGCGGGAGAGGCGCTCAACTTCTTTGGCGTTTTGCTGAATTTTCGCAGCAACCCGCTTTTCGAGTCTCCCGAGCTCCTCCTCCCGGAGGTGGATCTTGTTCCGACGGTCGACCAGGTCTTTCTCCCTAGCCTCTATTTTCTTCTCCCGGGCGATGAGGGCACACTCATACTCGTAGAGTTCCTGCCCTCGCACCCAGGTCTTCTCCTCCTCTTCGAGGCAGCGCTCTTCCAATTTTTTAGCGCGCTCCTCGAGGCCCTTGTCCGCCAGAGCTGTCTTCTCGGCGAGCTCTTCTTCACGTCGCAAGACGTCATCCCGTAGCTCCAGGAGTTTTTGCTCCTCATCCTCGAGCCGCTTTTCCCTTCCCTCAAGCGCCTCTCGGCGCTTGATGAGTGCGGTACTGATGGCTTCGAGTTGATCGAACCGGGCGTTGGCCGCATCATTGGCAGCTTTAGCTTGGTCGTGGTACTCCCGGGATTGGGCGTCGAGGTTGTGAGTCATGCTCTCCCTCTCGTCCAGCATCTCACCCCAGAGCTCCAAGCGGACCTTCTCCCGCTTGATCCATTCCTTGTCCGCAGCGATCCTCGACTGCGCCAACTTGGTTTCGAATTGGAGTCTATTACGCCACCTCCTAAGGGTTTGGCGCTCCTCGTCAAGAACCTTGCTGTCGTGGAAGAAGGCTAGTTGGACTTGGCGCAGACTGGAGCAAGCGTTGTCGATGGACATCGACAGCGAGATGGGCTCCGGACCTTCTGGGGTCTCCTCCGCTGGTTCCAGCGGGTCTTCATTTACAAAAATTGGGTCCCACTCTGCGAGAGCGGAACCCCGAGCTTCCAAGGCACTAGGGCCCTCCTCCGGGATGGCCTCAGTCGCCACTGAAGAAGGTCCCGCCACCAAATCTTCATTCGCCCCCTCAGGCTGGGGGCCGGCGACTTCGTTCAGGCACTCTGGCTCCGCCACGGGTACCATCGACGTCGTCGCCTCCAATGGCTCCGGCCGGGACGCTTCTTCTGAGGGGAGCTCAAGCTCCCCCGCCTCCACCACCACCGGCTCTGCAGCCGGCGCTCCAATAACTACCGGCCTTGCGACCGGAGCTTCAGAAGTAACCGGCTCAATTGCCGGAACCACTTCAACTTCCGGCTCGCACGCCGGGGCTTCAGCTGCCTCCGGCTCGACCGCCGAAGCTCCAGCATTTTCCGGCTCTGAAGCCGGGACCGCTACTTCCTCCGGCTCGACAGCCGGAGCATCTACTTCTGCAGCACCAGGGCCCGGAGCTTCAACCTCCGGAGTGGGTGCCGCTGGCGCATCTTCAATCCCGTGGTCCGGCGCTACCACGGGAACTTCTGGAGACGAGTCGAGGTCCATGACCACGACAGCCGGCGCCGGAGCTGTCGCAGCCTCTGCCTGGGGCAGCACCGGAGCTGGAGCAGAAGCCCTCTTAGCCTCAGACACTGTGGCTGAGGGCGGAGCTTCACTCCCCTTTTTAGGAACGCTGCGGATGAAGAATGAAGAAATTGAGCAAACAGATGCTATAATTAAAAGTTAATTGAGGTAAGCAAGAAAAATTACCTTGGGAGGCTCACGCACCAGCTTGCGCAGAACCTCTTTCCCGGACGTTCCGGGCTGGCCACGGTCGGCGTAGGAGCTCCGGGAGGACTCCCAGGACTTGCCGTAGCCACGGGCGTTTCCCGGGTCGAAGTTCTCCTTGACCGAGAGGAACTCCTAGACCTGGAGGCCCTCACCGCTTCTCGAACCGGAGCCGCCCGTCCGGAACTGGCACCACCGGAGGGACCCGTCACAGGAACAGCTGCACTCCGGGAGGATCCCACCGCCGGAACAGTAGCGCTTCGAAAAGACCCCACCACGGGGACAGATGCTACAGCGGCGGAGGATCTTCCTTCCTGAGGACGGGGAACCGGCGGTGAAGTAGCAAGCCCGACGGACCTTCCGTCAGCATGTCGCAGTTTCCTCTTCCGGTTCTCCGGCTCCTCCGCCAGCTCCTTGCCCTTGCCGGTGACCTCAGCTCTTGGCTGAGAGACAGGGGCGGAGCCGCCTTCCGACAACCCGGGGATCGCCAACGGGGCGGTCGATCTTCTCTCGACGACGCCAAGGTCGTCAAGCGCGGGCATCTTCCGCCGGAGCTCCCTGCTGAACTCAACTTCCTCGTTCAGGGGGAGGAAAGCCGGTGGCGGAGTCAAGTACGCTCCGTCTACATCGATGCCGTGCTGGAATTTCTTGAGGTGAAACTCCAAGGACTTCCCCACCATGCTGGACTTCAACCCGGTTTCAACCCGGTCTTCGTCCATCACGCTGTTGAGGGCCCAGGCGAGCTTCTCCCTCCTCTTCAGCGGTGCCCACCTGTTGAACAGGAAGTTGCAGAACACCGCCTGGGGAGTCAATCCTCCCTCCACACATTGGCGGATCCTTGATAGGACGGGATCGAAGGCTGCCGCCAGCACCGGAACTTCGCTCCACACCGACGTGTCAATGCCAGGCAGACCTTCTGGCAGCTCCAACCGCTCATGCTCCTCCACCCGGACAACTACCCAATCTTTCTTCCAGTCATCCCACTTCCCGGAAGGGAACGACCGGAGGTACTTGAACGGGCACTTCTTGCGCTTCACAAAGTAGTAGAAGCCAAGGTACTCGTCACTTCGGCCGGTGGTTTGGACGGTGAAGAAAGTGCGGAAGAGCTCGATGCAGGGAGGAATGCCCACCCACATCTCGCAGAAGTGGACAAAGATGGACACAAGGAGAAGGGAGTGAGGGCCAAGGTGGTATAGCTGCAGACCATAGAAGTCCAGCAGCATCAAAAAGAAGGAAGAAAATGGTGGGATCAGCCCCACCATGGCATACGATGAAAAGTATACCATTTCGCCGGAGTGCTCCTTTTTAAAGGGAAGCTCTCCTCCGGTGCGGATTGAACGGTTGAAGAAGTCCGACGACCACCCCATGAGGGTTCGGACCTTCTTCAGATCGCTCTCCGTCTTCAAACGACTCTCACGCAGACCCAACTCCATCGCAGTACAGCTAGGCGAGAGAAGAAAAGCAAAGCACGAGTTGGGAGTTTGAGCGCAAGAACAGATGGAAAGCGTAAAGAACTCCCGACGGTGCGCTTTCCTTCTTAAGTAAGCCCTCACAACGCTTGGATGGAAACTGCAGGGGAATCAAGCATACTACTCAAGAATTCAACCCAGCCGATGACAAGAGGGCCCGGGACCACCCCGACGACCAAGTCGAGGCTCTTACCCAGGCAAACAGTTGTCATCACGAGGCGGGAAACCCAAAGGCGGCGGACTGACAAGGCGCGCGGAACCGATACGGTTTTCGTATCGGGAACCGACGACCTTCAATTGCGAGAGATCCGCACGTCAAAGATCTTATCTGCCGCCTGAGGTGCGCCACGCGTCGGGACTCAACCATAAAGCCCCGCCAAAGGCACCTCCGAAGACTCTTGAAGACCCAGTTCAAGAGTCACAAGTATGGACCCACCTCCGGCGGAACGACTTCATCCCGTTGGCCTTCCCCGGAGGTAGGTCCAGGGGGCCACTGTCGGTACCCTAAAAACCATACACCCCCTGAGGTTACAAAGATCTCAAGGGAAGGACATCAACTCAAATTGAAGACCCTCGGGGGCCCACTCGCCAGACGTGACCGGACCCGCTTCTCCAACATGGTTAACCTCTAGGTTGCCACGTGTACTGTCAGCCCAGAGCTATTACCCGCAAGGGTGAAGCTCCGGGCCAAGTACTGAAACGGCACCTCCGGAGGTAGCCCCCGACCGAGAGAAGCTCCGGACATGACACGTGCCAGGTCACCCCGGAGCTTCCCGCTTCTCCCAAGCAAGCTCCGGAGCTGCCACGTGTCCACACGACGGAGCTAGATGCTTAAAGCCCCCGGGAGACGTTGTAACGGCTCCGGATCTCCAAAGGACAGCCGCAGACTTCAAGATCCGATTAATTACCATTAATTCCACGTTAATGATAATTAATCGGACAGCCTTAACACCTGTAACGGCACTGTCGGAGCCGTTACAGGGTTATTAACAACAATTAATCTCGTGTATCAATACTAATAACCGCCAGGGCCACATGTCGGGCCAGGCTGACTTGTAACGGTTGGTCCTTGTACTATAAAAGGACAAACCGACGATACACAGAGGGGCGAACACTCTGAAGCTCACCAGTTAATACAACAAACACACACCCGTGGAGTAGGGTATTACGCTCAGGCGACCCGAACCACGTAAACCACCGTGTCACTCGTGTCCAAATCGCATTTCACTTTCTTAGATCTCCGCGCGCCCAGACCGAACCACAAACTCCTTCAAACACTTTTCATAGTGTTAGGGGATCTGCCGACTTCAACGGTCGACAACCTCCTTCAGGGCGGGCCCCGTCGCAGCGACGAACGTTGTCTGGAAGACTTGGTCCACATGTCTCCAACAACCGGAGAAGGGCTGCGTCACAGCAAGTGACGTCGTTGCCCTCTGGGGCACGACGTGCCCATACTGCATCTCGGCTTTCGACACACGACCTCCGGGCGGAGCTTGATCGCCGATACCGCCAACAGGATGGCCGTGTCCATATCGAGCGAGCTCGAGAAAGACGAGATGCTCAAGACCTTTCTACTCTGGAAGGAGTAGGAGGAGGCTGTTCCGCCCTAGCCATGCACCTGCGCATGGTTAGATGGCCACAGAAGTTCCGGCCACACTTGCCGGAAAAATTCGACGGGACAGTCAATCCCGTAGAATTTCTACAGATATACTCCACTGCGATCCTAGCAGCTGGAGGAAACGAGGCCGTAATGGCCAATTACTTTCCAGTGGCCTTAACTGGGACCGCCAGGTCCTGGTTTATGAGCCTTCCACCCAACTCTATCGACAGTTGGGAGGAGCTGTGCCGTCAGTTCACCGCCAATTTCGGGAGTTCATACACCCGTCCGGGCACTGAACTGGACCTTTTTGCGGTCGTGCAAAAAGGAGGAGAGTCTTTGCGGTCATTCATCCAGAGATTCTCTCAGGTACGTAACACAATCCCTTCTATCTCAAGCGCTTCTGTCATTGTGGCATTCAGACAGGGTGTACGAGACAAGAAGATGTTGGAGAAGCTGGCGATCAAAGAGATCACCAGCGTCACGGAGCTCTTCAGCCTGGCTGACAAATGTGCCAGAGCTGCGGAGGGCCGTGAAATGCACTCCAAACCAGCCCTGGAGGATCATAAAAAATCCTCCAAAGAAGAAGCCGCTACCTTCGGGAGTGGCAAGAAGAAAAAGAAGACCAACGGCAAGAAGAAGCCGTCGGCCGGCACATCCAACGTTGCAGCCGCTGCAACTCCTGGTAGCCGGGGGCCACGCCCCGAGAAGCGACCTCGACCGTCTACTGAAGACGGTGGCAAATCCAAGATGTGGTGCCCCATTCACAAAACGGGCAGCCACAGACTGGAGGACTGCCGGGAGGTCCAAAACCTTGCCGAGCGCTACCACAAGCGCCGGGAAGGGTCTCCCTTCCGACAGAGGGAGGGAAAACAAAAAGTCGATGAAGCTCCTGCTGAAGAGGAGTTAGGGTTTCAAGACCCTAAAAAGGTCTTGAAAGCCGTCTACACCTCCGTCGACGATGATTCCGACGTCTCCGACAACGAGCGTCGAAAAACCATGAACACCATCTTTGGTGGATCATGGGACATCACCTCTCGTCGTGTCATCAAGACTATGCGACGGGATATGGCTGCTGTAGCTCCTACAGCTAGACCGGAGCCACATCGAAAGTGGATGGACACACCCATCACTTTTGATGCTTCGGACTGTCCTCAAAGCATGGTCGGAGCTGGCCAGCTACCCTTGATGGTATCTCCCACCATCAACAACATCCAGCTCCATCATGTCCTGGTAGATGGAGGTTCGGGGCTTAATCTCATCAGCTTCGAAGCTTTCACTAAGCTTCAGCTTCGACCTTCGGACCTCCAGCCCTCTCGACCTTTCTCCGGAGTAGGTCCGGGGGCCATAACCCCACTCGGAGCTATTACTCTCCCTGTTACCTTCGGGACCCGGGAGAAGTATCGCACCGAAAAGTTGATCTTCGACGTCGCTCAGATCAACTTACCATTCAACGCCATTTTGGGTAGACCTGCCTTGTACAAATTCATGGCAGCTGCTCATTATGGATACCTGGTGTTGAAGATGCCAACACCAGTAGGCGTTCTCCGGATCCGTGGAGATCGCACTGCCGGAGTAACTGCTCTGGAGGAACTCCATGCACTCACCACAGCGCAAGAGGAGGACTCTAGACAGAAGCAAGCTCCACATCCTCCGAGCATTCGACAACGAGGCTCGACCTCTGCACCTCGTGTGCAGCCAAGCGGCGACACCGACATTCCCTTCAAAGTCGTCCAAATTGGTTCCGATGTCACCCAAACTACCCGCATATCGGGTGGCTTGAACGACAAATAGGAACTCGCGCTCATCACTTTCCTCCGGGCTAACGTTGACGTGTTTGCTTGGCAACCGTCACAAATGCCTGGGATCCCCAGGGAAGTGATTGAGCACAATCTGAAGATTTACCCCGACGCTCGGCCTGTGCACCAGAAACCTCGGAAGCAATCTGTAGAGCGACAGAACTTCATCCGACAAGAAGTGAAGAAGTTGCTCGAAGCCGGATTCATCCGAGAAGTCTACCATCCAAAATGGCTGGCAAACCCAGTCGTTGTGCCTAAAGCCGGTGGGAAACTTCGGATGTGCATCGACTACACCACACTGAATAAGGCATGTCCAAAAGATCCATTCCCACTACCTAGAATAGACCAGATAGTGGATTCCACCTCCGGGTGTGAGTTACTGTGTTTTCTAGACGCATATTCAGGATACCATCAAATCCGGATGTCTAGGGAAGATGAAGAACATACTTCATTCATCACAGTGGATGGATTGTATTGTTACACAGTCATGCCTTTTGGTCTCAAGAATGCAGCTTCAACTTTTGTACGAGCAATGTACAAAACTTTCGAAGAACTCATCAGAGACATAGTGGAAGTGTACGTTGATGACATCGTGGTTAAAGTCAAGAACAAGGAGTCCCTCTTGGACACCTTACAGGCTGTCTTCGACAAGCTGCGGGCCACCCGCACGAAGCTAAACCCAGACAAGTGCGTCTTCGGGGTTAGTTCCGGAAAGCTTCTTGGTTTCCTGGTAAGTCACCGGGGCATAGAGGCTAATCCGGCAAAGATAAAAGCCATTGAAGACATGCGGCCACCAACCCGCATCAAAGACGTCCAGAAATTAACCGGATGTCTAGCAGCCCTTAGCCGGTTCATTTCAAGACTGGCGGAAAGGGCACTTCCCTTCTTCAAGTTACTGAGGAAGTCCGGACCATTCCAATGGTCTGAAGAAGCAGAGAAGGCATTCCAGGAGCTGAAACAGTTCCTCACCACCCTACCAGTCTTGGTAGCTCCGAACCCTGGTGAGCCTTTATTACTTTACATTTCAGCAGCTGACGAAGTCGTCAGTATGGTTCTGGTTGCGGAGAGACCGGAACTACCCAATACTCAGGAATCCAGATCTCTTCGGGAGGATCTGGAGGTTCCTGAAAGCGGGTCTGGGTCCCAGCTCCCAGACTTGAACCCACAAGAAGCCACTTCAGAGGACCCGGATCCTTCCGATCGGATCTAGGTCATTCCTGAAGAAGCTCCGGGTTCCTTCACCCAGAACCCGGAGGTCCCCGAAGATAGTCTGGACCCCTCCGACAGGGCCCGGATCAATGGAGAGGAAGCTCCGGACCCCTTTGGGAGAGTCCGGACCATTCAACGCCCAGTATACTTCATCAGTGAAGTGTTACATGATGCCAAGACTCGATACCTAGAGGCGCATAAGCTGCTTTATGCAGTTCTTATTGCCTCAAGGAAGCTTCGACACTATTTCCAAGCTCACAAAGTCTCGGTGGTAACCTCATATCCACTTCGAGCGATCCTGCATAATCCCAATTCAACTGGGAATATAGCAAAGTGGGCAGCGGAACTGGCTGAATTCGACCTCGAATTCATTCCAAGACAAGCAATCAAGAGTCAAGCGTTGGCAGATTTCGTGGCAGAATGGACTCCCTCTCCATTAAACCCTGGGGGCCCCAGCGAGCAAAAGACGGAACCACAAGTTCCGGCCTTCACTAAGCCTCACTGGACCCTTTACTTCGACGGCTCCATGCAGAAGCAAGGAGCCGGAGCTGGAATCCTTCTCCTCGCACCAACCGGGGAGAAGGTGAAATACATGGTACACCTTGACTTCAAGGCAACCAACAACATGGCGGAGTACGAAGCACTCATATATGGATTAAAGGTGGCACTATCATATGGTGTCAAGCAGTTGCTGGTCAAAGGAGATTCACAACTTGTCATCAAACAGGTGAAGGGTGAATGCTCCTGCAATAATCTCCAGCTGGCTGCTTATCTCCTTGAAGTACAGAGGCTTCAGAAGGACTTCGAAGTCCTAGACCTACACCATGTTCAGCGTGCTCACAACGCTGAAGCTGACGAACTCTCGACCAAGGCGTCAACCGGAGCTCCGGCTCCAGACGGAACCTTTGTCCGGAGGTTGTCAAAACCCACAGTTCAGCCTCCCGAACTGAACGAAGGGGGCGAGATCAGCATCCCGAAGCTGACGGTCCCGATGGCCCTGTTACCATGGCAGCCATCAAGAGTCGTAGGTGCTGCCGGAAGCTCCGAGCAACCCAGCACGCAAGACTCAAATGCTCAAGTTAGTTCCGATGCATGGATCTCGGAGATCCGGAACTACTTGAAAGACAACATCCTTCCTGACGATGATGTATCCGCTGACCGGGTAGTCAGATTGGCTAAAAGATACACGTTGGTAGAAGGGGATCTCTACCGGCGCGGTGCCAACGGCATCCTAATGCGGTGCATCACAAGGGAAGAAGGCTGCGAGCTCCTCGCAGAAATCCATGGAGGTGAGTGTGGGAACCACGCGTCTTCCCGCACGCTGGTCGGAAAAGCCTTTCGGCACGGCTTCTACTGGCCTACAGCACTCCAGGATGCTACTGAGCTAGTGAAGAAATGCAAAGCATGCCAATTTCATGCAAAGCAAATTCATACACCTGCTCAGCCCTTACAAATGATACCTCCTACGTGGCCTTTCGCTGTGTGGGGGATGGACATCTTGGGACCCTTCCCAAGAGCCGTCGGAGGTTACAAGTTCCTGTACGTCGCCATCGACAAGTTCACCAAGTAGCCGGAAGCTACTCCTGTTGTGACGATCAACAAACAATCTGCAATCAATTTTCTACAATCTATCGTGAGCAGATTCGGAGTCCCAAATAAGATCATCACTGATAATGGGACTCAGTTCACAAGCTCCGCATTTCAAGGATATTGCGAAGACCTCGGCATACAAGTTTGCTACGCTTCCGTAGCTCATCCTGCCAGCAATGGACAAGCCGAGAGAGCAAATGCAGAGATCCTTAAAGGACTCAAAACGCGCACTTATGAGCGTTTGAAAAAGCACGGAGCTAATTGGATCGAAGAGCTTCCGCCCACTCTATGGGCTAACAGGACTTCTCCAAGTCGGGCAACCGGAGAAACACCCTTCTTCCTGGTGTACGGAGCTGAAGCGATCCTTCCTCCGGAAATCACCTTGGGTTCCCTCCGAGTCCGAACCTTCGACGAAGCCGCGCAGGACCAGCTCCGGCGTGAAGACCTAGACCTCCTCGAGGAGGGAAGGTGCCAAGCAGCTGTTCGGAATGCCCGATACCGCCAAGCTCTACGGCGCTATCATCAGCGGCATGTACACAACCGACAGCTCGAGGAAGGCGATCTGGTGCTACGGAGAATACTATCCAGAGAATGGCAAAACAAACTCTCCCCCGGCTGGGAAGGACCCTTCCGAGTGATCAAAGTATCCCGTCCCGGAAGCGTTCGCTTGGCTACTGAGGATGGGACACCTCTCCCAAATCCTTGGAACATCGAGCACCTCCGTAAGTTCTACACTTAATTCCACGGAGGTGAGTCTTAAGTAACTTGAAGTGTATGTTATAGAGTCATTGTACAGAGTCGGGTAGTTCCTCCGGGAGAGCAACCGGACCTTTCCTGCAAGGTTTCGAAAGCTCATGCAACACTTGATACAGTCTCCGGACTAGAAGTGTAGCTAATTACCCTGGGTTAAACGAGAAACCGAACACACTTAGCCTGGTTCCATACCCTAAGAGTGTACTTGTTTCCCCTGTACCCCGGACCTATAATGAAAGACATCTTCATGTGAAATAGACTCCACGTGCATTCATTTTTGCATAAGGCTCGACATTTTTATTTTTCTCTTTCTTGTCTATAACAGAAACGTGCAATTCTTAAGAAATTCTAGTTAGACCGATTTATGTACGATTCGAGTTGAATTGTCGGATTTTTTAGATTTAAATATCATCTGTGGCCAACTCGCCTGAAAGCCGCCAAGCCATTCTAGGGCCGGAGTGCGCTATCGACTTAGCCTGGTCAAGCACCCTAAGTACGCCACTCTACCTACATCCCGGCAGGCCAAAGTAAGGTGGGTCCATGGACAATTGGATCTAAAAGAAAAGACAATTCATCCAATTGTACTAAAAATCGTGTTCAACTTGAAATTCTCTTAAGAACCGTAAGCCGCGACGAAGTTATAGATAAGGAACGAATTTTACTATTTTTCTTGGCTTAAGTGTGCAGGAAAAATGAACCCTATATTGATGGAGAAAAACCGGAGTTAACCAAGCTCCGACTCCCACCGGCGTTAACTTAAAGATGGTGAGAAGACTCTATCACTAGAGTCTGTTGCCAGCAAGCCAGGCGTGGCAAGGGTCATTGCCGGAGCTACTAAGCTCCGACACCTTGAAGTATTAACTATCGACACTCAACGTGTTGGTAGAGGCTACTGCCGGAGCTACTAAGCTCCGACGATGGACAGTGCCGGAGCTTCTAAGCTCCGACGACTTCAAGGGACCTTCACTATCGAAAACTTCGGACCTAAACTATACAAGTTCGAAGCAAATTTGTCTTCAACAAAACTCAACATCCTTTTGGTACATGTCCACAATCAAATTGTGCACATCTACCAGGGGGCCAAGTGAAGACAAAGACGTTGAAGACAAAAAATGAAATTCACGAAAAATTGGGGATTTCATTTCATCAGAAGACCGGAGATTACATCTGGAGACAAGGGATTACAAAATTGAGGAAGAGGAGAAGATACAAATAAAGGCTAAGAAAGATAGTCCTAGACCCTATGGAAGAACTCGGCGACCTTCTGGGCGACCTCCGACACGCTGGCTCGGGTAGCTTCGCCTTCTCCTTCGACGGGGCCTTCAAGCACCGGGTCCAGAGAGAATCGAGGGTTCCGGCTAGTGTAACACGTCAACACATACTCTGTGACGTTTCTAGCCAGGGATTGCCCCTCGACCTCAAGCTGGTCCGCGATGACGTCGCCCACCTTGGAGAGCTTGCTGCCCGCAGCGCTCAACGCCTGCAATGCAAGGTCCGGCTCCGGCTCCGGATCATCCGGAAGCACGGGGCTGAAACCCATAGGCGCCAGCGCATCGTCGGCTTTGCTCAGGAACTCCCAAATTTGCAGGGAGTCCGTCTTCCTCAGGCCCTTCATCTCTTCCAGGGACCTCCGGGCCGCCGCCAGCTCCGAATTCTCGCGGGAAAGACGCTCGACTTCTTTGGCGTTTTGCTGAATCTTCGCAGCAACCCGCTTCTCAAGTCTTCCGAGCTCCTCCTCCCGGAGGTGGATCTTGTTCCGGCGGTCGACCAGGTCTTTCTCCCTTGCCTCTATTTTCTTCTCCCGGGCGACAAGGGCGCACTCGTACTCGTAGAGTTCCTGCCCCCGCACCCAGGTCTTCTCCTCCTCCTCGAGGCAGCGCTCTTCCAATTTTTTAGCGCGCTCCTGGATACCCTTGTCCACCAGAGCTGTCTTCTCGGCGAGCTCTTCTTCACGTCGCAAGACGTCATCCCGTAGCTCCAGGAGT
Source organism: Tuctoria greenei (assembly GCA_036927565.1). Taxonomy (NCBI): domain Eukaryota; kingdom Viridiplantae; phylum Streptophyta; class Magnoliopsida; order Poales; family Poaceae; genus Tuctoria; species Tuctoria greenei. Next base: position 216,544,669 of record JAYESD010000005.1, on the reverse strand, counting down.
TTTTGCTCCCCATCCTCGAGCCGCTTTTCCCTTCCCTCAAGTGCCTCTCGGCGCTTGATGAGTGCGGTACTGATGGCCTCGAGTTGACCAAACCGAGCGTTGGCCGCGTCATTAGCAGCCTTAGCTTGGTCATGGTACTCCCGGGATTGGGCGTCGAGGTTGTGAGTCATGCTCTCCCTCTCGTCCAGCATCTCACCCCAGAGCTCCAGGCGGACCTTCTCCCGCCTGATCCATTCCTTGTCTTCAGCAATCCTCGACTGCGCCAGCTTGGTCTCGAATTGGAGTCGATTACGCCACCTCCTAAGGGTTTGGCGCTCCTCTTCAAGAACCTTGCTGTCGTGGAGGAAGGCTAGTTGGACTTGGCGCAGACTGGAGCAAGCGTTGTCGATGGACATCGACAGCGAGATGGGCTCCGGACCTTCTGGGGTCTCCTCCGCTGGTTCCAGCGGGTCTTCATTTACAAAAATTGGGTCCCACTCTACGAGAGCGGAACCCCGGGCTTCCAAGGCACTAGGGCACTCCTCCGGGAAGGCTTCAGTCGCCACCGAAGAAGGTCCCGCCACCAAGTCTTCATCCGCCCCCTCAGGCTGGGGGCCGGCGACTTCGTTCAGGCACTCTGGCTCCGCCACGGGTACCATCGACGTCGTCGCCTCCACTGGCTCCGGCCGGGGCGCTTCTTCTGAGGGAGGCTCAAGCTCCCTCGCCTCTTCGACCACCGGCTCTACAGCCGGCGCCTCCACAATCACCGGCTCTGCAGCCGGCGCTCCAATAATTACCGGCTCTGCGACCGGAGCATCAGAAGTAACCGGCTCAATTGCCGGAACCACTTCAACTTCCGGCTCGCATGCCGGGGCTTCAGCTACCTCCGGCTCAACCGCCGGGGCTTCAGCACTCTCCGGCTCTGAAGCCGGGACCGCTACTTCCTCCGGCTCAACAGCCGGAGCATCTACTTCTGCAGCACCAGGGCCCGGAGCTTCAACCTCCGGAGCGGGTGCCGCTGGCACATCTTCAATCCCGTGGTCCGGCGCTACCACGGGAACTTCTGGAGACGAATCGAGGTCCATGACCACGACAGCCGGCGCCGGAGCTGTCGCAGCCTCCGCCTGGGGCGGCACCGGGCTTGGAGCAGAAGCCCTCGCAGCCTCAGACACTGTGGCTGAGGGCGGAGCTTCACTCCCCTTCTTGGGAACGCTGCAGATGAAGAATGAAGAAAATGAACAAACAGATGCTATAATTAAAAGTTAATTGAGGTAAGCAAGAAAAATTACCTTGGGAGGCTCACGCACCAGCTTGCGCGGAACCTCTTTCCCGGACGTTCCGGGCTGGCCACGGTCGGCGTAGGAGCTCCGGGAGGACTCCCAGGACTTGCCGTAGCCGCGGGCGTTTCCCGGGTCAGAGCTCTCCTAGACCGGGAGGAACTCCTAGATCTGGAGGCCCTCACCGCTTCTCGAACCGGAGTCGCCTGTCCGGAGCTGGCACCTCCGGAGGGACCCATCACGGGGACAGCCGCACTCCGGGAGGATCCCACCGCCGGAACAGTAGCGCTCCGAAAGGACCCCACCACGGGGACAGACGCTACAGCGGCGGAGGATCTTCCATCCTGAGGACGGGGAACTGGCGGGGAAGTAGCGAGTCCGACGGACCTTCCGTCAGCATGTCGCAGCTTCCTCTTCCGGCTCTCCGGCTCCTCCGCCAGCTCCTTGCCCTTGCCGGTGACCTCAGCTCTTGGCTGAGAGACAGGGGTGGAGCCGCTTTCCGACAACCCGGGAATCGCCAACCGGGCGGTCGATCTTCTCTCGACGACGCCAAGGTCGTCAAGCGCGGGCATCTTCCGCCGGAGCTCCCTGCTGAACTCAACTTCCACGTTCAGGGGGAGGAAAGCCGGCGGCGGAGTCAAGTACTCTCCGTCAACATCGATGCCGTGCTGGAATTTCTTGAGGTGAAACTCCAAGGACTTCCCCACCATGCTGGACTTCAACCCGGTCTCGACCCGGTCTTCGTCCATCACGCTGTTGAGGGCCCAGGCGAGCTTCTCCCTCCTCTTCAGCGGTGCCCACCTGTTGGACAGGAAGTTGCAGAACACCGCCTGGGGAGTCAGTCCTCCCTCCACACATTGGCGGATCCTGGACAGGATGGGGTCGAAAGCTGCCGCCAGCACCGGAACTTCGCTCCACACCGACGTGTCAATGCCGGGCAGACCGTCTGGCAGCTCCAACCGCTCGTGCTCCTCCACCCGGACGACTACCCAATCTTTCTTCCAGTCATCCCACTTCCCGGAAGGGAACGACCGGAGGTACTTGAACGGGCACTTCTTGCGCTTCACAAAGTAGTAGAAGCCAAGGTACTTGTCACTTCGGCCGGTGGTTTGGACGGTGAAGAAGGTGCGGAAGAGCTCGATGCAGGGAGGGATGCCCACCCACATCTCGCAGAAGTGGACAAAGATGGACACAAGAAGGAGGGAGTGGGGGCCAAGGTGGTATAGCTGTAGACCATAGAAGTCCAGCAACATCAAGAAGAAGGAAGAAAACGGTGGGATCAGCCCCACCATGGCGTACGATGAAAAGTACACCATTTCGCCGGAGTGCTCCTTTTTAAAGGGAAGCTCTCCTCCGGCGCGAACCGAACGGTTGAAGAAGTCCGACGACCACCCCATGAGGGCTCGGACCTTCTTCAAATCGCTCTCTGTCTTCAAACGACTCTCACGCAGACCCAACTCCATCGCAGCACAGCTAGGCGAGAGAAGAGAAGCAAAGCACGAGTTGGGAGTTTGAGCGCAAGAACAGATGGAAAGCGTAAAGAACTCCCGACGGTGCGCTTTCCTTCTTAAGTAAGCCCTCGCAACGCTTGGATGGAAACTGCAGGGGAGTCAAGGATACTACTCAAGAATTCAACCCAGCTGATGACAAGAGGGCCCGGGACCACCCTGACGATCAAGTCGAGGTTCTTACCCAGGCGAACAGTTGTCATCACGAGGCGGGAAACCCAAAGGCGGCGGACTGACAAGGCGCGCGGAACCGATACGGTTTTTGTATCGGGAACCGGCGACCTTCAATTGCGAGAGATCCGCACGTCAAAGATCTTATCTGCCGCCTGAGGTGCGCCACGCGTTGGGACTCAACCATAAAGCCCCGCCAAAGGCACCTCCGAAGACCCTTGAAGACCCAGTTCAAGAGTCGCAAGTATGGACCCACCTCCAGCGGAATGACTTCATCCCGTTGGCCTTCCCCGGAGGTAGGTCCAGGGGGCCACTGTCGGTACCCTAAAAACCATACACCCCCTGAGGTTACAAAGATCTCAAGGGAAGGACATCTACTCAAATTGAAGACCCTCGGGGGCCCACACGCCAGACGTGACCGGACCCGCTTCTCCAACATGGTTAACCTCTAGGTTGCCACGTGTACTGACAGACCAGAGTTGTTACCCACAAGGGTGAAGCTCCGGGCTAGGTACTGAAACGGCACCTCCGGAGGTAACCCCTGACCGAGAGAAGCTCCGGACCTGACACGTGGCAGGCCGCCCCGGAGCTTCCCGCTTCCCACGAGCAAGCTCCGGAGCTGCCACGTGTCCATACGTCGGAGCTGGCCGCTTCAAACCCCCGGGAGACGTTGTAACGGCTCCGGATCTCCAAAGGACATCCGCAGACTTCAAGACCCGATTAATTACCATTAATTCCACGTTAATGATAATTAATCGGACGATCTTAACACCTGTAACGGCACTGTTGGAGCCGTTACAGGGTTATTAACAAACCGACGATACACAGGGAGAGGACTCTCGAGCACACTCAAGCTCGCAAGTTAATACAACATACACACACCCGTGGAGTAGGGTATTACGCTCAGGCGGCCCGAACCACGTAAACCACCGTGTCACTCGAGTCCAATCGCAATTCACCTTCTTGAGTCTCCGCGCGCCCAAACCGAACCACAAACTCCTTCCACACTTTCGTAGTGTCAGGGGATCTGCCGACTCCAACAGTCGACAAATGTTATGTTCAGTTCTCAAAGATGTTGTGTGCATCACTTTTTTTATTTTTTTCAACAGCCAATGATGTTGTGTTCAATTCCTGGTGTTGTACATGTTGATGTACATGTATACCTGTTTGATCTGACAATATTTTTGTTGTTGTAGTTGTACCTGTAAATTTTGTTGATGCAGTAAAGCTATAATTGAGTTTTTGCGCAGTGGAAAAACTTCATATCAAGGTATAATTAATAAATTTTGGTCATCAATTCCCTAAACCCCCTCCAGGTAATATATTGGTCATCTTACAAATAGTAGTTATGTTCTACTATAACACTTGAATTGAATTAATTTTATTTTATTTTTGTAGGTAAATATTATCTTGTCAATTCCGATTATCCTAATCGAACGGGATACCTTGCTCCTTTTAAAGAAAGTACATACTATCTACCTGAATTTCGTATTCGTAGTCAACGTGCTCCACAAGGGAAGTATGAGATCTTTAATTTTTTACATTCCTCTATTCTCAATGTCATTGAACGTGCATTCGGGGTCCTCAAGCAAAAGTGGCGCATATTGAAGGTGAGGCCTAGTTTTCCACTTCGTACACAAAAGCATGTGATTATTGCTTGCATGGCGTTGCACGATTTTATTCGGAATAGTGCATTAACGAATAAGGAGTTTGAGAGGTGTGATGAAGATGAAGATTATATGCCTGAAGAGATACAACAAGTGTCAAACTCGCAATATGATGACTTTCTTGATGAGCAAAATGGAGACTACGATGAACAATATTCGTGACAATATAGCTACTGCTTTGGTTAGTTTGTGATAGATAGTACTATACTTGTATATGACACATATCATCTAAACCATACAACCTTTAATTTTAGTTTTCGTGTCATCCATACAGATTTTGTAATATTTATTTTACATCAATTTTATATTTATATTATTTATCTACACAAAATTACGAATCTATAATGGTATAACTCATATTTCATACAAAATCCACAGCTGACAGCTGTTTACAACCAAACAGATTTCAGCTTCCTCACAGCTAACAGCTCACAGCAGCTTTTCAGAAATCCACAGCTAAACCAAACACACCCTAAATGTTTAGCATCTATATTTTTTTAGAAATGCTATTTTTCATATGTCTGAAATCTGAGAATGTTTTCAACAACTGTTAGACTGTTAGATTTGTTTTAAATTCGTGACAATCACTTTATCTTCTTCTCCTTTCTTTTTTGTTACTTGATAATATGTAATTTGTAAGAATTATGTTAGTATAAAATAATCAAATAAAATAATTTTGTGATTGATTAGGTTAATGAATACAACAATGATGCACAAAAGCTCCTCGCAAGAAAAAAAAATGTACACACAAAGCCTCGTCAAGCCTCCTTCTCGTCGTTCCTCCAGTTGCCGTGCATCTTGGGCCCCGTCGGCCCTTCCCCGACGAACAGCTTGTTAACCAGCTTCGCCAGCCGCTCCCGCGTCGAGCGCGGCAGGATCCGCGCGACGCGGTTGATCTCGCGTCCGATGTCGTACTCCTCCATCGGCCCCCACTCTCGATCAAACCCAAGCCACGCCGGCTCGGCCACGGACCCGAGACCGAGGTACTCCGCCGACACCACCTCGCACCGCCCGCCGCCGGTGTCCATCGTCCCGCTGCCCCTGGCGCAGTCGTTCCGGATCCCGACGCCCAGTCTCGAGTCTCCCTGCAGCACCGTCCCCGCCCGCGGGTAGAACGCGTGCCCGTGCAGCGACGCGTACGCCACCGGTCTGATCCCCTTCCCGCCGAGGTCGCCGTCGTCGTACTCGAGCCGCGACGCGTCCACCCACTCGCCGGCGCTGTGCTGCGAGAAGTACACCCGGACGAGGTCGCCGGAGAAGTTGCTGACGCGCAGCGTGACGTGCTCCCAGTCGCCGACGTGCTCGCCGATCCGGCCCAGCGGGACCGTCAGCGGGCCCACCTTGGCGCGCGCCGGCCCGTTGAACGGGTAGAAGAACCACAGCACGAGGTCAGTCACCGTCCCGCCCAGCATCGGCTTCGCCTGCACGTACGCCTTCGCGCCGGCGAGGTCGCCCCTCTTGGCCCTCTCCTTCTGGTCGCCGTCCACCGGCAGGTCGAGCCAGTACCCGCCGTCGTTGCCGCCGCCTTGCGGGAGGTTCGACCCGTCGGCGGCCACCGGCGTCGGGGCCTTCTGGCTGCCCTTCTGGTACAGCAGCGCGCCGTTCTCGAAGAACCACGTCACCGACGACGGGAAGTAGGACTCGTTCGGGTGGAGGTACACCTGCGGCGCGTAGGCCGCGAGGACGGCGTTCACCTGGGCCAGGTCGGGCATGCAGGACGTGTAACTCGCGCTGTTGTTCTTGAGACACGCCAGCGTCGTCGTCGACGCGCTCGCGGCGGGCGTTGAACTGCTCTGCGCCAGGAACGTGCCGGCGTGCACGCCGCGCGCGTGGATGCCGCGCACCGCCGGCCTCAGGGTGGCAGCGCTGAAGCCGCCGCCGTCCTTGTCGCTGCTGCTCCACACCGACTCTTCGGCCTCGCACGCGTCGGTGAAGTCGGCGCGGACGCACCGGACCTCGTCGGGCGAAGGCTTATCCGACGTGGTCGTGACCACCACGCCGACGGACTTGTAGCCTTCGGGCGCCGCGGGGAGCCAGAAGAAGCCGGCGCCGTCCGGGCTGGACCAGACGAGGGTGTAGTCAAGCGGCGGGGCAAGGATTGCTCCGGTGCCGGAAGTAGCAGTGTCTCGGCCGACGAGGACGCGGCCGAAGAGCGGCCGGTTGTTTGGCTGCGCGTAGTGTCCGAGCACGGAGAAGCCAGCGGGGACTGGCCACGGCTTGAAGAAGGTGGCGCCGAGGCCGTCCTGGCCGCCTTGCGTGGTGGACCAGACCTTGGCGAACGTGGTGACCTGGCGCACCTCTAGACCTCCAAGGTCGATGGTGCCCTTTGCAAATCCTCCATCTGAAACCGAAACAGAAGTGCCACACAAGTGATCGTGAGGCGAATATAGCAGAAAAACTAGTGTGAATTCAGATAGTCGTTTCTTTTTTTACCACAAGAGAGCAAGCTGAAAGATACTGCACATACAATGAATTTTGCGAGATGCAAACTATGCTAACCTGAGTAAAGACGACAGCTACATTACATAGACATACTTCCAAGCAAAATTGTCTCAAAAGAGACTGAAGATGATTGCTCGAGCTTAGCGTTTTTCTCATCTGACCATATGTATTTTAGAATGTGTGCTTCTCTTGTTATCACAGGGCAATTCTAGGATCAGAACAAAGAATCAAAGAATGATCTTACAGCTCTTCAAGGTTAGCAATGCAAAGTATGTTCCTTGCCGTGATTGTAGGCAAGCTACTTCTACCTAAAATCTTACCATCAACACCTGACATGTACGAGTTTTCTTTCTTTGTGTTATACAGGGTTTATCCTCTCGCTAGAAAGTACTCCTCCCATCGCAAAAAAATTGTCGCTTTATAGTTCAAAAATGAATTACAAAGCGACAAAATTTTTGAGATGAAAATAGTAGAAATGAGACGCCACAGAAACAGTACATGTGAAAATAAAGCATCGTCAAAGGCAAAAGAACAAGCAGCAAGAGTTTAATTTCCTCCAGTCCATGCATGCATGCAATCTATCATCAGCAGATCGTGTCAAAGTATTCATGACAACGAACTTGTTAGGAACAAATAAGAGCTCACGGAACACGTACCGGACGAGGGCCACGACAGTTTCGCACCCGCCGGAGGAGCGAACGGCGTCTCGATGGGCAGCGCCTCCTCCGTTCCCATGCGACCGCAGAGAAACAGCGACTTGCTTCTTCGCATCTCCGGTGGGCAAGAAGAAAGGAGAGCTCGAAGAATACTTCGCCGACGTCGTCGATCTCCTTCGCTCCTCCTCAGAGTCACGGAACGGCAGAGCAGAGAGCTTGCAACGGAAGCAGGCGAGCTGCTCGTCTCAGCCTCCAACAATGTCTGGGACTATGCTTCGGCGACACTCGTCTATCTTTATAACCTGGACGCTGGGGCCGGCCGGGGTTGGCTAGCTTACCGGCCACCCTAGCTAGCTGAGCCCCCCTGTGGTCGTTACTTGCACGAAACACAGAGTTAGTTGGAGGCCGGAGAGGCTGTGTGGTTTGGCCATGACTTCACTCGTTTCCATTTACATGCTGCTTCACGTCCACGTACGGCTCATCACCCATGGCCATGGTTCTTCGTTCCTGACGACATGGGTCTAATTAATCCGTCCATTTGTTTGTCATGAGACGCACGCGTAGTTGTTTGTTTAGAGTTTCTTGACGCCTTGGACTTACGTGGTCATGTAGTAAGTAAGAGACCAGCCTAGATGGTAGACATGTTGCTTCGTGCACTTGCGCGGTCGATGCGTCTGCGTCATATCATTGCAGGGAAACCGTGCGGCGACGCGAGGCCAGCGGCATCAGCGCTACACGACCCGGGTGCGTCTCTGTATCGGTAGCGGTTACGGGTTAGGTTGGATTATTTCTAGTTTTTTTTTTTTTTTTTTTGCAAGGGCACAAATTATCTTCATGGAACACGTTCCGGTTTAAATACCTGGTAGACGACAGACATCGAAGCCGTCGTGAAGGGACAGTACAGATCAAGTCAACACAGATTTGTCTGTTCGTATGCTCATGTTGTTTCATTTCACACGAAGAACAGGAGATAGCTCACCTAACAAGAGGGGGGGGGGAGAGATGCTGGAAGTCACATAACTCGATAGATCGGAGCTGGAACAAGATGCTGGTCTAATATTTTTCTTTCTTTTCATCCTTGTATTGGACCACTCTCTAGTAGGTGCAATTATTTAGATAGAATCATGGAACCATCACATCTGTGTGTACAAGTCACCCACATGATTTATACATTCCCTCTCTCCCACAGTACAGGCTGCACAAGCAACATCACCGTTGTTTCCAGAACGTGTAGAACAGAATATTGAGTGAACTAACATTATTTGTTATCCCATGCATGTGTATGTGGTGGGTGGGACTATATATTTTTAGAATATAGGATGGTTATACGTCTCACTTGGCAGAAGGTGCATATTAAACCATTGTATTTTGGGGCTTTAAATCCCTCCTTTTATCTTAATAAGTGGCAGCGCTCCTGCATTTTGATCAAAGAAGAAATGCAGATCAAGAAACTGTGAGTACGTGTGGATGCTTCTACATTGCCAAAACAGGGAACAATTTTATTCAACCTTCTTTTCCCTCCGGTCCTCTTTATTGCTTAAAGAGACGTTTCGAGCGGGGAGATGCCGACAAGAAATTTCATATATGTACAAATTGTTCAAACTCGGTTTATTTATAAAAATATTGTTTAAGGAATAAAAGAGATCAAACATTTATGCACGAACTTGCTTTCTCTTTTGTTGCAGTTGCAACCATAACAGAACCACTATGTTGCTGGTACTATTCCGCCCCGAGGAAATGTATTCTTCCTTTCATGTGATAAAATCATACTCCCTCCGGTTCCAAATAATTGTCGTCTAGACATGTGCAACTAGTTTATTTTTAGTTCATTTCCTTGTCTGAAACGACAATCTTTACGAAACGGAGGGAGTATATTCCAACATGATTTATTATACTTGAAGTCAAATTATGGTCGCCACAAACTCAAATACATGCACTGCAGAGCACGAGATCAAAACTTATTCTCCAGGAGATAAGTAACAATATATGTTTTGCTATCAGTTTCAGATTATAACCATTTGCAGACTGGCAGAGGAAACACTTACCATGATCTATACAGAAGCACTCAAATTGTCATCCCAAATTACATAACCATGCATTCAAGGTCCAGCGGAGAAGGGCCCTAGTAACCACAGAAAGCAAGGTCCACCCATGTGCTAACTATGGCACTTAACGAATGATTTGACAAGTGGATTCACAAGCTCAGGTGCTTCATCCTGCAAGAAAATAAAATAAAATAGATAAAACAGCAGTGAGCACATGCAAAATTACAAAACGCTGGGCAGATTGTCATAGAAAATAGCTAAATATTTTAATATGTTTTCAAAGAGGACCTGTGGGCAGTGCCCAACATCTGGCAAGACAACAAAATCTTCCACTGCATCAAACGATGCATAGGCTTTTCCAAGTTCCACCGGTTCCCATGGGTCCTTCTCCCCCCAGGCTACCAAAACTGGACACTGCAAAATACAAAGAAACCCATGTATAACTTTTTTCCTCAAACGCACAGGAGAAACTGCACACCTTATATTATGAAGAAGAGAAAAAATGTCCAAAATGGACAGTTTAAAAGCCCCATTGGACAACCCATGTATAATTCCACTATTAATTATGCACCTAGTGTCCTAACCTTCACCAATGGAAGCAAATCTTCAGGCAGAGGTCCTCCTGAGTAGCAGATGAACTCAAGGAATACATCCACTGCAGCAGGATCAAGCCCTGGCTGTAGAATAATCTGAACTAACTCATCTGTTACGGCAGATGTGTCATGGTAGCACTGCAAAATATTTCATCAGTACCAGAAAAACATAACCATTTGCTTTATGCAGTTTAATGCATGTGGCACAATATATAACCGCCATGCACACATTAGTCACCCATCTGTTTAAGAACATCACACCATGTCATCTTCTAAACATACTAACAACAATCATGTAAACTTTTTGTTGCAGTACAAGTCCAAAAATAAACTACCTTACCACTTCAACAAGGAAATAAGAGAAATGTTAAAGAACAATAAATGAAGATAAACAAGAGAAGGACCATGTAAACCTCTCACAGCTTTGGAGGATAAGACATGTAGTATACGGTTACAACTTACAATTGTCAACAATGCATTTTTAAGTTGAACATGGCTTTGACTTGTAATAAAAAAAGGTTAAACTTATCAAATGACGAAAGTCCTGTCACAAAAGGTACAAGTTTGGGGGATTGAGATTATGGAAGCTCTCAGCTCTACAAGACCTTGCGTTTGATATACTATTTCAGTATTTCACAACAAACAGTTTGATCAGATTGAGTTTGCCCCTCAACATAAGATTTGATTAGAGCAGGCAAGTTTCTTAAGGACATTAGAATCTTCCACCTACATATCATGTGCCATAAATGATGCATACATAAATACTTTGAGTGTTCTTTTACAAGATGAGAGGCTAAAAATGAAATACCTGACAAAGTATATTTTTCACGGATTCTGGTGTAGCAACAGCATTAAAAAAGAGCTTCCCAACAATAGTGTTCCTAGAAACCAGAAAGAGCATTATAACAAGCATGTAGTGAACACCAAGATCCCGTGATGGAGTATAGAATACAAATTACCTTAGAAGACTTTGGAATGCTTTTATGAAAGGCTTTCCAAACCATGGCTGCTTCTTGATGTGAAGCATCCTTAGTGAAATATCCAATAAAACAATACCCTTGCACATCTGAGGTTCCATGACGGCTGCCTGCAGACCAACAAGCCCTGAAGGATAATAAAGACAGCACAGAGATTGGAAATAACTATGAGATCAGTCTAATTAATCAGAATCATGACGTTACTTATTTCAGAATAAAAATCCGAAGCGTCCAACATTTTTAAGAGAAAATGTGTTTTCAACATTTTGTAACAATGCCAACACCTCAAACGAAAATGTGATTTCAACGGATTGTAACAATGTCAACACCTCAAATGTATTAACATAAACTGTACATCCAATATAAAAAAATCATATCAGATCTTTTACAGCTGCTAGAAAAAGAGCAACAAACTAGAAATTCTAACAGGGAAAAGAAAATATGATCTCAGTATGGTGATTCATATAACCACCAATCTCATTAAGTATGATGTTTTTTTTGAAAGCACATCAAGTATGATGTGATTCCAATATATATTGAAAAAATAATCATGTTGAAGAACTGTGAAATATATTAGAATTAGTGGACCAATTGAGCAGCAGCACGAGCACATTGAATAGGTGTTGAAACATCTAAGCATTCAACATACCTCCAATTGAATTGCATATGAAGAAAGCTTCACTCTTGACCACTTCAGCACAAAAAGTATTCAGCTGTTCTCCCCATGTCTCAAAGGTATAAAAGTTTTCTTCAAACTCACGCGGATTAGGTTTATCAGAATACCCATAACCAATTAGATCAACCGCATACACCCTATTTTCCATGGCAAGAACAGTGATATTTTTCCGCCAATGGTCACTGAAAGAGAGTAGGTGGAATATTTACATCAGTGTTAAGCAAAACAATGTCAGCTCTTAACATTCAGAGATACATATGTGTTGTCAATGAAAGGCCTAGCGGGATTTAGTCTGAATTGGAACTAGGAAAGAGTAACATCCCAAGTGAAACAAAAATGGAATTTGCTAAATTGTTGGGTCTAATAATTCTTCTTCTCAAGCCGGATGCCCGGTTCGTAAGGTAACCACATGTTTAAAAGTACAAAGTTAATGGGCAATCCCTCCCCCGGGTCATTATGCTTGCCTTATGATGTATATGCAGAACAATACGAGAACAGCTAATGAACTCAGTGAACTGGTCCACTAGATAGATGGCTAAATGCTGCTGCCTGCAATTTGCAAATAGGAAACAATACATGATAAGGCGCGCACCTGTTTGCCCCAAAGCCGTGAATCAGAACTAATGCAGGGCCCGATGTCCCCGCCTGCTGATACCGAATATTGTAACCCTTCCATTTCCATGTGCTGCGTGCACAGAGAGAGAACAAGCCAGGCAACTCACGGTAGTAAGCAAAACCAAGTCGCGATTTCCAGTAAGGCGTAAGCCGGTAAGCGTAACCGGGGCCGAAACGTTCCAGTAAAGGGTAAGGCACGGCGGCGGTACCTACCCGGTGCTCGCTTGGGGCCGCGGCTCCACCGGCGGTGACGTGGAGGACGGAACGGGGACCGGCGGGACGGGGGCTCTCTCCTCGACCGGGTCCGCCTTGGAGCCGGTGGCCGCGACGCGCAGCCTGGGGCAGCGCCGGGCGATTCCCGTGGAGGGACGGCAACAGCACCGCCGCGACGACGGTTCGGGGTTGGGACCGGGCCGTCGCGCGTGGGGCCCCGCAGTGGCATTACTGCGGCGGGCGGGGAGCGGGGCCACGGGGAGGTGCCTGGGAACGGCCGCGCTCGCCATCCTGCGTAGCTGCGCGCGCGGTGGGGAGGGGGAAGAATCGGAGTGAGCGGAGAAGCAACGGGGCGCGCGTGCGGGGGGTGGGCGTCTGCCGCGTCTCGGACTCTCGGCCGTTATTAGTGTTGGACGTTTTGCCGCGTGGCCGAAACGGGACGGGAGGAGCGAGCACGGGCGGGTGTGGGCCGTGATTGCCGCGGCCCGGCATTTGCCCAATAAGATGTGCACTGGGCCGGATGCAAGGCCAGCGTCCACGGCAGTTCGGACAGATCCTGGACAGTCGGAAGGTGATAAGGAGATCGTGGTCGTCATAGGGCATGCGGTCGCTGAACTAGCTACTCCTATTGTTATATGTCGTGTCGTAGCTTCTACTGATGATCCAGTCCATGTCCATCTATTGCAAGGTGTTGCTGCGTTCTCTGTGACTGTTCTCTGAGAGAGTGAAGAAAATCTGTTTGGCCTAAGCGCAGCATCATTTTGGTCTGTTTCTTCACTAGTTTTTCTTTGTTGTTGCACCCCTTCTCCAAAAATTCGCACGTCGACATGAGTATCAGCAAAGAAATGTCGCAGTGCCTGCAAACGTGACATGACAATACGTGTACTGACTACTCCCAAATTCTTCCTCTTATCATTTTTCTAAAAAAAAATCCTCTATCTATTTCACGTTCCACTATTTTTCAGGGTAGCGCCGTAGCGGAGTGCTGTAAATAAAATACTCACTTCAGTAATTTATACCTGACGTTAGACCAAGACTTGCGTTCCAATTTTTTTAGATGCACGTTGTACCCTAGCGTCAAGTAAGATCAATAAGAGGGAGTGGCACTAGCTTGTTTGGATTGTACCCAAATTTACCTCGCCGATTTCATTTTTGTCGGGGCCAGATGCACTGAACCCCTCCTCTGTTCTACACTTACGTGTTTTTCTTTTTGATGAATTTTCCTTGCCTTCTCTTCACCCCTCGGAAAGTTGTAACTTGTACCAGTGACGCCCTGCCGAGTTCTGTACTGAACAGTTCTGTTCAGCCGGCTGCGTCTCCCACCAAATTACTCCCTCTTTATCGTTTTGTTTGACGTTCAGACAACAAATCTCTATTCACTTTTAGTTGAAAACTTTGTCTGAAACGTCAAATAAAAGAATAAGGAGGGAGTACTCGCTATCACGCTGACTGAAGCCAACACGTTGGAGCAGTCCTCTTAAACAACATCAGCGGACCTTCCATTGCCCTCGTTAACAACTCCGGCCGTTGCAGCTGTGGCAGAGCATCTCTCCACACACAATAAGGCTCGAGAGGCTAGAGCGAGGAAGGCGACGAACACGTCAAGCTCGGCGAGCGTATCCTCTGCTTCCACAAGAACAAATGGGGGCCTCGGCATGAATTGATAGTACTGTAGAGCACAAAACTCCCTCGCGCTAGTTAAAATATGCGAGCGTAAACTCCAAGGCCCGCGTCCGCGTATGAAGCGCAATCGAAGCCGGAGATCTTCTCGGACAACGAAAGAGAATGCAGACGGACGCTAGAGCCAATAACACCTGGTAGAGCCACTTGGAGTCAGCAGCGAGCACTATGCTGCTCGACCGATTATCTCTCCCCCTCAGCCAAATCCAACGCTTATATAAACAGCAACGAGTGTTGATGTCGAAGAGCGCTCCATAGTCCATTCAGAAGCTGAACTGCGGCGGCAGCTCAATCCAGGCCTCCAATGGCGTGCCTTCAGCTGCTGCTGCTGTTCTTGCTTGCGCTCAGCTCGCCGGTGATGCTACTCCCGACGCGCGCGGACGCGTCGTCGTTCCCCGTCAACGTCTGGCCCAAGCCGGTGTCCATGGCGTGGGCGGAGCCTCACACGGCCGTGCTGGTGTCGCCGTCGTTCCACATCGTCGTCGTTTCGCCGGGGAACCCGTACCTCGCCTCGGCCGCGGAGCGCTACGCCAGGCTGCTGTTCGCGGAGCGGTACCGACCCATCGTCCGGCCGGCGGTGAACGTCACCGCGGTTACTACGATGCTGGAGAAGCTCACCGTGGCCGTGTCCGATCCCGCCGTCCCGCTGCAGCACGGCGTGGACGAGAGCTACGCGCTGGTGGTTCCCCACGCGGGCGGCGCGGCGACGCTCACGGCGGCCACCGCGTGGGGCGCCATGCGCGGGATGGAGACGTTCTCGCAGCTGGCGTGGCGGGGCGGCGGGGGGTTGCTGGTGGTTGCCGCCGGCGTGCGCGTCGAGGACCGGCCGATCTACCCGCACCGCGGGCTGATGCTCGACACCGGGAGGACCTACATCCCCGTAGCAGACATCCTGCGGACCGTCGACGCCATGGCCGCCAACAAGATGAACGTGTTCCACTGGCACATCACGGACTCGCAGTCGTTCCCCATCGAGCTGCCCTCCGAGCCGGAACTCGCCGAGAAGGGCGCCTACGGAGAGGACATGAGATACACCGTCGAGGACGTCAAGCGCATCGTCGAGTTCGCCATGAGCCGCGGCGTCCGCGTCGTGCCGGAGATTGACTCGCCAGGTCCGCACCGGTACTCTGCTTTTCGTTTTTCAGCCTCCTCTGCTTCGGTAGCGCTTTGATCCGGCCCAATGCCATTATCTGCATGGCCCATCTTTTGGAGCTTGATTATACTGTAGTCACTAGGCTGGAAATACGGCCCGGGTATTTATTAACTTTTCTTCATCGTTTCCACAACCAACAGGTCACACGGCGTCTTGGGCCGGCGCGTACCCGGAGGCCGTGTCCTGCGCGGGCAAGTTCTGGCTCCCCAGCGGTGACTGGAACAGCCGTCTCGCCGCCGAGCCGGGTGCTGGGCAGCTCAACCCTCTGTCGCCCAAGACGTACGAGGTGATTTCCAACGTCGTCAATGACCTGACCTCCCTCTTCCCGGACGGCTTCTACCACGGCGGCGCCGACGAGGTGACCCCGGGCTGCTGGCAGACGGACCCCTCGATCAAGGCGGACCTGGACAGCGGCGGCACGCTGAGCCAGCTCCTGGAGCGGTACGTCCGCGCGGTGCACCCGCTCGTGGTGTCCAGGAACCGCACGGCCGTGTACTGGGAGGACGTGCTGCTGGACGCCGCCGTGAACGTGAGCGCGTCGGCGATCCCGCCGGCGACCACCGTCCTGCAGACGTGGAACGACGGGCCCAACAACACCAAGCTGATCGTGCGCGCGGGGTACCGCGCCATCGTCTCGTCGGCGTCATTCTACTACCTGGACTGCGGCCACGGCGCGTTCCTCGGCAACAACAGCGTGTACGACGACCCCAACAGCGACTACGACACCAAGGGCGGGTCCTGGTGCGGGCCCTACAAGACGTGGCAGCGCGTGTACGGCTACGACATCGCGTACGGGCTGACCGCGGACGAGGCGCGGCTGGTGATCGGCGGCGAGGTGGCGATGTGGACGGAGCAGGTCGACGCGACGGTCCTGGACGGCCGGGTATGGCCGCGGGCGTCGGCGATGGCGGAGGCGCTGTGGTCCGGCAACCGCGACGCCTCCGGCAGGAAGCGCTACGCGGAGGCGACGGACCGGCTGGTCGACTGGCGGCACCGCATGGTGGCCAGGGGCGTCCGCGCCGAGCCCGTCCAGCCGCTCTGGTGCCGCACGCGCCCCGGAATGTGCAACGCGGTCCAGTAACGACGACCCGACCCGGCAACACCAACAAGCCTTCCCGTGCCGTCCGTGCATTCGTAAACATTATTACCATTCATTATAAGCAAACTACCCATACAATATCGTATACCCTACGTGTTCAAGTTCATTTGAACGAGTGCCAGCGCTGATGTTCCGTTCTCTTGGTACTGCCCAAGAGGGAACGCTATTTGTTTGTTCTTTTCGTTTATTAAACAATTAAAGTGATGAAGTGGACGGCATGTTAACATATTAAGTGGAGTTTTGTGTATCTTGAAAGCCGGCTTTACATGTTGGTCCCACCTAGCGATTCCATTCCATTGCTTTTTGTACTGGGCTCGACGTGATTAAAGAACTGGAGTGGAGCCTTGACGTCAATCATCTACCTTCTTCAAGGACTGATATTTCTGTTCATGTCAATTATTTGTCGGAGAAGTGAAATGTCTGCGTCAACTATAGCTGCTTTTTCATCGTGAAAGAAAACGGTATTACTATGCATTATGTATAAGCACGGGCGGGGCGTCTATATAAGTGGACAAGAGGGATGAAGGAAGGACAACTGAAATTTACCGGGAACAGCTTGCAACTGTAAACGACCCTTTAGTCTAGTGGCGTGGCGGCTTTTTATAAAAAGCGAGTGCAAAAGAAGCGTAACGGCGATGCACTTTTTCTTTTTACGTGGAGTGGAGACAAGATTTGACATGAGCACGGCAATGTACCGCGAACGGTGGGCGTGGATTCCACCGTTGGTACAGGTGTAAGTAACCATGCAAGGCGTGTGGTTGGTCAAAGAGGTCCACGAGATTCCCGGGCAACACCTAGGACGGGCCGGCCCTGTTCGGCCGCCGGCCGCTGTTCCCTTCCGCCGTGCAACTCGATGATGACGCGGCGGTGAGGGTGGTGGCACCCGGCCGCCTCCCTGCTGCACCCATCATGAATGCCCAATCATGTCGTCGACATCATCCATCCGGATCCGGCGAACCCAGCTCACTCCACAGCTGTAAAACCCAGAACCCCGAGCGCTGCTGCGCTCAACGAAAGGCACGGCTCGGCACGAAGCATCCACGAAGCCATGGGGACACGAGCCGTGGCCGTGGAGAGCGAGCGAGTAGTCGCTGGCAACTGATGATGATGGCCAGACGCAGCGCAGGAGTTGGTGCTGAAATCCGCGGGAATAATTGGAAGCCGGACGGGTACAAGGGAATCCCGCGAAACCGGCGGGAGCCCGAGCCGGTCGGACGAACGGGGAACCCATCCGATCCAACTCACAACCCAACCCAACCCAACACCGACCGTGACCAACTCGAACCGGACCGAAACTTACCAAATCCACCACCACCGAGTTCTATTCACCGCATCATCAGGCTGCCACGCCGCGAGCCGCGTCGCCCAAACCCTACCCTACCCATATAATATTAAACCCAACCCGAGTCTCTCTCTCCTCTCTGTCCACCACCCTCCCTCCCTCCTCTTCCCGCCGCCACCAGCCGCCACCGGGTCTCCGCCCTCCCCCTCCGGAACCCTAACCGCCGCCGCCCACCGATCCGATGGCGACCGCCGAAGACCAGGACGCGGCCGTCGCGCTGCTGGGGGGCGACCCGGCGGCGTTCGACGCGCTGCTCTCGACGCTCATGTCGTCCTCCAACAACGAGCGCGCCGCCGCCGAGGCCGCCTTCCACCGCCTCCGGGCCTCACACCCGGAGCCCCTCGCGCTGCGCCTCGCCTCCTCGCTGGCCGCGCCCGCCACGCCGCCCGAGCTCCGCGCCATGGCGGGGGTGCTCCTCCGCAAGGTCCTGTCCCCGCCGCCCTCCTCCGACAGCGCCGCCGCGGCGGCGGCGGCGCCGCTTTGGCCGCAACTCTCCCCGGCCGGCCAGACCGCGCTCAAGTCGCACCTCCTCTCCGCGCTGCAGTCCGACCCACCCAAGCCCATCGCGAAGAAGGTCTGCGACGCCATCTCCGAGCTCGCCGCCACTCTACTCCCGGAGAACACGTGGGCAGACCTACTGCCGTTTCTCTTCCGCGCCGCCTCGGCCCCCGAGACCCCGAACCTGCAGGAATCGGCTCTGCTCATATTCGCCAGGCTGGCGGATTACATCGCAGAGTCACTCCTCGACCATCTCATGACAATCCACAACCTGCTCGCCTCCGCCCTGGCGCACCCGACGTCCCCTGATGTTCGGATTGCTGCCCTGAGTGCCGCGGTCAACCTTGTCCAGTGCTTGCCCACCAACTCGGACCGTGATAAGATGCAGGACCTGCTACCCGCGATGATGAGGGCACTCACAGATTGCCTCAATTCTGGCCAGGAGGCTTCTGCGCAGGAGGCACTGGAGCTCCTTGTTGAGCTGGCCGGCGCTGAGCCAAGGTTCCTGCGGCGGCAGATTGCTGATGTGGTGGGGGCAATGCTGCAAGTAGCTGAGGCTGCACAGCTGGAAGATGGGACCAGGCACCTGGCGGTGGAGTTTGTGATTACTCTTGCTGAGGCACGGGAGCGTGCACCGGGAATGATGCGACGTCTCCCGCAGTTTGTTGGCAGGCTGTTTGTGGTGCTCATGCAGATGCTGCTAGATGTCGAGGATGACCCTGCATGGCACACTGCTGAAACTGAAGATGAGGATGCAGGTGAAGGGAACAACTTTGGAGTGGCTCAGGAGTGCCTTGACCGACTTGCCATTGCCATTGGCGGAAATGCAATTGTGCCCATTGCATCTGAGCTGCTTCCTCAATACCTTTCTGCTCCCGAATGGCAGAAACACCAAGCTGCGCTCGTCACACTTGCACAGATTGCAGAAGGATGTGCAAAGGTAAGCCTGTTAATAACTTGATAATTATGTTAACTAAGCAACAATTTGTTGGACAGCTTGAAGTGTATTTAATACTCTGTATTGGACCTGTAAAAGAAAATATCCAGAACTAACTTGTTAAAATCAGGAGTGAGATAATAAACAATGTACTTGTGAAATGCCTCCTCATTTACAAGCAATGAACAATACTTGGTGGCCACATCCACAAGTGTTGTTGCCTACCATTAAACTGTGCAGTGCTACCTGTTCTTTCATTTGATATGGCAGAATTAGACAAGACTGGGTGTACCCTCATTGGTTGCTTTTGTTGCCGGCAGGTTATGATTAAAAATCTGGAGCAAGTTGTCTCGATGATATTGAATGGATTCCAGCACCCTCATGCTCGTGTGCGCTGGGCTGCGATCAATGCCATTGGTCAGCTGTCTACGGATCTGGGCCCGGATTTGCAAGTTCATTACCACCAGAAGGTTCTGCCTGCATTGGCCAATGCTATGGATGATTTCAAGAATCCACGTGTTCAAGTAAGTTCGTCATATCACCTCACACTCTTCTGCGTGCAGTCCGTTTTTACTATTTATTTTAGAATTGAGGTTGCATCAGTAGATAACTAGGCAATGATCCATAGGAGATTTAGTGTTTTTTGTTACAGACCTGAGCATTTGCCACACTAAAGTGAAATAGACATACCCGTTTTGACAATCAAGCTGTTTTTTCTTTTTTTTTTTTGTGAAATAGAACAGCAACTTAATACCCAAGCAGGCTACTTGACTCACCATTTCATCAATTTGTCACCAATATAGTAAATCTGTTGATATAAATTAATGTTCTGTGGCTGTAAGCATAGTTATTAAGGCGTCGCTTAGGCGTCGCTTAAGCGATGCCTAAGCGGTAAGGCGCTCAGGGAGCTCAAGGCGTCCTGTCGCCTTAGGATCCTCAGTAAGGCGAGTTGACCGCAGCGGGAGCGGGGGAAAGCGACGGCGGAGCAGGGGAAAACGACGGCGGCGGGAACAGACAAAGCGGCGGTGGGAGCAGACAAGGTGGTGGCGGGACCTTACCTCGACAAGAAGTCGGCGTACCGCCTCAGATCTGGTGTGCGGCGGCCTGGATCGAAGCATGAGGCGGCGCTCCACAGCCTAGGCGCGGCGGATCTCTCTCGCGGGGGGGGGGGGGGGGGTGCGCGGGCGGGCGCGCGGTCCTCCGCTGGCGGCTGGAGCGGAGCGGAGAAGAAGCGGCCACTGGGTCATGCTGTCAAGCAGAGAATGCTGGCAGGGCGGTGTCCTAGGGTTTGCTTATTGGGCCTGGTGGGCTTCAAATATACCCCCTGCACCCCTCCTGTTTCTTATTTTCAAAATTTACGTATTACTCCCTTTGTTCTCTAATAATTGATGGTCCTAAACAACCAAATGCACTGAAAATGAACTAACAAAATCTGTTCTAAGAACAAATAGAGGGAGTATTAAGGCGTCGCCTCGCCTTACGCCTTACCGCTTAAAAGGTAAAAAGGGGGTCTGTCGCCTTAAGTCGCCTTACCGCCTTAATAACTATGGCTGTATAAAATTTCGTATATTTAACTTTTCGTTTTCAGAAATATACTCCTGAACTGTAAGCTGTTTAACCGTTGTATTCATTGAGATATCACATATATTCAATCTTCATGCTTGTAGTTTGAATCAGAAGTTTTATGCACCTTTTTTTTCGGAGGAACTTAATGTTATGACGACTTATGTTGCTATTGTTGGCAGGCACATGCTGCGTCAGCTATCTTGAATTTCAGTGAGAACTGTACACCTGAAATTTTGACGCCTTACCTGGACGGAATTGTTGGCAAATTACTCGTTCTTCTTCAGGTGCGCATTTGCTTGCGTGGGTTATATTTCAGCTTGCTTCTAGCATGTTTTTTTAATATGGCTGCAAACATCTTGATCTCATTTGTATTCTAGAATGGCAAGCCTATGGTGCAAGAGGGGGCATTGACAGCTTTAGCATCAGTAGCAGATTCATCACAGGTAACTATTCAATTGAGGTTTAGTATCTACATTGTTTTATATTATAAAATTTGATGTCATGCAGTATTTTCTTTAATCTTCCAATCTTATGATAGTAAAGTTCAACATTTTGACTTATTTTATGGCTTATTTGTAGGAGCACTTCCAGAAATATTATGACGCTGTTATGCCATACCTCAAAGCTATTTTGATGAATGCAACCGACAAATCTAATAGGATGCTCCGTGCCAAGTCCATGGAGTGCATAAGCCTGGTAGGAATGGCTGTGGGCAAGGACAAGTTCCGAGACGACGCGAGGCAGGTTAGCCTCTCCTTTCATCTGTAGTTTTGTGTTTTCAACTTTAAATTATGTACTTGCTTTTTGTTATAGGTAACTAATGACTCAATTTTTCTGTTTGCCTCTCCTTGTTGATGTATGAATTCAAGAAAATGTATATAGGTCTATTAATGTTTGATAAATTGTAGTTAGTGTGTCCCACTTCTCACGCTTCGCGCATTCCTGGTTGCCAGTAGTATTTTTATTGAGACAATGTCATTATGCTAAACCATCTGACCGTTGCTAGGTTATGGAAGTACTTATGGCTTTGCAAGGAACTCCAATGGAAACTGATGATCCAATAACCAGCTACATGTTGCAGGTATGCTTCAAAGAATGGTAAATTAAGTGCAACAACACTTTATATTAGTCTAAACCCTGCCATATGTGATAGGCTTGGGCCAGGTTATGCAAATGTCTCGGGCAGGACTTCCTTCCTTACATGAGCATCGTTATGCCACCATTGCTTCAGTCTGCTCAGCTGAAGCCTGATGTGACAATTACTTCAGCTGAATCAGATGATGAAATAGACTCAGATGATGATAGGTGTGTATTCAATCACGTTGCCTTTCTTAATTCAGTAGTATCCTGAAAATCATGGCATAATAGCAGATAAGGAGATACTTTCAATTTCATTGGAGACACTTGAAACTTTTGTTGTATGACCTTTTTATCTGCCGACCTGTAAAATAGTATGAAGAAGGGTTGCATCTGCCTTTAAATGTACTAATATGTACACTCTTTTGTTCCTGTAGTTTTTTTTTTGTGCTCTTATTAATTTTTTATTAATATATCTGTGAGGTCTTGTTATTCGTCTCCTGTATGGTTGGTGATTGTGAGCATTGTACTTTCAAGTTTTGACCATGTATTAGTTTTGTGATACTGCCCATTCTTTTACAGCATTGAAACAATTACACTTGGTGACAAAAGAATAGGAATCAGAACTAGTGTGCTAGAAGAGAAGGCAACAGCTTGCAACATGCTGTGCTGCTATGCTGATGAGCTCAAGGAGGGGTTCTTCCCATGGATCGATCAGGTTCATTATCACTGAACACATCCAATGTCTAACTTCTTTAACCGCCCCTTTCCAGCATGCATCCTTGATTACAAATTTCCATGTAGGTTGCTCCCACACTGGTCCCTCTGCTTAAGTTTTACTTTCACGAAGAAGTTAGGAGGGCTGCTGTTGCAGGTATTTTGATGTTGTGCTATAGTTTATGTCTATGTAGTATGTTTCCTTTTACAATTTTATACATCTATATGCAGCAATGCCGGAACTTCTACGTTCGGCAAAATTGGCTGTTGAGAAAGGGCTGTCTCAAGGACGTGATGAGTCTTATGTTAAACAGTTGTCTGACTACATAATTCCTGCTCTTGTTGAAGCACTGCACAAGGTCTGTTGGAAGGCGTCTCAGTAGTTTGATGATTATTTATTTTTACAAATGTTAATGACTGGAACTTCTTGCATCCACTTTACAGGAGCCAGAAACAGAAATGTGCTCATCCATGCTGGACTCATTAAATGAGTGTATGCAGGTTAGTTCCTTTGCTGGTCACCACATTTTCTTGGTAGTTAAGGTGTCCACTGTTGAGGCTTTCAGAAAGCTTCACTTGGGAAATTGATGATGTACCCTTTTTTACCATACATACGTATCCTGTTGAATAATTTATCTTTCAGCAAATCTAATGTCAATTGTGTCATAATAGATTTATGGCATTTGTATGTTTTTACTTCAAAATTGAACATTTATATATGTATTGGTGTGAATACTGCTTTCCAGGATAATAAATTGAAACACTGCTAGGTTGGTTTTACTTGTACTCCCTCTGTCCCAAAAAGCTTGTCGTTTTGTAGTTCAAAAATGAACTACAAAACGGCAAGTTTTTCAAGACGGAGGGAGTACATTGTAAGGAAAACATTTTTATGTGGTATTGTTGTTTCTGGTGACCATGAGGTCAGGGGTTCGAGTCCTAGAAACAGCCTCTCGCAGAAATGCAGGGAAAGGCTGCGTACAAAAGACCAAAGTGGCTCGGACCCTTCCCCGGACCCTGCGCAAAAGGGAGCTACGTGCACTGGGTTGCCCCTTTATTGTTATTTCTGGTGAAAAAAGAAAGAATATGTGGGAAATTGGTATACAGTTTTCTCCTGCTGGTTGAGCTGTATAGGCCCATATTATTGCTCTGTATTTTAAGCAGAATTGTGGACATTAGTATTACGTCCTGAAATCTAATGAGCAGAACTGTCTGTCAGTTGGGATAGCCAACATTACTACTAGAATGAATCAGGGTTGTGCACTCTTGCTCAGTCAGGCAAAAGGTTTTGTAGTCTTGCTAAGAAGTTGTGGGGTTCAGGTCTAGGTAGCTTACTTTAGGATGTTTGGGAGTGCCCTTATTTGCATGTTGTACGAAACCAAACACCCCCATCGCCAATGCTGATGAACTGTGTGAGTTTCAAGCAACCTCCATGTTAACTAAAATGATTTGACTTCTTTGCTATATTGAGGCAGTTATAATTGCTGTTAGTGTTAATCTCCACTACCAAATTACTTTTTCCATGGAGAAAAAGTACTTATTTGAAACCAAAACGGGCCCTGAAGACACATATACATACTAGCAGTCACCACTGGCACTGCTCTAGCAACATGCATGTTTCGTTATATATTTCCTCATTGTTAAGTTGGTTACTGATTGAGGCCAGGGTGACTACTGATTGTATTCTTTATCAGCAAATTCACAATCAACGAGTCAAGCTAGCACTGTAGCAGTTACCTCTAAGTAACCTATTCACCTATTCCTTTAAAATAAGGCTTTCACCATTTGAAGCGTCATGTTTATAGTTTATCCAGCTGCATATGCTTGTCAATGCAAAAACAGTGTCACTAGACTTCAATATGATCTTCATTTGTAATTGTCAACCATCTTTGAAGACCTGAATGGTTAGAGTTGAGTTTCAAATATTGTCCCAAGTCTAAATGTTCTTATTATAATATGAATGAGTGAATTATTTAGCTTTGTGCTTTGCATGGAATAATATGTGCTACTGTTTTATTGGTCTTCGTACTGGTTCTTAACTTTTCTCTCAGCACTGAAACTGTTTGTGGTTCTGTCTTATTGAATTATTCATTAATGTCACCCTCATTGAGCAGCTTGCTGGCCGTCTCCTTGATGAAAACCAAGTACGTGCTGTTTCGGATGAGATTAAGCATGTCATTATAGCCAGTGCAACCAGGAAGAGGGATCGTACAGAGAGAACTAAAGCGGAAGATTTTGATGCTGATGAAGGAGAACTTCTTAAAGAAGAAAATGAACAGGAGGAGGAAGTATTTGATCAGGTTTGTTTGTCATAAAATGATTATTTCTATGACTAATGACTGTTTTATTCTGATAATTGTTCCAAGAACACTTCATTCTGCAAGATATGTTGAACAATTTGCCTATTGTTTTGATTTAATATTCTTTGTTATACTTTCAGGTTGGCGAGTGCCTTGGAACTTTGATTAAAACCTTCAAAGCTTCTTTCTTGCCGTTCTTTGATGAGCTCTCAGTGTACATCACACCTATGTTGGTAAGGCATTTGAACCCTGAAACTTGTGTATGCATGTAGGGTGTAGAGTTGATTTTCTGTGCACTGCAAAAGTTTATGTTAATATGTTTATTTCTGCCTGGCTTTCATTATCCTTCATGTGTAAACAAATGTGGATTAGAGTTAAATAAGTTTATGTAGTTTGTCTTATTTATGAAAGCTAAAACATAGGCTGAATTTCACATGAAGGGCTGCTGTCTTTAAAATAGATGATTTCTTGCAAGTAAACTTTCTCACTCTTATTAAGATTTGTCACTAGTAAGTTCTTTGGAATGACTTACTGTTAATGTTTTGAGCAAAACTGCAGTTGTTGCATGCCTCCAGATGGACCTTTTGTTCTTTAGTTGCTGACATTCTAAATGTTTCTTCCTTATTACTCCCTCCCATCCGTAATATTTGTCGTCGGGAGAACTCTACAATTCTCCCGACGACAAATATTACGGACGGGAGGGAGTTTAAACTATTTGCGTAGTCCAAGTGTGCTCTTCCATTCTTGTTTGTGCAGTGTGGCTGCTGTGCCAATTGTCATGGTTTCTGTTGTGATAGTCACTGCATCTTTGATTTACAGGGGAAGGATAAAACAGCTGAGGAGAGAAGGATTGCTATCTGTATCTTTGATGATGTTGCAGAGCAATGTCGTGAAGCAGCGCTGAAGTATTATGATACATATGTTCCGTTCCTGTTGGAGGCATCAAATGATGAAAATTCAGATGTTAGGCAGGTCTGTTTTTGTGCTGCCAAGTTCCCTTCATCCAAGCTATACATATGAAAGAAAAGTTCCTTAAATCCAGTCTCCTATTGGTCCAAATTTACACTGATATATTGTTGCATCCCTTCATTTTTATTATTTTAGGCTGCCGTCTATGGTGTGGGTGTATGTGCAGAATTTGGTGGACATGTTTTTCGTCCTCTAGTTGGAGGTATGCTTTTACATCTTTTTAGGATACAGTTCAAGTATTTTCCCTCATTTCCAAACTAATTGAACAATTTGATGTTTCAAAATAGAGGCCCTGTCAAAACTGAATAATGTTATCAGACATCCTGAGGCACGACATACGGACAATATTATGGCATATGACAATGCTGTTTCGGCAATTGGGAAAATATGTCAATTTCACCGGAATAGCATTGATGTGACTCAGGTAAATACATATTTCAGTTTGAGGT
The DNA here is from genome assembly GCA_036927565.1 of Tuctoria greenei. NCBI lineage: Eukaryota > Viridiplantae > Streptophyta > Magnoliopsida > Poales > Poaceae > Tuctoria > Tuctoria greenei. Next base: position 216,518,066 of record JAYESD010000005.1, on the reverse strand, counting down.
ATTAAGACCAATAATTGGAGTTATATAATGCGGTTGGAGACTTGGAGTAAGCATGTAGGAGATCTTTTCTGAGAGAAGAATACAAAATTGAGGTTCCACTTCTCCTGTAGGCTACTGTTACAGTACTAGACCTGTTCAGGAACCCTAGATCTCTAAACCTGGAACTGGAAACCTTAGAGACATTGGTTGTCTGTTTTTATTTATTGAACTGAGTGATAGGTAAGGAGCTGCTGCACGCCTAATTCCCCTTGACTGCAGAGTGTAGTGTATGGGAGTATGGTGGGGTGTTTGACCCTGGGTGTGGTAAGGAGAGAAAATTTTACGGTTTGAGTCTATTTGAGCCAAGTTGGAGCCTAGGGACTGACAGATGTATTGGCTGAGAAGTGAGAATATTGCCATTATTTCGAGTTATTGTAATAATATAGTTATATCTAGAAATTAGCTTAATAGGCAAACCCATCTTTAGTGCTTAAAAGGCGCTGCCTAGGCGTCCAGGCGCTCAGACCCGGACACCATGGCCAGTCGACTCGCCTGGTCACCTCCCAGGTCACCCACCTTCCTGGCCGCGTCTGCTGCATCCCAGGCCGCCGCAGCTGAACTTCTTGGTGCCAATGGCTGGTCGCCTAGGAACCCAGATGGGGGAGTGCCAGAATAGGGCATTCTTAACATGGGACTGTCATGAACCCAATTTTATTCTTTGCTGGTGGCATACTGTCTCTGCCTTTTCCGTCTCCTTAGGCTGACCGCAGCAGTGATCCCCTAAATCAATCCTCCACTAGAATATTCTCAACCATTTTCAGTTTCCTCTTAAAGATTCTTCCTTCTAGTTTACAGTATTCTGCAGCAGTCATCCTCTAAACTCATCTTCTATATCAACTACCACCAATTTTTATTATATCAATTACCTTTAAATTTTATATTCAATCATTTTTCCTTGTTTCCATTTCAATAATGTTACATCAATTATTTAAAAATTCACCCAATTTTTTTCTTCCAATTTTCCTTTATTCTTTCCACCTTTTATTTCTTTTTTTCTCCCCTCTTTCTTTTTTTCTTTGCTTCTCTTTATTTCATTTTATTCACTCTTCCTTCTCTTTTTCCTTATTTTTTTCTTCCTTCTCTTTTATTCCCTCTTTCCTTTTTTCCCTGCATTCTTTCTCTCTTTTTTTTGTGTCTCCTCTTTTATTTTCCTCCTCTTTCCCTAGAAACTTCTTATTTCCTCTTCTTTACTGACGCTGCTTCTCTTCTTCTCTCATCGTCTCCTCTGCTCTCATTTGATAACATCGTCGCGTGCCCACGCTGATCCGTCCGTCGCCCACACCGCTCATGTCATCGCCCACCCCGCTCTGTTCTTTGCCTCCCTGATGACCCCTACATCCCCTTCCCCGGTCGCCGAGCTGTGCCGTGTCATCACCTCCCCCTTCCACATTCCGAATCCTCAACATCAGCTGTGACTACCTTGAGCAGCACGGAGCTGCTCATGCAGGGAGTTGACTGAGGCCGTGACTGCCGTGCACGTTGTACGCTGTGGCTCCTGGGAGTGGAAGGGCCACCTTAGGCCGTTGTGTTCTTCTCGGCCCTCACCTCGCTGTCGCCCCAGCTCTGCTTCCGCGAGCTCGTGCCAAGACAACGGCCACCAACATGGAAGGTGTCCTGGATGGAAATCGATCCAGGAGTACGTCCAGGAGGCTTTACCGGAAGTTGTTGCAGCTTGATTTTTCTCCGCCGAACGACATAACACCCGTCCAGGATCCTTTACCGGACCTGCTGCAGTCGGTCTTAGACACCATCTAAAGAGGTGAACTTGGTGGTGGCTAGGGCCAACCAATATGAGCATTGCACAGTTTGGTGGCCCATTTTGCCTATCTTGGTCCAACTGTGGTCAAGGTTCTAAATGGGCATCTGGATGTCCAGACGGCTAACCAAGCTCCCGACTCGAGGCGGCGGCGGGTGGTGTAGGAGGCGTAGGCAGGCGGCTGTCGGGGGGGAGGGGGAGGCGTCGTGGCGGCATCTGGAGAAGTCAGGCCTGGGCCTGATTGACTCGGCCCGATTAATGTGAACCGTAGGATCTCATCCGGTACTCTTCAGATTGAGGCATATAAAAATATATCCTCACCCCTAACCCTAATCATTTTTTTCCCTCACCCTCTCTCTCCTCTCCACCGGCGGCGGCGGCGACGGCGAGACTGGGCATGGCGTCCAGGCGTGCTACCTACGCGTCACCTTAATAACACTAACTGCGATTGCCAGGCAAACCAAACATTGACAGCCTAATCTGGAACTTGTGAAAAGAAACTGGTTGGTTGCCGCCTGTGAGGATTCTTGCTTATTAAGATTCAAATGTTCTGTTTATCAATTTAGTGAATCTTGCGCTCAGTTGGTGAAACTGAAATTTAGTTTGTCTTTATACACGTTGGGTAACCAGCAATTCTCAGTTGATATCTAAGCATATTCTGTAGTGCCTGAAGATTGCAGAATTAGTGTTACCAGGAGATAATTTCCTTTATGCATGATGCTTCATTCTGAACTGAATCTACCCACGCTTCTCAGGTTGTTCCGGCATGGCTTGGTTGCTTGCCCATAAAAGATGACAAGATTGAAGCCAAAGTTGTTCATGAGCAACTTTGCTCAATGGTTGAGAGGTACACTCGTTACTGGGAACATGCCAACAAGGATAGTTTCTCTTGCAAATCATAATAACCATTTTTTTAATGCAGGTCGGATGCTGATATTCTTGGCCCCAACAGCCAATATCTTCCTAAAATTGTTTCAATTTTTGCTGAGGTAATTTCTGATGACTGCCCTTGCTTGTTTTGATAATTTTGATGGACACCTAGTTTGATCGCTATTTGTGTGGCAGTGATAGACAGTTTTGTTCTTACTGGGTAGCAGCCATAGATACTGATGATCTACATTCATCAAGCAACCATCCAATTCTGTTTTACCGGCTATTTAGAATTCCTGAATTTCTTTTGTCTGTTGTGTATATGGTTTGTAGGTTTTGTGCAATCAAACAGAGCTTGCTACTGATGAAACACGCAACAGGATGGTCAATGTCCTGAGGCGTTTCCAGCAGACTTTGCCTCCTGATTTTCTGGCATCAACATTTTCCAATTTGCAACCGCAGCAGCAGCTTCTGCTACAGTCCATCCTATCGACATAGTGGTTTGTGTCGTAAGGTCTTGGGCTTGCAGTTTTCTTTTGATATTTCATCATTATCAACCAATTCTTTGTGTTGAATCTTTTTGTGGGTGGGTTAATTTGTGAATGCATTGCTCGCATCAAGGAGTTGGAGGTTTGTCATCTCAGATGGTTTTGGTGGAGTGTATATTATCATGTATTCAAATATGATTTTGAGACGCGCTGTGACTGTGAGGTGTTTGTCACACCCGGTCCCAACAAGACAACCGGATGGCTTTCACATGTATGCCAGGATCGATTCTCATCATACATGTGTAGACGAAAGTGTAATATCATTTATTACAAGCCATGTTCGAGTACATAAATGTCTTACAATAATGACCCGTAGGTCTAAAATAAGCTTACAGAGCAAACAGCGGTAAAAGTAAACTAGGGTGGCTCCATGCACAGGCGTTGCCCGGGGGTTGCGCCAGCCTAGAACGTCTCCTCCGGATCAGCGAAGAAGTCTTCATTCTCCACCTCTTCTCCATTGTAGACTGAGGAAAGATAAGCAACAAGCAAGTTTGAGTACCAACGGTACTCAGCAAGTGGGAAAGAGATGACATGAGGGTATTTAGAAAGGAAGGCCAATTTTGGGTTAAGCACTATAGCATTACAACCTATCCTTAGCTTTCATTAGCACCTACTTCTAGGTGTATGAACCCAACCATAACCCATTGGTAAACCAAGTGCCAACCAACCAATCCAAACCAAACCACCATTCCCAGACATTGGCTAATTATGAATTGGACACCAAGCCGCTCTTGTCCGTGAGCACGGCTGTCATGACAGTTTCTAAATCTCTGCAGAGAATGTACCCTTTACCCACAAGCCGTGATTTCATCCCCTGTTGCCAGGTGGACTAAGGAAACCTCCCTGATGCCCGTGGTCGCGAACCACATTGCACACTTCCTTTGGTGTGAGGCCAGGAGATCACTACGAGGTCTTTACAAAGGATTCTCCCGACGCGTACTAGCCCTCTGAGGTTTCACCCCTGTACAAAAGTGTGAGTCGTTACACCACGACTCAACACCCCAGTTGCCCCCTCTTGAGCCATGCGGATCCCAAGGCAGTACACCCTGAACCAATTCCCCGCACTATCCAACCACTAATACTACGCCGGGAGAGGCCTAATTAATGGACCAAGCTGCCCCATACTCAGTCTTGTGGCGATACTATAAGGCTTAGTGGCTTCTCCATAAACCGGTCCTTAGAATCCGGCAAGGTTCATACCCCAAAACCCGGGTCTCGTGCGTACTGCACCATACCAAGCAAAACCAACCCGCCAGATTCCTACCCACTACAATTCATTTCACCATATCTCAACAAATAAATCACAATAGTTAATGATAGAGCATGTAATGTAGAGATATTTCCCTCCCAACTACTAAGCATGGCTAAGCGTAAAGAAATAATAACATCTACCCAAGCCAACCAGGGGACAAGGAATTATATGGAAGGGTACAGTAAATAGGATTCAATTTACTAATCATGCAGCTAACTAAAACTTAATAAAACAGGTGCAAAATGGTCAAGGAACTTGCCTTCTTCGGAGGATGGGTCGGTGAAGTGGTAGTCCTGAAGGTTGTAAGTCGGCTCGGGAACCGACTCTAAACACATCATCGCATGCGGAACGGAAAGTAGTAGCACACAATAAGCACAAGAGAAATAATGCACACCACAAATAAATAACACCAAAGAAAACCTACGCAATTACGTTGCTAACACAATGTCCTTAGTTGAAGTTTTAATTAGAGGTGTGGGTGGAAATTTGGTTTTTAGGGTTGAGGTGGGGTTGATTGACAATTTATGGTTTTTATCTTTATTTTAGAACATTGCAAGGATTTGCTACAATTTTCCTTAGCTAATTTGAATAATACAGTAATGAAGTGGTTCAAAACAGTATTAATTAAATTACTTTAATGTAAACCAATTAATAAATAAAGGCCAAGTGATTTCCCTAATTAATTTATGCAAAAGAGAGTGTAAATTCTATGATTTTATGTAAATAAACATGGATGCAGGGGTTTTTATGCAAAACAGACATGATCAGAGGCTTGAAAATATTTTATAACATCACCAGGGGTTTAATCATAATTTACAGAGGCTAAAAATATATTTTATGGTGAAAACAGGGGCTAAAATGATTTATTTAATCAATTTAACAGTGCTGACACAATTTAATTAAAGTCCAGGGGCTATTCCCTAAAATCCAGGACCTAACTGCAATTACCGAAAATATGCGCAGGGGCCTACGCGCAAAACGGCCAACGGCCATATCCGCCTTCAATCTGGGCCGTCGGATTTAAAGGGGGCGGCCCGGATTTAAAATAAACGAAGGGGTACGCCCCTTCTAATCTCGGCCGTTGGCCCTGGTTGGGCGGCCGAGATGGGGCCACGTCGCCCCGAGGGCGACCGAGGCGGCGCGCGCGCGCCGGCCCGGCGGCGCACGGCGGCGGGGTCGCCGGAGGTTGGCCGGAATGGCCAAAACGGCGTCAAACTCGAGCGCTCTACACACCAAACGGTAGAGGGGGGCATGGTGCACTCACCTAGGGGGTTTTCGGGGCTTCAAATCGGGCGGAGGAGAGTCGGCGACGGCGAGAGGCGGCGGACTCCGGCGGTGCTCGTCGGAATCGGTGAAGCGGCGGCCAATTCCCCGAGCGACGATGTCCGGCGTGTTCCTGGAGGTGTGGCGCACGTGTTAGACCGAGGGGGAGGGAGAGAAAGCCGGCGAGTCGACGGGAACGGCGGCGACACACCTTGCACCGGCGGCTAGGGTTTGGAGCTTCGGGGAAGGGGAAAATGGGGGGCGCCGGTGGAATTTATAGGGGGATTCGGGGCGGCGAGGGATGGAAAGCGATTTCCCCCAAAGGAATTCCATCCCGGGGCATTAAACGAGGGGGATTCCATGCCGGATTTTGAGCGGAGGCGGCGTTCACGGGCGGTGTCGGCGCGGGCGCAGGGAGGAAGAAGGAAAGGGGAGGGGAGAGGCTGACCGGTGGGCCCCAGTGCGCAGAGAGAGGGGAAAGGGAGAGGGTGGCGCGGCTGGGCCTTGGGCCGGCGGGGAGAAAAGGGAGGGGGAGGGGAAGTGGGCTGGGGCGGGATTAAGGCCCAGGGTGGGTTTTTCTTTTCTTTTTCTTTTTGTTTTTCCTTTTTCCTTTTTCATTCTTTTGCAAATTTGAATTGTTTTTCAAATTCAAACGAATTCTAGCGCATTTTGAAATTGAATTTTCACTCAAATGCAACCATTCATGATGCATCCCTAGTTTTTTTTTCTTTTGTTTTTAAATTTTTGAAAATTTGGGTGTTACAACTCTACCCCCCTTAAAAGGAATCTCGCCCCGAGATTCGGACGTCCTAAGAGAAGAGATCGGGAAACTCGGCCTTAAGGTCTTCTTCTCTCTCCCATGTTGCTTCTGCCTCCGAGTGATGTTTCCACTGCACTTTGCACATACGAATCGTCTTGTTTCTCATAACACGTTCTGATGTTTCTAGAATCCTGACTGGCCGTTCTGCGTAGGACAGGTCCTCTTGCAAATCCACAGCTTCCATGGGTAACTGTTCCTCTGGTACTCTTAAGCACTTCTTTAGTTGCGACACGTGAAACACATCATGCACATCCGACAGTTGAGAAGGTAGCTCGAGACGATAGGCCACTTCTCCTCTTCTCTCCAATATCTTGAACGGACCAATGTACCGGGGTGCTAGCTTTCCCTTTACTTTGAACCGTCTTAGCCCTCTTACTGGTGATACTTTGAGATACACAAAGTCTCCGACCTCAAAAGTTAGGTCACGCCGTCGAGCATCTGCGTAACTCTTCTGTCTTGACTGCGCCGTTTTCAAATTATTCCGAATCTCTTGTACTTGTCGTTCGGCTTCTCGGAGTATCTCTGGTCCAAACACTTGACCTTCCCCAGTCTGATTCAAAATAAGGGTGTTCTGCATTTTCGCCCATAAAGTGCCTCGAACGGGGACATCTTGAGACTAGCTTGGTAGCTGTTGTTATAAGAGAATTCCGCATAAGGCAAATTTTTGTCCCAACTCTTACTATTCTTCAAGGCACATGCTCGCAACATATCCTCCAAGATTTGATTGGTGCGTTCTGTCTGACCATCTGTTTGCGGGTGATACGCTGAGCTGAAGTTCAGACGAGTGTCCATTGACTCATGCAGCTTCTGCCAGAACCTAGAGGTGAACTGGGTACCTCGATCAGACACTATTTTCTTTGGAACACCGTGTAAACATACAATTCTTGCCATGTATAATTCCGCCAACCGCGAGCCATTGTAACTTTCCTTGACTGGAATGAAGTGAGCGACCTTGGTCAACCGATCCACAACAACCCATATGGAGTCGTATCCTGACTGTGTCCTTGGCAATCCCACGATAAAGTCCATACTTATCTCTTCCCATTTCCACTCGGGTATCTTGAGTGGTTGAAGTAGTCCAGCAGGTCTCTGATGTTCCGCCTTAACCAACTGACACGTGTCACACAAAGCCACATATTCGGCCACATCACGCTTCATACCAAGCCACCAGTATCTATCCTTAAGGTCTTGGTACATCTTGGTACTCCCAGGATGGATAGAGTAGTACGAGTCGTGGGCTTCTCTCAATATCAACTCTCGGATCCCCTTAACATTCGGCACACATATTCTCTTTCCTAACCACAGGGTTCCATGTTCATCTTCCCTGAAATCTGGAGCTTTTCCAGCCTTCATCAGCTTCTTAAGTTTTTGGATCTTCTTATCCTCCTTTTGGCCTTCTCTAATGTCTTGTTCCAACGTGGAGTCCACTTCCATGACTACTGCATCTGCCTTAGCCACTATGCACAGGTTTAATCTTGCAAACTCTTCACATAGCTCCGGTTGATAAGCCTGGGTCGTCATGCTGTTACACTGGGTTTTCCTACTCAAAGCATCTGCGACCACATTCGCCTTTCCAGGGTGATAATTGATCCCGACATCGAAGTCATTAATGAGCTCTAACCACCTTCGTTGGCGAAGGTTAAGGTCTGGCTGAGTGAATATGTACTTCAAGCTTTTGTGGTCGGTATAGATCTCTGTCCTTTTGCCGATCAGGTAGTGTCTCCATATCTTCAATGCGTGAACCACAGCTGCTAATTCCAGATCATGGGTCGGATAGTTCTTCTCATGCTTCTTGAGTTGTCTCGAGGCGTAAGCCACCACATGTCCTGCTTGCATCAACACACATCCCAGTCCCTGTCCGGAAGCATCACAATAGACCGAGAACTCCTTTTGCATATCTGGCATGACCAGCACTGGGGCAGTGGTCAACCTCTTCTTCAATTCGACAAAGCTTGCTTCACACTCCGGTGTCCACTTGAATGCGGCTCCCTTCTCGAGTAGTTTGGTTAGTGGCCGAGAGATCTTTGAAAATCCCTCAATAAATCGTCGATAATAACCAGCCATCCCCAGAAAGCTTCTGATGTGCCCCACATTTTCCGGTGTCCCCCACTTGAGAACATCTGCCACTTTACCCGGATCCACTGATATTCCTCCTTCTGATATGACATGCCCCAAGAATGATACCTGCTTCAACCAAAACTCACACTTACTGAATTTAGCATACAGTTGGTGTTCTCTAAGTTTCTTTAGTGCCAACCTCAGGTGTTCCTCATGTTCTTCTTCACTCTTGGAGAATATCAGGATATCGTCAATGAATACGACCACGAATTTATCCAGGTACTCCATAAACACTTTGTTCATGAGGTACATGAAGTAAGCTGGAGCATTAGTCAACCCGAAAGACATAACAGTATACTCATAAAGACCATATCGAGAGACGAATGCAGTCTTGGGAATGTCCGATGGTCGAATCTTCAACTGGTGATAACCCGAACGAAGGTCGATCTTAGAGAATACACATGCTCCTCTCAGCTGATCAAACAAATCTTCGATCCTTGGCAGCGGATACTTATTCTTGATGGTCACTGCATTTAACGCACGATAATCCACACACAACCTTTGAGTGCCATCCTTCTTAGGCACGAAGATGACAGGAGCACCCCAAGGCGATGAACTAGGGCGAATGTACCCTTTTTCCAATAATTCGTTGATGTGATCCTTTAGCTCGGCTAACTGGTTAGCGTCCATTCTATATGGCCTCTTATATATCGGGGCCGTTCCAGGCACTAGGTCAATGATAAATTCAATTTCCCGGTCAGGGGGCATACCCGGTAACTCGTCGGGGAACACGTCTGGGAATTCACTGACAACACGGATCTCTTCGGTGACCTCAGTTTGATTTAGCCTGATCCTCCGGGTTGGAGCTTGGTCTGGAGAGAATTCAACCTTGGTGCCATCGGGATGGGTCAAGGAGACTGTCCGGGTGGCGCAGTGGATCACACCATGGTACTTGGCCAACCAATCCATTCCCAGAATAATATCTAGCCCTTGAGATTCCAGGACAATGAGGTTTGCTGGGAAAACTACCCCCCTTATGTCTAGCCTTGCATTAGGGCATACTTGCCGGGTTATCATTTCTCCCCCAGGGGAGTGAACTATAAGTTGATGAGTCATTAAGTGCACTACCATGTCATGCCTTCTCATGAATTCCTTAGATATGAATGAATGCGTAGCACCAGAATCAAACAACACTGTAGCTAGATGAGAGTCGGCAGGGAACGTACCAACAACCACATCTGGTGCATTGTGCGCCTCCTCAAGTGCCACGTGGTTAACTCTCGCACGTGTGGGTTGTTGCAGCTGCTTCTTCGGGCAACGGTTGGCGAAATGTCCCATCTCACCACAGTTATAGCACTGCACGGCTGCGTTATTACCTTGAGCTTTATTACCTCCCTGAGAGTTCTGCTGCGGCTGACCATTAGGGCGGGGTGCTGGAGCTGTTGGGCGGGGTGGTTGCATGGACTGGCGTGGAGGCTGTGGTGGTTGGCGCATCTGCGGGTTGTATGGTGCGGGTGGTCTGTAGGAGGAGTTTGGGTACCTTTGTCCTGGGTAAGGGTTCACAGGACGAGCCATAGGTGCCGCAGACTGAGGAGCATAGCGAGGTCGAACATTACTCCCAGAACCGTGTGCTTGAGCCATCTTCCTTTTTCTATCATCATCGTCCAGCTCCTTCTTGGTCCTTTCCACTTCAAAGGCCTTGTCCACCAACTTATGGAAACTACTGTAGTCACTGGAGACCATGGCGAACTTCAGCTCCTTGTCAAGCCCCTTCTTAAAACGAAACTGTTTCTTCGAGTCTGTGTCCACATCCTCGGGTGCATAGCGAGACAGTTGGGTGAATTTGTTCAGATACTCTCGCACACTCATGCGGCCTTGCTTTAGCATGAGAAATTCTTCACGTCTCGCCTGGATCTCTCCTTCGGGCACGAAATGACTGCGAAAGTAATTCCTGAACTCATCCCATGTGATATTATCCGGGTCCTGATGGGCTTCAATGAAGGCAGTCCACCAATCGGCTGCAGGTCCCTGAAGTTGGTGCGAGGCTAACAACACCTTCTCTCGTCCTTCACATTGGACAATCCTCAGCTTGCCCTCAATAGTTCTCAGCCAATCGTCGGCCTCCATGGGCTCACTAGCAGTAGCAAAGGTGGGTGGATGGGTGTTGAGGAAGTCTCTCATGCGGGATCGGGGTCCTGGTGCTGGCTGTGGGTGGGGCTGATTTGGTGGGGGTGGAGGGGCTTGCTGGGCTTGCTGCATGTTGGCCACCACTTGGGTTAAGTTCTGCATCATTTGCATCTGCATGGCCATCATCTGCTGCATATGATTCATCGCAGGTGCTCCACGGGCACCTCTCCCATTCCATTGCGGTAGCTGGAATCCAGCTTCATCATCACCAAGGGGCATACCACGGCCACGACCACGGCCTCTTCCCCTGCCTGCCATCTGAGTACGAAGAGAGTAGAGTCTGAGATTCTACTATAACTAGTGGAAGACTACTATGCGATACCCCTACTATATGCAACAATCACAGCAAACATGCATATAAATGAAAATTCTTTATTATTAGATCACTAATTAAAGAAGTATCAAAAAGGTGCGGTTGTGGACAAGTCGCCGAGGCGTTCCACAACTCACACGACACACCAAGACAAAAATCATAAAGAGAAATAACACAACTCAAGGTCACACAAGTACGTCTACGTCGCTCTTATTTAACTAATGAGGGTGTGCCTATCCTTGAGTCGTGGCAGAGGTCGGGGACTACTCGTCGTCAAGCGGGAACTCCTCCGGGTCCTCGTCGTCGTCGTCGTCGTCGTCGTCCGCGGGGCCCTCTGGGTCCTGAGGTGGTGAGGCAGCAGGCGGTGGTGGTGCGGCAGACGCCACACTGGAAGGCTCCTCGTCAGAGGACTCCTCAGAAGACGACTCACGCTGGCCGCCACGGCGGTCTGGAGAGTCCGGGGTCCACGTCGAGGTGTCGGACGCGTAGTCGTCAGGGTCCTCGTCGGTGATCCGACGATACCTCCTGATCACTGCCTCGTGGCGCAGGGCGAGGTCACGTCCATCCTGAATCTCCTGCTGTGCCCTCTGCAGTCGGGCACTGAGCTCAGCCATGTCGCCAACGGTCTGACGAGACTGAGGGAGGTCCAAGGGTCTCTCCACGTGCCTGGAGACAAAGCCTGCAGTGCCACTCGGACGCTGCGGAACAAAGGCGTGCACCGTGTCCTCCAGGCGGAAACGGCGGGCGTGACTCCAAAAAGTGGCTGCTTCCCAGCTAGCGTCCTGCTCCGCGTACCGGCGGGAGCTCCTCCAGGCAGGACTGCTGTGGGTCTTCACCAGCTCATCACCATAGTAAATGTAGATCTTGCAGCTCCACTCCGTCCTGCCGGGGCGCTGCACTCCAGTGGTGTGGTAGGAGAGCGAGAGGCTGTGGTGACGGTAGCCAGCCTCGCGGAGTATGGCCCGAAGGCGGAGTCGCAGTCGTCCTGCGGCCTTGCCGTCCGAACGGATCACCACGGGGTGACGGGGGTCGACGGCTGGAGAGCGACCGGCCAGCCTACGCGGGGGCACAAGTCCACCGGTCGACTTACGGGGGGTCGTCTTGGTGCGAGCCATCTACAAATTTTGAAAACAGGAGAGTGTCAGTAACAAAACATATAAATAAAGGAGTAAATAAAACAAGTAGACAAGGTAGGAAGTACAAAGCAATTTTGTAAATTACTTTTTAGAATATAATAGGGTCCTAAGTCATTCCTTTCTAACTAGGCTTGCGTCCTACGGGCAACACGGCTCTGATACCACTTTGTCACACCCGGTCCCAACAAGACAACCGGATGGCTTTCACATGTATGCCAGGATCGATTCTCATCATACATGTGTAGACGAAAGTGTAATATCATTTATTACAAGCCATGTTCGAGTACATAAATGTCTTACAATAATGACCCGTAGGTCTAAAATAAGCTTACAGAGCAAACAGCGGTAAAAGTAAACTAGGGTGGCTCCATGCACAGGCGTTGCCCGGGGGTTGCGCCAGCCTAGAACGTCTCCTCCGGATCAGCGAAGAAGTCTTCATTCTCCACCTCTTCTCCATTGTAGACTGAGGAAAGATAAGCAACAAGCAAGTTTGAGTACCAACGGTACTCAGCAAGTGGGAAAGAGATGACATGAGGGTATTTAGAAAGGAAGGCCAATTTTGGGTTAAGCACTATAGCATTACAACCTATCCTTAGCTTTCATTAGCACCTACTTCTAGGTGTATGAACCCAACCATAACCCATTGGTAAACCAAGTGCCAACCAACCAATCCAAACCAAACCACCATTCCCAGACATTGGCTAATTATGAATTGGACACCAAGCCGCTCTTGTCCGTGAGCACGGCTGTCATGACAGTTTCTAAATCTCTGCAGAGAATGTACCCTTTACCCACAAGCCGTGATTTCATCCCCTGTTGCCAGGTGGACTAAGGAAACCTCCCTGATGCCCGTGGTCGCGAACCACATTGCACACTTCCTTTGGTGTGAGGCCAGGAGATCACTACGAGGTCTTTACAAAGGATTCTCCCGACGCGTACTAGCCCTCTGAGGTTTCACCCCTGTACAAAAGTGTGAGTCGTTACACCACGACTCAACACCCCAGTTGCCCCCTCTTGAGCCATGCGGATCCCAAGGCAGTACACCCTGAACCAATTCCCCGCACTATCCAACCACTAATACTACGCCGGGAGAGGCCTAATTAATGGACCAAGCTGCCCCATACTCAGTCTTGTGGCGATACTATAAGGCTTAGTGGCTTCTCCATAAACCGGTCCTTAGAATCCGGCAAGGTTCATACCCCAAAACCCGGGTCTCGTGCGTACTGCACCATACCAAGCAAAACCAACCCGCCAGATTCCTACCCACTACAATTCATTTCACCATATCTCAACAAATAAATCACAATAGTTAATGATAGAGCATGTAATGTAGAGATATTTCCCTCCCAACTACTAAGCATGGCTAAGCGTAAAGAAATAATAACATCTACCCAAGCCAACCAGGGGACAAGGAATTATATGGAAGGGTACAGTAAATAGGATTCAATTTACTAATCATGCAGCTAACTAAAACTTAATAAAACAGGTGCAAAATGGTCAAGGAACTTGCCTTCTTCGGAGGATGGGTCGGTGAAGTGGTAGTCCTGAAGGTTGTAAGTCGGCTCGGGAACCGACTCTAAACACATCATCGCATGCGGAACGGAAAGTAGTAGCACACAATAAGCACAAGAGAAATAATGCACACCACAAATAAATAACACCAAAGAAAACCTACGCAATTACGTTGCTAACACAATGTCCTTAGTTGAAGTTTTAATTAGAGGTGTGGGTGGAAATTTGGTTTTTAGGGTTGAGGTGGGGTTGATTGACAATTTATGGTTTTTATCTTTATTTTAGAACATTGCAAGGATTTGCTACAATTTTCCTTAGCTAATTTGAATAATACAGTAATGAAGTGGTTCAAAACAGTATTAATTAAATTACTTTAATGTAAACCAATTAATAAATAAAGGCCAAGTGATTTCCCTAATTAATTTATGCAAAAGAGAGTGTAAATTCTATGATTTTATGTAAATAAACATGGATGCAGGGGTTTTTATGCAAAACAGACATGATCAGAGGCTTGAAAATATTTTATAACATCACCAGGGGTTTAATCATAATTTACAGAGGCTAAAAATATATTTTATGGTGAAAACAGGGGCTAAAATGATTTATTTAATCAATTTAACAGTGCTGACACAATTTAATTAAAGTCCAGGGGCTATTCCCTAAAATCCAGGACCTAACTGCAATTACCGAAAATATGCGCAGGGGCCTACGCGCAAAACGGCCAACGGCCATATCCGCCTTCAATCTGGGCCGTCGGATTTAAAGGGGGCGGCCCGAATTTAAAATAAACGAAGGGGTACGCCCCTTCTAATCTCGGCCGTTGGCCCTGGTTGGGCGGCCGAGATGGGGCCACGTCGCCCCGAGGGCGACCGAGGCGGCGCGCGCGCGCCGGCCCGGCGGCGCACGGCGGCGGGGTCGCCGGAGGTTGGCCGGAATGGCCAAAACGGCGTCAAACTCGAGCGCTCTACACACCAAACGGTAGAGGGGGGCATGGTGCACTCACCTAGGGGGTTTTCGGGGCTTCAAATCGGGCGGAGGAGAGTCGGCGACGGCGAGAGGCGGCGGACTCCGGCGGTGCTCGTCGGAATCGGTGAAGCGGCGGCCAATTCCCCGAGCGACGATGTCCGGCGTGTTCCTGGAGGTGTGGCGCACGTGTTAGACCGAGGGGGAGGGAGAGAAAGCCGGCGAGTCGACGGGAACGGCGGCGACACACCTTGCACCGGCGGCTAGGGTTTGGAGCTTCGGGGAAGGGGAAAATGGGGGGCGCCGGTGGAATTTATAGGGGGATTCGGGGCGGCGAGGGATGGAAAGCGATTTCCCCCAAAGGAATTCCATCCCGGGGCATTAAACGAGGGGGATTCCATGCCGGATTTTGAGCGGAGGCGGCGTTCACGGGCGGTGTCGGCGCGGGCGCAGGGAGGAAGAAGGAAAGGGGAGGGGAGAGGCTGACCGGTGGGCCCCAGTGCGCAGAGAGAGGGGAAAGGGAGAGGGTGGCGCGGCTGGGCCTTGGGCCGGCGGGGAGAAAAGGGAGGGGGAGGGGAAGTGGGCTGGGGCGGGATTAAGGCCCAGGGTGGGTTTTTCTTTTCTTTTTCTTTTTGTTTTTCCTTTTTCCTTTTTCATTCTTTTGCAAATTTGAATTGTTTTTCAAATTCAAACGAATTCTAGCGCATTTTGAAATTGAATTTTCACTCAAATGCAACCATTCATGATGCATCCCTAGTTTTTTTTTTCTTTTGTTTTTAAATTTTTGAAAATTTGGGTGTTACAGTGTAAGTGGGAAGTTTGTTGTCCGTTGGGTTGAACATAAGCTGCATCAGTTTTGGTAAATGAGATTATTACACTTTGGGTTAGGATTTTCGTATTTGCTTTACTCAGCTAATTTCATATCCTTTTCGCCTGTTTGAGATTGCGGATGCTTCGCTCATGCTCAAGTATTTGAGAAAAGAGCATGCTAACCAGCTTTTATGTGTTAGTGATCGCGCTGTTTCGTTAAAAGCGGTCCGGGTGAACTTGAGGTGCAGTATTTGCATCGGCACTGAACTTTGTTATAAATACTCGCAAGTACGAGGGTCTGCTTCAGCTTGTGCATATGGTCGCACGTGAATGAGCTTTCATATATTAACTGACCCTACGCCTTTGAGCAATCTAAAGCTGAAACAAACATACCCTACACTACACGGATGTTTCATATTTACTGGACTCCAAGCTGGGAGTGTTTCCTTCACTTTGTTTTACATTGTCCACATACGGCTGGTATCAAGTCTGCGCAGCTTGGAAGCTATACTTGCCTCAACCGAGCTGAAGATTCTCTGTTTGTTTACGTGCCCAACTTCACACAGTCCTTGTTTTGAGTTTTGATCAACAAAAATTGCAGATGCAGGCGTCACTTGAAAAAGAATCCACAAAAACAAAGCAAAAAGGACCTTTCGGATAAGCCTTTGCTGCAAAAAGTTTTGACGTCAGACTGAATGGGTCGTGAGAGGGTTACCTCCTGAAACACGTCTGGAATACCTCGACCTTTTCCACGCTCACTCACTCATGGCGGCTGCACCTGCTGCGCACACGCGACAACGTCAACCTGAGAGTGATAGGAGGAACCTTGAAAAACCGATGCCAATAAGATGCCACCTTCTTGACCCTGCTGCTGCCCAAAAAGTTGTCTTTTGTCCTGTTCGCGCAAGTAGGCAAGGCCACCACGTTCGACACAGAAACGCACATCGACAGCGACGAGGAGGGCATCTACTCCGTGGTGCAAGACAAAATGCTACAAGCAAGAGCGACTTGGAGTCTTGCTGAACATGTAAATCACTACTACTAGTATATAGCACAATATGGATGCCCGAGCCAATCGCTGGATCAACAAATGCTGAACATAAAAAAAATATGGCAAAATGACAAGCCACAATTTGACAAGGTTCACCTTTTTTTGATAGTTGAGGTTGCCGAAGTTGAGGGGGTCCATATATGATGCTGCTTCATCACAATTGACTTTTCCTCAAATGATGAAGGAAATGGCTGGTGCATGACGACTAACAATTGCAGGTTTGTTGTTCATCCCTAATGTTCATGCACCCGTCATTTCCCGTCAAAAAAAATTCCCAAATGTACATTTTTTGTGCCAAGAGAAGACTTGTAGGTTCATTAAACTAGCAGTGCCGTCTCTTTTGTTGCAAGAGATGATGGAAGCTTTTGCTGCCATCAACCTGGCATTATTTTTGATCGGCTAAAGATTATTGTGAAATTTCGAAGGTGAGCAAAGATGCTAGAACAGATTTGTCTTCTAGTTGTAGCGTGAAAACATATATAGCATTAAAGTTGGAACTACTGTCCCCCCTGCACTGCATAATTATTGATCCTAAGTTGAAAAAAAGCAACTTACAGATAGCTCCCCAGAGATTTCTACGTCTTATATGGAGAAGAACTTCCTTGGAAAAGAAAATATCTTTATATACTACTGGAAACAACTACAATGCAGTAACCATTGGATGGAGATCGTGCGGTTCAGATTTAATTTTTACACGATTGCACCAGAGTGTTAATTGCATTCTAGTCGTTCCCTATACTACTCTCTCTTCTAAGATAAATGACGTTTAGAACAACTGATTTAGTTTAAATTGAACTAGATTTTTTTATCCCAAACGTCGTATATTTCAGAACGCAGAGAGTAATGAGTAACCCGTGTCCTAGCTAGATAATATGGTGAATTGGACATCAGCATTAAGTGGTGGAGTTTGAAGAAGATTGTAGAGAGGCCAAACTAAGAGATGAATCTAAAAAAGACATACCCAGTGATAGAAGCACGCGAGGTGAGGTCTGAGGAAGGATTATACGATACCAATCTTACCTCTGCGATGTGCAATACAGAAAGAGGACGTCGAATAAGAGATAAACCTAAATTTCAACTAAATTCAAAGTTATTCTAGGTGGTGAAAACTATTGTTTTGCGGTCTACATTTGTCTTACAAATCGGATAACGGAATCTGAGTCGGATTAAGACACCCATGTCCACGTCAAAGTGGCGCTCTTCTGTGATGAGTGGGAGAGTACTAGTACTAGTGCTCGCAACTCAAAGTAACTCCACCAAAGATAAGTTCAGGCCGGCTGCCTTGGATGACGTTCATATTCTCTTACAAAATATGCTCAAAATCCCAAGGGCGCCAAAAAAAATTCAACTTGCAAAAGACATGTACATCATCCAGCGATGGATAACGACTTAGCTGATGGCAGTGTTTGTATTGAAGCAAGATAAACAAAGCCAAGTGGGAGGGGTTGATGAAAAGTTGATGTTTAGCCGTTTCTCCTTGTATCGTAATTGCTCATCGCCATTCCCTCAAACCCTGCCATGTGGCAGATTATCGCGCAATTCAGACCCGGTCTTCTGCTACTGGTTTGACTGACGGTAGCTTCAGACTGGGGAAGAACTAGTCCAATCAGTGCCCTAAGTAATTCAAGGTAATACATGTTGGTGAAGAGAAGACCTAGTAATGATTTCATTAGGAGAAGTAGGACGGACCCCTTGACTCTTGCTTACTTGGTGCTTGGCATGTCCTTGCTAGACTCTAGAGTGTGCGCGTGTGTGTTGCCTGCAGGCTCAGAACACATTGAAAATACAAATTTCAACATCTTGACACACAAGAAAGTTATTATCTTTCATAGTTTACAGCACTGATTTGTCAAACTCAGTAAAGATAATGATTGTTTACTCTGAATTAGAATCATAGAAAATACGAAAGGTCAAATATATTTGAGAGTGGTGATGCACTACAACCATAGATTTTTGAATTAGTTTATGATTCCTCGATAGCATAAATTACTAAAATTAAAGGGGGAAATGTTGTTGTTTTTGCTTAGTCGCCCAACGCTTGCTGACAATACATAAGGCAAAAACCGCAAAACAAACCGAAAAGACAAAACCATCCCAACAAGATGCCTTATCTGAATTCATTCACTTCCATTTCCATGAACTGATATATCTGACCGAAATATGTGACATGTCTTAGGTAGACCCGGATTTTGACCAGCCCCTGAAAGAACCATTATGCCAAATGATGCCTTTGCAATCTGCTTGCCCTAAATCCTCTATAAATTGTCCCCTTCGCCGGAGTTAAATCACCAAGCAGAAGCAAGCACTCGACACCTGTCGTCTCCTCTCCTTCTACCAAACCAACAGCACAAGCCAAGAAAGCTCACATGGAGCTCCACTTCCAAGCGCAGCCACCAGTGTCCTTCCAGGTCGAGGACTACTGCTACTACTACTACCAGCAGGAGGCCGCCGCCGCGCAGGCCAAGCCCGGCAAGCCGCGGGGCCGGAAGAAGGGCAGCAACAACCACAGCAAGTTCGTCGGCGTCCGGCAGCGGCCGTCGGGGCGGTGGGTGGCCGAGATCAAGGACACCACGCAGAAGATCCGCATGTGGCTCGGCACCTTCGAGACCGCCGAGGCCGCCGCCAAGGCCTACGACGAGGCCGCGCGCCTGCTCCGCGGCGCCGACACGCGCACCAACTTCGCGCCGCGCATCTCCCCGGACTGCCCGCTCGCCGTCCGCATCCGCGGGCTCCTCCACCACAAGAAGGTCAAGAAGCAGGCCAAGTCCGCCGCGGCGGCGAGCTCCTCGTCGGTCGCCGGCGCCTCCAAGCTGCACAAAAAGTCTTCGAGCTCCCCTGCGGCTCCCGCCACGAGCAACTGCAATAGCAGTGATAGCAACAACAGTAATAGCACGAACAGTGCTTGTGGTGGCGGCACAAGCAGCAGCAGCAGCAGTCTGTGCTGCGGCGACGCCATGAGGCGCGCCGGTGGCGCGCTTCATGGCCTCGGCGAGGTGTACAGGCCGGACTTCGCCCCCTTGGCCACCGCCGAGGAGTTCAATTCTTGGATGTTCGACTCGGCGTTCGGCCAGTTCCCGGCGCTGGACGGCTTCCAGGCCGCCGCCGTCGACAGCGCCTTCCCAGCTGCGCCCGCGTTGGAGGAGCCGAGGCCCGCCGCGGAGATGGCGGAGTTCGAGCGGATCAAGGTGGAGCGGCGCATCTCGGCGTCGCTGTACGCCATGAACGGCCTGCAGGAGTACTTCGACCGGGTGTTCGACGCGTCGTCCGCCTGCGACTCGCTCTGGGATCTCTCGCCGCTCTGCCACTAGCCAGCCTGACCGACCTCGCGCGTGCGGCTCGTGGATGGTGGCCATTGTCGGGGAAGAAACAACTCAAAGAAGTGTCAGCTGTATGTGCGTGTGCGGTTGTAGAGGAGGATTGAACTCATTGTTGTCAGCCGATGCATCTTTTACCCAAAAAAAATGGTTCAACTTTGCTGCACGGCAAATCAACTCATTGTTCATTTCGATGTTCCAGATAGAGTAGCGCTTCTTTCTACGCTGGAAAAACCAATCTTGAAACGCACCACTGTTCGCGCCCGTCATATTACTGAAAACTTATTCTAGTCAGACGTCAGTCGAACAGACTGTTGTATTACTGAAATCCGGGGCAATTTGACAAGGAACTGAACGATCCAATTAGCTTGGGTGGCTTGTGGAAATCGGTGGTGATTGTGACTTGTTTCTGCAAGATTTTAATTTTTTTAAATTTCTGTGATGGTTAAACAAGTGGTGGAGTATGACACCACAATGTTGAGTTTCAAAATGTGGCCCTGTATGATAACACTGCTACATTAGACTCTCCAATCTTGGCCATTTCTTCTTTATCCGACCTCTTGGTGATCAAGACGTTAATGGTTGGGCTCCAGGAGAGCAGCAGTGTCATTGCTAATGCTCACGCCAGACGACACCGGCAGGAACAAACGCGCACGTCAGGACAAAACCAAGGAGTAGGTAGAGCAACAGCAAACTCCAAGCTGCAGGGCTCCCGGACACGCAGAGTATATTCAGGAATCAGGTAAGGCAGCAGCATCCGGTGGCGTGGCGTGGCCAACGTGACGAAGAAACAGTTGCTGTAACCGCGGAATGTGGTGTCAGTTTGCTTGATTACTCTTTTCTTATTCGAACAGTGGGCTGAAAGAGGGCGTCCGGTCCCGCGGGCCTAGTTACAGCTACTTGGGCGTGGCTCGTAATGTACTAGCAGGCTTTAGACCCTTATGTTATGTGAGCCCAGATGCTACAGTTGTGGGGATTGTGCAACAACAGTTACGAAGCAGCAGCTACAAAATGCCAATTCCGAAGCTTTAAGTGACCTTGCCACCTCGATTTCCGAAGAAACGACCAGCTCCCCTGTAACTCCAACAGATGATTTTTCCACTCCTTCTCAAAAGTTTATCACCTTCTAATTCAAAAATGAATTAGGTGACAAACTTTTGAGAAATGAGAGAGTATAACAGAACGAGAGAGCTGCACGTGACCATCATCAGAAACAGGCACGGGATCAAAAAGGAGGATCTTCTCGGAATCGGTTTCTCCAGGATCACCAGTCTTGGAATCAGTTTCTTCAGGATCACTATTGCCACGATGTATAGAAGGTTATTGGCCAGGACCCGCCCTGCAAATGAGTCACCGGGGCACGGGGCTACCTGCCAAACCATGGCAACCAACGCAGATCCACTGGCGCCAGGCCGCCGGGTTTTGTGTGCGCAGATCACAAACAGTAAAAACAGTTCCAAGCTGTCACGACAAATCTCTTCCGGTCTGTACAAACCAGTGGAATATGTGCACAGGCAACGCTGCAGAATGTGCCAAACCAGCATGACGAGCTTCACATGCCATTATATCCAGCGCACATGCACCTCATAATGCTGCCCGCACACACTTTGAACCAGCTCAACTCCACTGGTAATTGCTGGTATGTGACCTAAAGATCAAACCTGCAAGCAAAGATATGCTGTGATCGAGACTTGTCAATGAACCTATGATGTTTACTTCTCCGGACTACATCAATATTCCGGTGTTCCTGGCCACCACAGCCAGCTCAAGCCTGCACGGTGCTCTTAGAAGCAAAAATCTGGAAGCAAAAATATGTTGTTATTTACCGACGTTCAATGATCTCATAACAAAACCAACCTAAAAGCAACACTGCAACAGGATGCCGTTATGTTCCCATGTCCCAAAACTATAACACAAAACTATAATTTCAAGGCCAATCCAGAGAGGATAGAATACTTGCACTTAAAGTTAAGCTCATAATAACGTGTACATCAGACTTTAACCAATAACATTGCAAACCAAAAGAGGGACCATATGAACAATCATGACAACAGGGGCTAAGAACAATTTAGCACATAATACAAAATGGAAACACATACAGAAGTGCGAAATGGGATGGAACCATAGTGTATTACTGAACAACCCATGTAACTACTTAAACAGCTACTCAGTAGTCTTCTCCCTCGTCACCCTCATCGTCTGCGCCCTCTGCGCCGACTTCCTCATAGTCCTTCTCAAGAGCAGCCAAATCCTCACGGGCTTCTGAGAATTCACCTTCCTCCATACCCTCACCGACGTACCAGTGCACAAATGCACGCTTCGCATACATCAAGTCAAACTTGTGGTCAATGCGTGAGAACACCTCCGCAACAGCAGTGTTGTTGCTGATCATGCACACAGCACGTTGGACCTTTGCCAGGTCACCTCCTGGGACAACTGTGGGTGGCTGGTAGTTGATGCCACATTTGAATCCAGTAGGGCACCTGTGTGGCGGAAGCATAATAAATAAATTAATTAGACAATAAACCCTTGATTATCAAGTGGATAGGTGCTTGGGATAAAATTAGTGCAACTGTAACTGTGATGAAGACAGCTTACCAGTCAACAAACTGGACAGTTCTCTTGGTCTTGATGGTTGCAACTGCAGCATTGACATCCTTGGGAACAACATCGCCACGGTACATCAAGCAGCAAGCCATGTATTTCCCATGCCTTGGGTCACACTTGGCCATCATGCTTGAGGGCTCAAAGACAGCATTGGTGATTTCAGGAACCGAGAGCTGCTCATGGTAAGCCTTTTCGGCAGATATTACAGGCGCGTATGATGAAAGCATGAAATGGATGCGTGGGTATGGAACAAGGTTGGTCTGGAACTCTGTAACATCCACATTGATAGCACCATCAAACCTCAGGGAGGTGGTAAGGGAAGATATGATCTGTGAGATCAGCCTGTTTAAGTTGGTGTAGGTTGGCCTCTCAATGTCAAGGGACCTCCTGCATATGTCATAGATGGCTTCGTTGTCAAGAAGGACTGCAACATCAGTGTGCTCAAGCAAGGAGTGCGTGGAGAGCACACTGTTGTATGGCTCTACAACAGCTGTTGACACCTGCAATCCAGAGTAGCACATGATTAAAAGATAAAGATGGACCAATCTGAAAATCATCGAACAACATCTCTACCAACTTTGTCCCCACAACAGCTAAGATGCAGACAACCTACTCACATGAACAAGTTGAATGATC
Organism: Tuctoria greenei; assembly: GCA_036927565.1. Classification (NCBI taxonomy): domain Eukaryota; kingdom Viridiplantae; phylum Streptophyta; class Magnoliopsida; order Poales; family Poaceae; genus Tuctoria; species Tuctoria greenei. The sequence continues at coordinate 216,494,931 of JAYESD010000005.1, read as the reverse complement.
CAATCACATGGACAGGAGGGTAAAGCACTATAACATAATGTAGTGGAAAAGATGATCATGAAGGTTCACCAAAGATGCTGCTGAGATAACAATTTTTGAACTAATCAGGGTCCTAACCATATACAGGAAGATCCCCCACCAGTCTGGAACAGAATTTTTTTGTCCAAAAAAGGCAGTCTGACCCAATATTCAATATATGCAGTTGATACCAGAGCAAGAACAGTGCTGCCAGATACATGATTCATCTTAAAGGATCTATAATTAATTAATCTACGTAAATCTCCAGCACATTCTGCTGTCAAACATATCCATATAAATAAATTGTCTAAAAGAGACTAAAGAACTACTTCCTCTTTTCATTTCTAAGATAATTCAGCCAATGTCCACATGGAAGGAACAGAACATACTAGCTTAAATTATATGTACATCTTTTCCCCTCAAATCACAGGATATTATGATGTGAAGATAAGATTCTTCAATTGTCCATACCTGAGGGGAAGGATAAATGGTGAAACCAAGCTTAGACTTCTTGCCATAATCAACTGATAGGCGCTCCAACAGCAGTGAACCAAGTCCAGAGCCAGTGCCACCACCAACAGCGTTGAACACCAAGAATCCCTGCAGCCCCGTGCAATTGTCCGCCAACTTGCGGACACGGTCCAGGCATAGATCTACAATCTCCTTTCCAACTGCATTTCACAAAAGCATAACCCGAAATTAATATATCCTCAGACCTGAGTCACAAAAGCATAAGAGCCACTCATGTATCATTTGCAGAGTCGGAAGCTTAGTTACCAGTGTAGTGGCCACGAGCAAAGTTGTTAGCCGCATCCTCCTTCCCAGAGATGAGCTGCTCGGGGTGGAAGAGCTGGCGGTACGAGCCGGTGCGCACCTCATCTATGACCGTGGGTTCAAGGTCCACGAAGATGGCCCTAGGCACATGCTTGCCCGAGCCAGTCTCACTGAAGAACGTGTTGAAGGCATCATGTGCGGCGCCAACCGTGGTGTCACTGCCAAACACAACCAAACAACAGTGTTAAAAAATTTATAGGAAGAACCCTAACCAAGTTCTAATAAGTAATCATTGGCATCTGCACAAAACAGCCTAAGAAACCTGCCTCCCCACAGATTCGGTCCTTCAGATCCAGCATCTTACCGAACTGGAAACACCCATTTGTATCCCAGTAGGCAGAAGCCGCACAAACGTGCGCTCCTCCACGGCACCACGTAAGAAACTGGACGCGTTACCGCGTCCAATCGGTCCCATCTCTCAGCAAAGGAAAAGCCCAAAAATGTAAACAGCTTAATTAGGAAAGGAAAAAGTATGCATAACCTCCCAAACTATGCTATGGTGAGTACTTAACCCCCTCAACTTTAAAACAGAGTACTTAGCACCTCAACCTTTGTAAAACCGTCTAAATAACCCCCTAATCCGGTTTTACAAGATGGTTTTGCCAAGATGGCAGTTGAGATGACATTTTTGCCCCTATCAATTGTTTTTATTTTTTAAATGTTTAATTATTTGGACATAGCAATTGTGTAACTTGCAAGCCTTTCAATCGTCCTGCGTAATGTAAACACTCATGTTTTTCTTTCATATCTTCCTCATCTTAACTAAGACGTACAATGTATTTTTTTTAGATAAAAAAACATGATGTACTTTAGAAAAAACAATGTATGATGTATCCTGATCATTGGCTACATGATATGCATGCAGCACAACAGCTGTGATATTCTTTTCATTTTTTTCTTCTTGATCGTAGCATCATCCGAACAAATTGTTAATAGTGTTATCCTTTGAAAATAAAGAAAGAATACAATTGTTAGGGGCAAAAATGTCATCTTAACACTATCATGACAAAACCACCCTATAAAACCATATTAGGGGGTTATTTAGACGGTTTTACAAAGGTTGAGGTGCTAAGTACTCTGTTTTAAAGTTGAGGGGGTTAAGTACTCACCATAGCATAGTTTGGGGGGTTATGTATATTTTTTCCATTAGGAAACGTTGCATCTCGCCCTGTTCCAGACATCTCTCCTAACAACCGGCAGAGAAGAGTACATCCAAAATAAATCCCGCCAAAATGGCAAAGACCAAGCGCGAAGTACAACGGAACCGAACAAAAAGAAATCCACGGAACCGCCGCGGAAGCCCTATCCGATCTGACCTAAAAGCGAGACACAGTGAGCCATTTTATTCCAATCGTCCGCTCCGCCGAAGCAAACCCCTCGCGGCGAGCCGTACCATCCGGGCACCCTAGATCGCGCGGCGGAGGCACGAGGATTCAAGAGATGGGGGGTCGTCACCTCACCTGGGCATGGTGCCATCGGGCTGGATGCCGTGCTCTAGGCAGTAGAGCTCCCAGCAGGCGTTGCCGACCTGGATCCCGGCCTGCCCGATGTGGATGCTGATGATCTCCCTCATCGTGCTGGCTGCGGCCGCCTTCTTCCTCGCCTCGCTGCGGCTTCCTTCCTCGGGTCGGGGGGCTGGGCTGGGCTCGAGAAGGAACGGCCGGCCTCTGTATCTCTCTCTTCTCTTCTCTCTCTCCTGTTTTCCAAAACGGGTGAGACCGGGCGATAAAAAGGGGCGGGGGAGAGAGAAAGCGGGAGGGTGGCTTTTCGTTCTGGGCTAGTCAGTAGCGGTTGCCTTTTTTAGATGCGCGTGGTTCACGTGAGCCGGCCGCTGGGCGCGCCGTCTCGTTCTGAATACTCCCTCCCTCCGTCCCATTTAGAACTGAAATTTTGAACTCATAACTGGTCTCAAACATCTTTATTAACCTGGGGACAATTTAAGACACATGCAGTATTAAAGAGATAAATTCGAATAATAAACAATAAATGCAAGTGTAAGTTAGCACAATGCAACAATAACTTTTATTTCAAGGTCCGTTTTGTTTTTTCATCTAGAAACAATCCACGTTATTGATCCTGGTGACAACTTTGTGCACCGTCGGAACAAATACAAAATGCCGGTACAACTTTTATCACCCGGTCGGTATCGGTAGCCTTTGTTGGTAGCGTACGGTGCGGGCGGATGTGTCCTCTTGGAATTGTTCCATGAGCACCGGGTGTAGGGTAGCCAGCCAGCCGTGGTTAAAGCAAGCAACGGGAGGTGGGGGTGGCCCGGGCCCACGCCGCCACGCCCTCGATGCGCCAAGGTGTCAGGCAGGCCAGCGCCGGCACGTGGGTGCCGCCGAGATGAGCTGTGTCTATCATGTGGAGGCGCCAGCGCGGCCGGCTCTCATCAGATCGGTTCGCCCACTAGAGAGAGCGTTTCGAGTTCGAACTTGGAAGCGTAGTAAACTTTCGTCACCCTCTTCTCGGCATCGGCACTCGGCAGTGCACCGGCTCGAGCAAAACGCAGCAGTTACTTACCATTCGCATCTGGTTTTCATCCAGTCTGCAGGCCGACTCGATCGGCGCCGGCAAGCGCGTCGTGGTCGATCTCGCTCGGTGCCGTGGACACCACCGACTCGGGAACCGAACGGTCTCACGTGATGCGTCAACGGCGGCGGAACACAGGCACAGCACGGAGCCACGGAACTGGCGCCGCAGCCGGACGCCCGGACACCCCCCCTTCCCCGTTCGGAATGCTGGATCCGGACGGGCGCAGATATTTTTGCCTCGCAAAAGAAGGATACTAGATGTCACGTGGACCCCGCCCGGGTGCGTATCAGGAGCGAGCGAGCGAGCGAGCGCGACCACCCAACCGACGCCACCCACCGCCTACCGACGAGCCGGTTACATCGAGATCGGGCTAGCGAGACGGGCCCAGGCCTAGGTTTATACTACATGCTGATTTGGAAAGCCCAAGTGTATCTGAAGTCCATCCAAACTCCAAACAGGTCTCGCACGTTCAAGAGAATTTTTTTATTTTAGCATTATTAATTTATCATTTAATATTAATAGCATCCGTTTTTTTTTTTGCAAAACTAACATCCCTGGTCATGTTTTATCATCTAATTTTTTTTGCAAAATTGGCCTGTAGAGGCAAATTTGCTGAGTTCAATCACTTTTCGACGACTATTTTGAAATAACTAGATACGTATTCATGAAATTTTAATATTGGATAACTATAAAACAATCTTTACTACATTTATTCAATAACAATATTTCAAAATTATGTTTCTAGGTATTTTAAAATAGGTGTCGAAAAGTGAATGAAATTAAGAAAATTTGGGTTGCAAAGGCAAATTTGCTGTGGTTAGTCACTTTTGAATGGTTATTTTAGAATACTTAGAGACATATTTAGGAAATGTGATTATTGAATAAAATGTAGTAAAGATTATTATCTACAGTTATTCCAGTATCATTATTTTCTAAATTTGTATCTATGTATTTTAAAAGGGTCGTTGAAATGTCACTAAACTCAGCAAATTTGCCTCTGGAGCGCAAATTTGCTGAGTTTTATTCATATTTGGACGGCTATTTAGAAAAATTTAGAGACTTATTTTGGAAATATTGTTACTTAACGATTGTAGTACACATTATCTACTATATTTCTTTAAATAACAATATTTACAAAATATTTCTTTAAATATTTTAAAATAGTCGCTCAAAAGTGAATAAAAACCAGAATTTTTGAGACTGCCACATGTATGCACGTGGCAAGTCGTCCACGAGTGGACGGCTACCCTGCCACGTGACAAGTCGTCCACACCGTAGATAGCAGAGATGCTAGTTTTGCAAAAACAAAAATCGGATGCTATTAATATTAAATAATAAATTAATAATGCTAAAATAAAAAAATTCCGTTCAAGATGGCATATTTCGAACGGGCTCGGCGGCTGCTTCGTCGCCGGGAGGAGGCCCAACACGTCCCCGGTCCTCATCCCGTAGTCCGCTCGCTCGCTCGCTCGCCGTCGGGGAGCGGCTGCTGGGACTACTGCTGGGACTACCGTCGGACAACTGCATCAAGTCCGGTCCAGCAACTTAAAAAGTCGGTCATTCGCATGGTGCGCACGGTCTTCAGCCGTCGCCGATCGACTCCCAGGCTCGCCGTGCCATATCCCACTGCACCAGCTTCAATTGATAAGCTGAACTCAAAGGCTTCAGCCTTGGGATCACTGCACTGGTGCGGTCAGCTCCGTCACGCGCGGTTCAGTTTATGCCAGGATCAAGGAGAACCGGAGAAAAGACTGATATTCGCAGTTCAAACAGGGTACATGTAGGGTTGGTAAAAGAGCTCAAAAAATAAACTAAAAGTGAAAAAGTCGGATATCGAGTCAAATTCTTTTTTTTTGCCTATGTTTTCGTAAAGACTAAAATGACTTGTGAAAGTCCTTTTTGGGTCCGATCCGTATTACCAAGCCTAGGTACAAATACATGGCGGTTTCATCGCAACTCACCACTAATGAATTTGATCTCATCGTGTACCTTCTTGTGCTTCATCACTGCCCACCGGCCAAAATCCTGCATCTCTGTATTATTGACGCTCACGAAGTCCACCGTGGTCGGTGTCGTCGAACAATATAAATTGCCATGGCACCGATGAGACTAACAGGAACATGATTCTTTTGGTTTTCACGCTTTCAATGATTGCTTGGAGACACATGAATTAAGTGTTTGAGGTCGATGTAGTCTTGCTATGGTGATCGTGAACACTTGTACACCGTTGGCCATGAGTTGACTAATGCAACGTAGCATAGATTTATTGGATACCTATTAAAACCATGCCCTTATATGCCTGAGGTTGTTTTATGGCTATCGGTCATATGTGATATGAATCTATGCCAAACAATGCCTCACTTATTGGAACTAACTCCAAACTCCAAAGTTGTTATACTGAACCGATATCAGAGGTACCATCATGATATTAATACAATGGATGAAAAGATGATCTGCCGGTTCACATGATGAGGGTTTGTTGGGGGTGGCGAAGAGAAATTCTTTTATAAACATTTCATGACTATGAGAACAGCTATGCCATAATCATTGAATTAAGTCTGACCCGTAAAAATGATCACATCAAGAAGAAAACTTGACATCATTTATTACTTGCCAAATAATAGAAGCTAACATGATCATCCCCAATTGTCGATCACTGAATAGGTGTAAAGGACCTAAGAATGGGATGGAGGGGAATCTCCTTCAACTTCAAGGTCACATATGCCTCGTACTTGGCATCCTTGCCATCGTTGTTTTTCGCATTGATGGCAAGGAAGAAGTCCTCGCCTAAATCTCCCATAGTTTCATTGTAACTGACCACTTTAATGAATTTGATCCCATCGTGAGTCTTGTTGTTGTGCTCTGTCACCGCCCAACGACCAAGACCCTGGATCTCATGATCTCCGATGTGCAAGGGGTCTGTCGTGGTTGTTGTCGCAGCAACATAAATGGACATGAGACCAACGACTAAGAGGAATGTACTTCTCATGATTTTGACTTGTAGTGACTGCTTGGAGAGGCAGGAATTGCAACTTTGAGACTGATGAAGTAAGTTTTCTATGGTGATGATACATGACTCATATGGGACATTTTTTATATCGTTGGGCATGAGTTATCTATTGCAATGTAGCATTGATTTATTGGATACCTATTAAAAACATACCATTCTATATATAAATACTTATATTTTTAAAATGATTTTTTACTACAAGTCATATGTGAGATTGATCCATGCCAAAAAAATACCGCAATTACTAGAGCAAACAATTAAACCTGTCAATTTTAAGTATTTTAGCTAATAGGAACGGAATATGTGTCAGCTAGGATGACTTTATTTGAGATAGTTTTCGATTTGAAGTTATTTATTGTGAATTTACGTTTGTGCCTGAAAGGTAGCTAGGAGGACTTTATTCGCTGACTCGTTGTTCACTGGCTTGCGGGTATACACTCCACGTTAGGAGTGGCTGCTAGGAGCCTGTGACCATGATGTAGTACAACTCCATCAGGTCCAGTCTAGCAGTTTGTCTTACCACATGGTGCGGGGAACTGTCTTGCTGCATCCTTTATCGTCGAGAACCATGGGAGCAACGAGGTCAGTCATCTCCGTGGCTATTCCACGATGACGACATGGAGACTGTCTTGTTGTACACACGGAAGCGGCTTGAATTGCTAATAAGCTGGTTTCACTGCTTCAATTCGGGATGACAACGCCGGTGCTTATGTATTATCAGCTCCGTCGTGCGCGCGGGGTTCGGATTGTTACAGAATCAAGGAGAAGACTGGTCAACAAGGACTCCGTTCAACGCATGCAATGCAACATCTCGTCGCCTCGATCCACCTCTGCAATAGATCGACATTAGCTTACCGTGACTGCGAGTGTATCAGTGTTCTGATAAAATAACACGGGATCCAAAGCAGTCAATGTGCAGGAGTCGAAGTGAGGGATACGGTTCAGGCGCAATGTGCAGGAGTCGAAGTGAGGGATACGGTTCAGGCGCAGGAGTCGTCGGTGTTTTTCTTGATGAGTTGTGCATGGATGCTTGAATGTGGCCTAGAGGGGGAGTGAATAGGTCTTTAAAATTTCATGTACACTTAATAGAGTCGTCAAAAACTGGTTTGAAATATGTGAATTGTTTAAGTGTTATTTGGGAAACTAGATTCTTTTAGCAGCGGAAATGAGAACAACAGATTCTTTGATTTAAGATTATTGTATGAATGCACGTGAAGACTTATAAGCAACTTAAATTGTTGTTTAGCAATCAAGTGATCTAGTGAACAAAAGGTAAAGTAAATGAGGCACAAGAGACATGGATTTTTACCGAGGTTCGATCTCACCATGAGATCTACGTCCTCGTTGAGGAAGCTCACACAGAGCCGGGTCTCCAACCCTTTCCCTCTTCAAGTCACCACACAGGCCGACTTGATTCCACTAGCACGTGTAATCACCAAGTTTGTGAGGCAATGTCACACGTTGAGGGCTCCCACGAGAATTACAATGAAAAGAGCGGTCAAATACACTTGAAAGTATTACAATGCAGAGTATGAGTGTAGAAAGATCAAACCTCAAGAGCTCGCAACGAAGGAACGACGATCTCCCAATCCCGAATCCAAGTGTTCAAAAGATTTGACTCTTTTGCACCTTAGATGTGTGGGGAGATGTGTTTTGGGCTCTTGGGACAAAGTGGCAGCGCTAGGGTTTGTGTTTTCAGTAGTATTCGACGTGTGTCTTCTGTGGAAGTCCGTGGATTCTCTATTTATATGGTTTCCAAAAAGTTACCGTTGAAAAACTCTAATACCGGACTAGTTTGGTGCAAGTCCGGACTTGTCCGGTCATAGTGTAACTCGAAGTCCAGAAAGTCTTGCGGACTAGTCTGGTTGGAAAACGGACTAGTCCGGCCCTTTGTGAAAACATACAACAGAAAGTTCGGTGGACTAGTCTGGTTGACACACGGACTAGTCCGATCTCCAGTGATGGGAGACTCCAGAAAGTCCAGCAGACTAGTTCGGTCCAAGATCGGACTAGTCCGGTGCTGTGTGAAGGTGAACTCGAGAAAGTTTGGCAGACTAGTCCGGTGTACACACAGACTAGTCCGGTCTCCAAAGATGGAAGACTCCAGAAAGTCTGGCGGACTAGTCCGGTCCATGATCGGACTAGTCTGGTGCACTGTGAAAGTTAGGTTAATTTTAAAACCTTTACCCCTGCGCAAAGTCGTGAGCTCTTGGAGTGTGTCTTCCATACACATCCTATACATTTAAAATCTAATTTGTTCTTTCTAGTTCCATCAAAGTATCTCTCTTTGGACACCACTCCATTTTTCACCTTTTTGTGTGCACCGAGCTGTTTCACTTTGTTTGCCCTGCAATCATCTCAATAGTTTCATTAGGATCTTATATGTTTGTCATCAATTAGCCAAAACCCACAAGGGATATCCTAGATGCACTTACAATGCTATCTATTGCAAATACAAAATTTAATTTAAAGAAGGGTAAGAAACTCGTCGGGTAGCCAAATTCATGTAACAAGTTTTGGTTTTGGTCATTGTCAGGTCCGACATTGAGTGATTAACTATACTCGCTCCGGATCCTATTATTTATCTAACAGTGATAAATAAGAAGATTTGGAGGGAGTATTATATCACTGGCAGTCAAAACAGGGTACATCGACACGAGGATGAAAACTAAAGGAAAATAAAGAAGAAAAACCTAGACTTCACATTATCTAGCATATTAGATATTCTCCATAAGACTGCGACACACTTGCATGAGATGGCTAATTGTGTGCTTACTTCTAGAGTGTTACACTGGGTTTTTAGCAATACAAATGGCACTAGTATTGTCACAAAACAGCGGTACACTATCTAATCAATCCTATAGTCCTTAAGTGTTTGAACAATCAAAAGAATTTGTGAGCAAGCGCTAGCAGTAGCTACATATTCAGATTCGATCGTGGATTGTGCAACTGAATTTTGTTTTCTAGAAGACCAAACAACAAGTGAATTACCAAGAAAATGACAAGCATCCGAAATACTTTTCATATCAATCCTACAATCCTATAGGACCAAAGCTTTAGATTATCTACACAGACACAATGTATCCACAACAAGAACATCAAGCTTTGCAGGTTTTTCATATGTTGAGAACTTTAGATGGTAGGCATGATTAAGGGGCTGGAGCGAATCCCCAAAGTTGTTCCACTAATATGAGTCCTAATGCCATCATGACAGGAATCCATAGCGCAATACATAACTGGAACGATGAAGGAAGAGATGAGCTGACGTTGCACATGCGTGCTGAGGGTGTGTTCGGAGTGACAGAAGAGGAATTATTTTGTACTTCTTGAAATAACAAACGACAATTTTTGGGGACGGAAGAAGTAATCATTTTATGATCAGGAGAACAAATTTTGCATAATCACCTATTTAAGACTGAATCATAAACATGGACACATCAAGAAGCAAAAGTAGACATCATTTATTATTTGCTAGTAATAAGACATGATCATTCCAATTGTCACTCAGCGAACCGATGTAAAATTATTAAGAATGGGATCGCGGGGAAAGTACTTCATGGTCAGAAATGCTTGGTACTTGGCATCCTTGCCACTGTTGTCTAGAGCATCGATGACGAGTCTATAGTCCTCACTTAAATGTCCGATAGTTAGATCAGCGGTCAACACTTGAATGAATTTGATCCTATCATGTGTCTTTTTGTTATGCTCATTCACCGTCCATCGGCCAAAATTCTGCATATCTGGATTGTCGACGCTCACGGGGACCGCTGTGGTGGGTGCCATATTGATATAAATTGCCATGACAATGCCACCAACAACTAAGATGGACAGATTTCTCATAGTTTTGACTTGCAATGACTGCTTGGAGAGTTAGAAATTGTATGTTTGAGATTGATGAAGTAATTTTTGCTATTGTGATGGTATGAGACGTCTGAGGTTACCTATATAGCATTGAGCCTGGATTACATTGCCCAACAATTGATTGAAGATTGACTAATAGTTATCTATTGTAGTGTAGCACAAATTAATTGGATGCCTATTGAAAATCATGTCCTTATATATATATATATATATATATATATATATATATATATATATATATATAAGATAATTTTTGGCTATCAGTCATATGTGAGATTGATCTATGTCAAGCAAAACCTTAATTACACTCGAGCAGACAATAAAAATGATTGATTTTAAGTATTCTATCTAAAAGAAAATTCTAGATTGACTAATAGTTATCCAATTTAGTGTAGCATTGATCCATTGAATGCCTGTTAAAAATCATGCCCTTCTTTTTTTAGATGATGAAAAATCATGCCCTTCTCTATATATGGGATGATTTTTTGGCTATCAGTCATATATGATATACATCTATGCCAAACAATACCACAATTACTAGAGCTAACCCCAAAGTTGACTAACATGATACTGGGTACGATCATGAAATGAATGAAATGAAGATGTGAGGTGCTAGTTCACATGATGAGGGCGTATTACGGGTGGTGAAGAGGAATTATTTTATTAACATTTTACGACTACGAGAACAACTATTACATAATCACTGAATTAGGGCTAAACCATAAGTGTGAACACATCAAGAAGCAAAGTTGACATTATTTATTACTTGCCAATAATAGAATCTAACATGATCATTCCAACTACCGCTCACCGAATGGACGAAAAAAACCTGATAACGGGATGGAGGGGAATGCCTTTCAAGGTCACATATGCCTTGTACTTGGCATCCTTGCCATCGTTATTTTGAGCATCGATGATAAGGAAGAAGTCCTCGCCTAAATATCCCTCAGTTTCATTGTAACTGACCAATTTAATAAATATGATCCCATCGTGTGCCTTGTTAAGCTCTGTCACCGCCCACCGGACCCTTGATCTCATGACCGCCGATGTTCAAGGGGTTCGCCATTGTTATTGTCACAGCAACATAAATGGACATACACCAACAACTAAGAGGAATGTAGTTCTCATGATTTTGGCTTGCAGTGATTGCTTGGTGAGGCAGGAATTGCAACTTTGAGACTAATGAAGTAGTTTTTCTATGGTGATGATACATGACTCATGGGACAGTTTTATAGCATTGGGTCTGATTTATCTATTGCAATGTAGCATGGATTTATCGGATGCCTATTAAAATCACGCCATTCTATATATGAAACTACTTATATTTTTGATGTGATTTTTTGCTACAAGTCGTGTGTGAGATTGATCTATGCTAAACAATACCGCAATTACTAGAGCAAACAATTAAACCTGACAATTTTAAGTATTTTACCTAATAGGAATGGGATATGTGTTAGCTAAGAGGACTTTATTAGGATAGTTCTGGATTTGAATTTTTTGTTAATTTATGTTTGTGTTCGAAAGGTAGCTAGGAGGACTTTATTCAGTTGTCCTCTATGCATGCTATCGGCACTAGCAGTTTTGCCAAAAATGAAAGGAACAAAAGAACGGAAGCTTTTGACCATCCACGTACGTGTCCATCCTTGTGCTTCGCAGCCGCCGGATTCGACATTGGATGGTTAACATCGCCTAATCGCCTCCTCCTACCATACGTACAGTGGAGAGATTGGCGGGGCCTCCCACGAGCCTCACCTTCATCGCTTAAAAAAAAACAGTTTGGAGAGAGCAAAAGGAGCTCACCGCCATCGAGGCTTTAGTGGCGAGCGAACTACCAGTCCAGAGAGTGATGGTGGCGGCGGTCGAGATATCTTGAATTGCTAATAAGTTGGTTTGAATTGCTAATAAGTTTGTTTTACTGGCTTGAGCTTCGGGATCACAACGTTGGGGCTTATGTACCGTCAGCTTCGTCATACGTGATTTGGGTCGTTATGGAATAAAGGAGAAGACTGGTCAATGAGGACTCGGTTCAACGCCTGCAACGCAACATCTTATCACCTCGATCCACCTCTGCACTAGATCGACTG